>CM050406.1:12620326-13225326 GCA_027580255.1 Therioaphis trifolii | reverse complement strand
GTTCGTGATGGTCGGGAAACGAGATCGAATTTGCAGTTCACCGTCGTAAACTGCAAGTTTAAAAATAAAAATAATAATAATACGATTGCACGTGACTATTATTCCAATCGATATTTTAGACGACCGAATCCTCGTTCAAATATTCCGCGTTTTCGCCACCGGGTTGGTCTAGACTGTTAACGACAACATCACCGACGATTTCCGGATGCGAAAAATTGCTGTTACTCCGCCGTGCCTTTCAACACAATAATACGAGTGTGCCATTAGTCGTGTAATTTTACGGTCGGAACGTGCATTTTCGGTTTTATCAATTTTTTAAATTTTTCTGTCACGTATCACGAGTTAGTTACAAACCGTTAGACACACGCGCGCGCGCGCGCGCGCACGCGTTTGTTGAATTCATTACATCATATGGTTGATAATAATATAATATACAGGGTGACATCTGGAGAGCAACACATCGCAAATTAATCCTGTGAAGTATGTACATTTGTATTTCGGTATCGTAAAATTATCAATATCACACTATAGACACACATTTCATGGAAAATACCATTTATATTGCTTTTTCCATAAATGTTGTAATCCCATACAACTGTATCGTAAAAATCTAACATGTGGAATACTTTGTTTCTTATCACAATTTTTAATTTTTTTTTTTTTTTTTTTTTTTTTGCATTAATTGAACACTATATTCCGCTATAATTAAAACGTATTCTATTATAAATATAACATTTTTTTCACTATCCCAATTTCAAATTTTTAAAATTTTTTTTCTACAGTTAAAAAAAAAGTAAATCAAAAAGAGCTATTTTGTAAACCAGATTTTTAGAATACATTTTTATCGGTAAAATGTCGTATTATAGTTTTATTAATAATTCATTATGATTTTTTAAACTCTTTAAAAATGATGTGTGTGTGTGTAAATAAAATGGTATCATCTATTACGACGAAATCTTTGATTTTGGTTTAATTTTCAATGAAATAATATTCGATCAGAAGTCGTTGATAGACAATATTATGAATATTTTTCTTTTTTAATTAGGACCGCAAAACGGCTATTTTGGTTTTTCAAAAACTATAAATTAAAGTTCAAAGTTCAAAATGTTGAGGTGTGTTTCAAAAACGTCACCTATAGCCATAGCACAGTAAATAGTAGTATTGCGATGGTTAAAAAAAAAAAATAAAAATAAATACATAAAAAATATATTGAATATTACATAATATGCCAAGAGTCTTTCTGTATGTCCGGCCTTCGCGATACACCCCGTCATGTCGTAATGTCATGTCGTACGAGGAAAGAAATCAGAAACACACGCGATACACAGCGGTCCAACGCAGCGTATTGCGTGAATCTCCGTGCGACCACCCTGTATATCGCCGCCGTTACCGGCCAACGAAGGCGGGTCTCTGCGCGTGGACACGCGGGTGCACATGGTCACACGGTGATCGAATCGACACCGCGGGATCCACCACCGACCCCCATCCCCGTACTCCCGTTTCCGGGACTTTTCCCGACGACATTAAGTCGCGAGCGAATTATTATTTTCGTCGGCCGCCGCCGCTGCGTCGGTGTATCGGGAATCACGTGTGGCTGACAGAGAACGATCGTTTGGCCTACACAGAGTCGATTGTGGTGTTGCCTGCGAATAACTGCCCGGTGTACCTATTTGTCATTGACGCCACTGACCTTTGCCTGTCGGCAACACTTTACCATTGCCGTATCCAGACGGTCGCCTCTCCGTCCGGACGGGAAAATAAATCGACCCCCTCGCTTCGACAAGGACACGCCGAATCTCGTCCGCGCAGGTATTTAAAATGCTCTCGTTTGTCCACCGTCGGGCATACCGTCACCGTTATCGCGTCGACGTACGCCTATTTGGCGCGATCGAATAGCAATAATCGATTTCAAGGATTTTTATTTTTTTTTTTTATTTCAAGCGTTCTCGTCTGGCGCCGTTTATTTAAATTGTTTTTCCGATACAGTTTCTATACCGGCGATTCCCAAAAGGTAGTTTACGCCCATTCCCCTCGGGGGTTTGCGGGTCGACGTGATAGTATATGATCAGAGCTGATATAAAGTATAGAATGCCCCGCAAAATCGTTTTCGGCCCCGTGTACGGCGTACGACGTTCGTATAAATCAGTGCGGCGACTAACTGCGATGACGATCGCGACGTTTCAACGCTCTCAACACGATTGTCGAGTATACAGATTACGTGCGATGAGACTACCGATAGAGACGGCGTACTGTCAATAATCCGGGGTCCCTCAAGGCGCTGTTCTCTCACCTCTTCTCTTAGCCTTGTTTGTAAGTTCTTCCGCTTCGATTCTTCAACACACCAAATTGCTTATATTTGCGGATGACATACAACTGTACTATCGTATTGTCTCATTGTCTGATTGTCTTCTTCTCCAGGCTGACCTTCATCGCCTTGTCATCTGGGGTGAATCTCTGGGCATTTCCCTAAATATTCAAAAATGCTCCTCAATGACTTTTTCACGCTTAAGGAATCCTATTATTTTCTCTTACTCTATTAATAATATTCCTTTAAAGTCTTCTGAGGATTCTATCCATGACTTGGGTTTTACCCTTACTCGCACTTTGTGCCCTGTTAAAAGCACATTGAGGAATAATGTTGCAAGGCCCTAAAGATACTGGGTTTTGTCTTTCGCATCACGCAAGAGTTTCGTATGTCCTCACCCCTTAAAGCTTTATATTGTGCCCTCGTCCGTCCCATCCTCGAATACGGGTGCGTCCTTTGGGATCCATCTACTTCTAGCGCTAGTACAATGATTGAGCGTGTGCAACGTAAATTTCTCCGCTATTTCGCATTTAAGTTAGGTATCACTCATCCCCCTCATGACTATACCCCTGTCCTTCATTCCCTTAATCTTTCTACTCTCGCTGACCGTAGGCATTCGCTTAATCTCTCCTTCCTCTCTGATCTTCTTTCTGATAATATTGATTCTCCTGAATTGCTGTCCCTTATAAATTTTAAAGTTCCTGCACGTAGCACACGTTCCCAGTTTCCTTTTCATATTCCATTCTCTTCCACCAATTATCACTTAAATTCTCCATTAGTCCGTCTAATGATAATTGCCAATACTGACACCTCTTTCATCATGCCATAAGCCAAGTTTCTGTTAAAGCCATTTAATTAGTATTTATTTACTTGATTATAGATTTTGTTGTAAATATTCTACTTACTGATGTACCTCTTTTAACTTGGGTTTGTCCCGTTTTAAATAAATAAATAAATAAATTGCTGTACAGGACGTGTTCTTATTTGACCTGTCGGTGTATTCTCGCTAGGATTTGCTTAACCCAATTAAAAATCATAACATATTTCCAGTGTTACCCGATCATGTGTAGAATATTGCCTATCAGCACACTATGCATAATATTATAATGTATTTGTCGAGTAAATCCGTATCCATTATTTAATTATTTGTGAAACGATAAAAAAAAGACGTAGAATTTATTCCTGAAATTTTTCCTCGCTTAAATGTTTTCCTTTGAGTTCAAAGATAATTAAAATTTAAACGTTCGAGAAACGTAAGGACTTGCAAGGTCACGAAGTGTGCACTCGCGCTAATCGTATTATGAAACGTCTTTTCAAGCCATAAAGTACAAGTGCTGATGCGTGTTTGAATCTGATTTTAAGTCAGTTTTTTCCAAAGGTTTTGTTAGTATCTTTTTCAGAGGTATCGTCAGTGGTGACTTTGTTTCGAATTCCTTATGTCGATGATATCGGCTCACGCAAACATGTCATAACACACATAGCTTTGATTTATTCTGCAGGTGCTAATGTCTATGTGTTTCGTACACACAAACATACACGTTCGGTCGTTTGTGCGATGGATTTTGTCATTTTAAACTACTAAAATGTCAGACGGCAAAAGAGGAATGACAAAACAATAGCGGTCGACGGTGAATTGTCAACTAGGGGCCGGGTGATGATTTTTAAATGACCTACGGACACACACGGGTGGCACCAAAAATTAAAAAACCGAAACGGCGCACCTGTTTCTCAGTTGAAAATTGGTGAAAAGTGTCTTTCTGTTTTTTTTTTTTGCCACGGGTCCTAAACTAATACGGAACAGCTGGTGTTCTAAAACAAAGTAGACGACACGCACGACGATAGTCGGCTAGTAACACGCTGTATTCTCGCACGACTTTAATGCCGTCACACCGAGACGACGACGTTTGGCCACACCTCTCGTATGGCATTACTAAAGTGACCATATATTTTTTTAATCAAAACGGAACAAAAAAAAAAACAAAATCATAATTATTTGTTACAAAAAAATATTTTGAATTTAATAATATTACTAGCAAATTTCTGTGGTACTCAAAATGTTTTTAAAGGACAAAAAAATTAAATTAACTTATTACACTTACTAGGTAATCAACTTATTATAAACAAAATGTTTTCGTGTAATAATTACAAAATTAAATACTTGTATATTTTTCTAAAAACGATATTTCGTCAAAGAACATTTATTTTCATTATTATTATTTTTTTTTGTCTACTTTTTGAAAACGGGACATTTTAGCGTCCCGAAGATTTCCGAGGGGACAACGGGACAGAGATTCAAAAAACGGGACCGTCCCGTTCAAAACGGGACGTATGGTCACCTTGGGCATTACAAACACTCCCGATCGCGTTTCGTCCCAAACACCCGACTTACAAACGTATAGTAAAATCGCACGGAAAAATCTGTTCGTGCAGCAGAAGCAGTAATATCCTATATCGGGCGCACCAGCAGGTCCGCGGCGAACGGTCGGCCGTACAACGGTCATCTTCCGACCCGGACCGAAGACGTTACATTTTTCTGAAATTAGTCTCGTTTTTATTTTCTCGCGCACGGTATTCGATCACGGACCGCTTTGACCGCAGTCGGTTGCGTAGGGTCGTGCACTAATACAGCACGTCCGTTCTCGTAAAACCGCGCGGCGTTTCGAAAACATTTTTCGCTTTTATTACACGCCGTGAATAGGACATTTTGCATTTTATTTTCAGGGCAACCGCCGCGACGTTTTAGCACCGAGACGTGGCGCGCGTAACGACGATCGTTTAGCCGTAAACGCCGGACGCACATTGTGTACGCCTAGCCATCTCGCACGTTTAATCAAACATCCGAACCGGGGTATAGCGTGACGAGTTAAGAGTCTAGAAAATATTTTACGTAATAAACCATCGATTAATCAGAGCAAAACGATTCGCAATAGTCTGTAACGCGTACAACAAACAAGAACGGATTTCAGTAGTCCTGCCATAATAATTAATAACGTTATTTTTTAACTATAAGAGCTCGAGAGTTTAATATCATCAGTTCGTTTGCATATTATCTATCGATCATATCTATCGATCGAGGTCCATACAATCGATAAGTTGATGTTTATTGAAGCAATGGTTTTAAACTGACCTTTTTTATTTCTAAAACATAATTATTAATATCTAACAAAAACCCCATGTGATTCACGGACGGTAATTTCTGTCATCGCTCTCTCAAATGTTTATGCAAGTACACGCACACACACACACACACACACACACACACACACACACACACACACACACACACACACACACACACACACACACACACACACACACACACACACACACACACACACACACACACACACACACACACACACACACACACACACACACACACACACACACACACACACACACTTCATAATGCATAGAACAAAACAAATAAAAAAAATAGAAACGCGTTTGACAAATCTGTTATTCTGTAATACTGATTTTCAAAAATAAATGAGACCCGAATGGCTGGTGTAGTTGTACTGAAACGATACCCAGTGGCTCCATCAGATAGATATTGGGTTGTTAACGTACATAGCTTGCAATATTTCATGACCACCACGCTGCCGTTTACGGATGCAGGACGTGGATACGTGCGTATACGTATGACGTGTGTTTGTGTTGCACGCGCGCGCACAGACACACACACACACACAGACGCGCGCACGCACACACACACTCACATATAAACGTGCAGATATGTAGGTGGTATAAACTTTAGCCGTAGAACCCTTTGTCCAAATATGTGAGACGAGACGGGGTTATCGTAACAGTTGTCATTATTTTGAGATATGTCCTACCATTTTGAACTTTGAACAATGGATATTAGTTTTGGGACGGCGAATGCCTGTATAGGTAGGTCGTCGGATATTTTCCCCTCGGAATTAACTCCGCTCGCTAAATTAAACTTTTTTTTTCTACTTATCTGAAATCTTTAGTCTTCACCCCGTATTCCACGTAACCTATGGTTTTGGTATACCTAATCGTATAAAGCGTTTGATAGTGTGTTGCATTTCCCGTTATTTCCATCGAACGATTTCACTTTACGTTTTCAAAGAATCGTGTCATAAATACAAATTTAAACAATCACTCTGTAATAATTATTGTTAATGTTTTAAAACGTTTCGAATAATGTTCGCTCGAATTTTTTCCGTGTATAAGTTGAAGTTTTTTATTTCATTTTACTCATTGTTTTTGTTTTATTTTTTTTTTTTTAGTGTTAGTATTATTATAGTTATTATTGTTATTCTATTCAGATGCAATAACGTAAACGAAAAATACAAGTTTTTTTCGCTGAGTTTGTTATAAAATTTTCGGTGGCTTTTGACAGGCAAACGTCTTGCTGGGTGCTTATGAATTATTAACCGCACGACGTTCTCCGGTAACTGTCTACTTCAATTTCAGATAACACACACTGTCTAGATTTCTCATAACTTATTTTGATGAAACGCTCTTCTTTTTGCTTCACTAGCTGCTGTTTCACTGATGCCCTCACTAAACAAAACGAGCCAACGCGGTTAGAAAATACAATTTTATGATTACACCATATTCCTAAGTATATATTATAATAAACAATAGTTATTGATATTTTACAGTATGAGTGGATTATAATATTTATCGAGAATATTTGGACGAAACCATCATCTACTTTATTCCTGAATTATCTGATGTGGTAGAATTTACACGGAGAACGGCATGGAGATGTTCATTCGTAATGTGAGCTGATCGAGTTTTACTTTTATTGATTTTCATCGTTGAGAATACTTGCTCACAAATATATTACGTTGAACAGTCATCGTGCTCGTACAAAAATAAGATAAGATACGGTAATGCGATATATATACGTATATTATTAAATGACATTGTAACAACAAAAACGGTACGGTATGGCGATATGGAATTAAATATTATGAAAAATGTACACAGTATTTTTTAATTTTTCGATTTTTTTTTTAAACGTAAGTATCAAATATCATATTACTACGTAAACAAGTAATGTGATGTAGAATACTTTCGCGGGCCAGATTTTAAATTATGGCGGGCCGGATTTGGCCCGCGGGCCGTAGTTTGGCCACCACTGATCTACTTTATTCCTGAAATATAACTATGTTTGAATTAAATCAAATCGTGATGAAAAATGTAAAACAAAATATTATTAAAACTATTCACTCGCAATATCCTTATGAAATAGAAATCATGAAGTTTTTATTTTAACTAGGATGTATGATATTCAATAATATTGACAAAATATTTATTTATTTTTTTATGTTTCATGACAAACTCTGAGTCTCTGTGCCTTCACTTGTACTCTTTTCTTTTCACATTCGTAAACGTCAAAAATCTTAATAACACACAAAAAACGTATTTATATTTTCGCGTCAATTTTTAGATGATAATGTTTTGTCACGTTTGTAAATTTTTGATGATAAAATATTACTTTCCGTAATTAAATTTCTCTCTGTAATTATTAACGCTAAAAGAAAAAAAGTGTTAACATCTTTAAGTACTACTTAAAAAATAGGTATGCACTTATCATTCACATTAAAGTAAAATTATCACTTGAAATTTTTCAGTATTTTTAAATATTACTCAATTAATGCAAGTTAATTATTGTTCATAAACATTCGTTTTATTATTGTTTTTAGAAAAGTGTATTACCACATGGTTATTTTAATCCACTTAACTTTCAAACGTTTTCATTATCACATAATTATGGTAATATTAGCCATTATTTTGACTGAGAAATAAAATTTAAACTATAACAAATTTTATTTTCGATTATTAGAAATATAAATGAATAAAAAAAGTTTGAAAGTATTTAAAAGTATGGTATCTAAATTGAACCCATGCTTTCAAAGGGTTCATTTTTGTATTCCAATCCTTGTGTGAAACAGCAAAGAGCTAATGGAAATAAGTAATCACAAATTGCTGGGTAGTTGAAAAAAAAATAAGAGAGACAATTGTTTTACATATAACACAATACTTTTTTAAATGTGGCTACTTCTCAAATAATATTTTAGGGAAAAATTACTACATTTTAGTCACTAAAAGTTAAATTTAAAAAAGAAAAAAAACTAGCATGATTTTGACTAATAGTGTACTTATGAATGAAGGCAAACATTATATTATTGAAATATAAATGCTATTTAAATAAGTCAACAAACAAATCGCATGAATATATTTATTTAACGACTCAGTTGTAAAAATAGATAAATTGTATGTTATCACAATATGCTATGAGTGAATGCCAAAACAAATAACAATAAATAAATAAATAAATAAATATAAAGCATTTTGTTAATACAGCTTGTAAAGATTTTTCGTTTATGAATTATGTTCATGAAAAAATCATAACATGTTTTACTCTTAAAACTAACCCATCTCTACACCAAAAACACAATTAAAATATTTAGAAGTTTCAGTCGTCCACAATGTTCCAACTATAATTGTACCACTGCTTATGATCACATTTTGAGGGTCTCATTAGCATTGATTTTCAATTAGTATTTCGGCTACATCATAAATGATATTAATTTATTTGAATTACATTTTGGAAGAACACAAAACGATTCGATTATATTGATATCGTTAACTACATGTTCCGGTGTAATTTGCATGTCATATTATAATATCGTACGAAAATAAGAGGGTTTTGGGATTTATAATCCAAATATTAAGTTGATTACGAATTCGTGTAAATTTTAAAATGAATAATAAATAAATAATTGTATTGATTGACTTTTCGGTGTCCAATAATTAAAATTTGTATACCGATTCACTAATTAAAGCGTTTTTCACTTTGTTGATTGTATTAAATATTGCAGAATATGTCAATTTATATTTTTCCCATGGTCGTCAAACTCGAAATATCTGTATTGTGAATTCCATTATGACAAATAAAAATATTTAATCAGCATTGTGACAAGTAAATAAAAATCTTTATATCGATGATTGCCTTTTATCATTTTTACCTTGATAATGAGTCATCGTGGCAAGTTCGATTCTAGTTTTGAAAATACACATGGTCACTATAACACGATGAAGCTGGTAATTACGCGTCATATTTCAATCCATCAATTAATTCATTTATTATTGTCCAGAAGCTACTTTTCTCCGACATCTGTTGGTAATATTGCTTTAAGTTTCAATGATGCACTTCTACACTTCATTGATATGTTTTGTCGTAAAAATATTTATTATAATATTTATGTCTCGTTTCTTCTTCTCTAAAAACCTGATATTTCAGAAAAAATGTGCCACCGTTTCATTTAAGTGATCTAAATTGGCTACTGACTATTTTATTTGCTCTGAGCTCAGAGCTAAGCGTAAGCTGTTAGTATAGTCTGACTATAAGTCCTATATTAATGAATCCGAACGCATGTTCTCCTCCAGTCTTTCTTCCTTTTTTGGACGTCAACAGAAGAATTAAGCCAGTATTTAACCAATATTTCATTTTTCTATTTGTGTTTACGACGGATGGCCGGATTTTACAATAGCTCTGATAACCGATTCTATAAAATTCAGTTCTTTTAAATAACTTTCCTCCGACATTTAATTTTCCTTTCTTTCTTTTTTTTTTAAATTTCTTACGTGAATAATATAAAAAGTTGCCATTGATTCCTCGAAAAACAACCTTTACATATTGGTCTTTCAATAGGTTTTTTTCTATTGGTCCTAATATTATTTCTACCCACCATTTTTTTAACTACCGTAACTGCATTTTTCATGCTGTTTTTTTTTCATTTTCCATTTTTTCTCCTGTCGAAGCGTTTTAAAGGAATTTTTCCGCTTTCAGGAAAATTAAGTCGCTCACTTATATCCTTAAGTTTGGTAGTTCCAATTTTTTTTTTCAATTACAGATGTGTACTTATGCTCCTGCCTCGACCTAAATGGTTAATTTCAATAAAGCCAAAGTAAATCCTACGAGTTTTCGTAAATCATTGTTATATTGTTTTTAAAAAACCTTCATTTTCATCGTTGTGAAAGGTTTTTGTATCGTTTTGGATCATAATGGAAGTCACATGAAACCAATACGAGAACCGCTGATTGATCGAATAGGATAAAACAATAATATGTCGTTGTTACAAATAATGATCGCTTACACGATATTAAACAACAAATAAATAATTAATTGTTCATTTTTTTCCCCAAAATAAACCTCATGATCGGTGAAAACAGTTCGTTATGTGTGTTCGCGCGATAGCGAATAATAATAATAATACTCACATCAATAATACTTAGTAACGAATATTATGCCTACAAATATATTCAGATCTAAATCGATGGGAACAATTACATTATGTAAATTAGTAAATACTATATAGTGTAAACTATACCACCATGCGAAAATGTTAAAATTACTACACATATATACATAATATACGATAAGCCAGAACGATTCGGTGAACCATACGAACAATGGATGTATAGTTGACAAGATGATTAATAAAGACTTGTTACACAAATGGCAACGACCATAGAACGAAATACAAAACGTGCTCGAATAAACGCTGTACGATAATATTAATGACACGACATATAAAATAATAATTACGCGCAATTAATAAACATAATGTTTTGACTTTGTTTTTATGCTCGAGTCGGTGAGTCTTCCCGCGACGACTTAAACTGCACACAAACGTACGAAATCAAAGTAAAACGACGGTTAGACGTCTTAAACCGTGATTATAAAAACGGTACTATACACGTCCGTTTCGACGCACAGTTGCAACGCGCGGGATTTCCGGTGCCCCGGCAGTACTTAAACCATTTTGACTTTTCGATTTCGTTCTAGTGGACACCGTGCAGGTGCGCAACTGCCCTGTCGGTGGAAAAACAAACGATGTTCCGAAACGCCGGGCCGACAGTCTTCGTTTATTTTATTCGAGCGAAAGAACGGCCGTGACGAGACTAATGGATTCGAATGATCGTACGGTTAGGTGTGCCATCGAGATCGATCACGCGGTGATCGATGACGAGAAAACGATACCGTTTAACATGTCGCACCTTGCGCGTTTCGTGGAGACATGCGCAGCAAATCAGCGGCGTATTATTTGTTAGAGCCAAAGGCGGCTGTGTGCGTGCGCGCGATACGACTCACGGTCCACGGCGGAGTCGTGTACACAGGAGAAAAAATCTCGTTTAATGAGAATCGAGATAAGGAAAACCCCGGAACAACATGTCAACGCCATAAACTAACCGCCGAACGTAATTCAAAGTACTTAATTATTTTTAATGAAACGAAACGGTCGCGGTGCCAGTGACGAGTATCCCTCTCAGCGTGCGTAAATAAATTATAAATAATCGACCGGAACCGCGAATCGAGGACGGATTTATTAGGTTTTTTTTTATTTTATTTTTTTTTATTTAGATAAAATAGAATATTTACAATCTGTAATTTTTATAATATACAATACAATAAGTAAATTTGATAATACGTAATTTGAATTTTGCATAACGTGAAATGGCGTGAGGAAGGAGGTCCACCATTGTGGATAACCTCTAGCTTGAGGTAGAGATTTTTATTATATACAGAGTGTTTCACGAAGATCTGACATGTTGAATAACTTTTGTTCTATTCAATATTTTTAACTTTTTTTTTTTTTTTTAATGAACACTATAGTCTAGCGCTACAATAAAATAACATCAATTTTTTTTTTTTTAAACTCAAATTTCAAAATTTAAAATTTTAATTTAGAGTTTGAAAAAAAAATAAAATCACCATTTTGTAAACATGATTTTAAGAAAAATTTTGGTGTTTGAAATTCTTATAAAGGTTGATCCGTTAATTTTCTATAATTTTTTTAAGTTTACGAAAAATGTAATAATATATGTATCGTTTATCAGTCGTAATCAATCGTAATTGAACTATAAAGCAATTTAATTCGATTTTTCGTGAACTTTAAAAAATCATAGAAAATTAACGGATCAACCTTTATAAGAATTTCAAACACCAAAATTTTTCTAAAAACCATGTTTACAAAACTGCTATTTTATTTATATGTTATTTTATTGTAGCGCTAGGCTATAGTATTAATTTAAAAAAAAAAAAGTTAAAAATATTGAATAGAACAAAAGTTATTCAACATGTCAGATCTTTGTGAAACACCCTGTATATATGTATATATGTTGTTTTTTTTTTTTTAATTAATGCAGGTCGGGATTTAGGAGATCTAGACACAATATTTTAGGTTTTAACAAGTACCTTGTTACAATTATTATTATTATTATTATCGTGACCACGACATATATCGCGCGATTGCCTGAGTGCGGGGCACGAACAGGAAAGAAGGAATAAAATACATAACGCGAGTTTGAGTGTGTGTGTGTGTGTGTGTGTGTGTGTGTGTTTCATAGGCATAATAAGAATGGAATGCGCTTCCTCGACCCGCTTCTTGCTGTCCAGCCGTGAGGATTAAAAACCCGGAGACTGCGAGACAGACGGAATCGTATACCAGCGCTACGGACGTCCTTTGTTCCGTTGAATGACGCCTTTGAGATCGGAGGGTTTCGTCCTTTTTTACTCGGAGTTTTCGAACGCTCGCGTACCAGACCGACGTCCGGGCGTTGTCCCGGTGGGCGGAGAGTGTAAACGTTATCGTGACCTCGGGACGTGAAACACGATCAAACACAGCGTGTTTCTACGTTGCGTCTGACGCCGGGCGAGCTCGTTTTCCCCGGATTCGCGGAAGGTCCCCCTACCGGGATGACACGGACGCGATTGGAAACACGAGACCCCGGTGACGTTGTTCACCGAAGTTTTTGCTCGCCTCTGACGCAGCCGTGTACCCACGAATAACACTCGGATGTCCTGTCGGACGCGAGTTGTTTATTTAGTTGATTTTTTTTCTCGCTCTTCCAGACGCCACTCGTGATTTTGTGTTGATGACGTGATGAGTTTTTTTTTTTGCGATCGCGTCACTTCAATGACGACTGAAAGCGCTTTTCGACGAGTTTCGGGAAAAAAAATCGTATTCCAAAACGCGCACTTCCGTTTGTACAAAATAAATAACCCAATCGTCGACTCGGTTTTCGTGCGAATCGGTCAACGAGAGTTCATACGCTAAATCGACAAAATATCTCAATCCGTCGAAAAATAATCAGTATGCACTGGTGCATTCGTATACAAATATATAATACAGGGTGCGGCGTAATGGACTCCCACATTACCGAGGTGAATTTAAAAAAAAAACCGTACAAGATATGGAATTTTTTATTTATTTATTAAAACTACATTAAATGAGGTTTTTTTTTTAAGTTATTTTTTTAAAATAATGTCGTCTAAATGGTTGTCTTGACGAGCAACGCACATATGGAGCCGTTCTCGAAAGTTTTTCATCACTCTCGCCAGCATATCGAGTGGAATCGCGGAGATTTGTTGACGGATCGTCTCTTTTAGTTCTTCGATGGTTCTAGGTCGATGTTTGAAAACTTCAGCTTTGAGGTATCCCCATAAGAAATAGTCACATGGACTCAAATCAGGGAGGCGAGGAGGCCATGTAATGTTTTGTCACACATTCGGCGTTTTTGAAAAACGCCTCGATAACGAAACCACGTTGTTCACCTGACCACGACATTGTGACGACCAAAATCGTATAAATGACCAAACCCAGTGAAAAAAAACCGCTTTTATCTGATCAGTTTAATTACGTGCTAATGATGTTTTGAAATATTGTAGTCCATTACGGATTATTTTCTAGAACGGCTCCAAATGTGCGTCAATTGAAAAGGCAATAATTTGGACATTTATTATTCAAAAACAAACAACTTAAAAAAAAACCTTATTTAATGTAGTTTTAATAAATAAAAAAGAAATGTCCATATCTTGTATGGTTTTTTTTTTAATTCTCCTCGGAAATCTGGGAGTCCATTACGCCGCACCCTGTATAATATTAATATATTATATCGTCATATGACAAATGTTCGGTAAAGCCCGACGTTTTTTCGAAACTTTCTTCCCACCATTTATTACTATACCTTGTGTTCGAGTCATGTCTTGAAGAAGGACACGTACCACCTTCTTAGCCGAACGATCGAGATCAAAATCGTCTCTAACCCGTGCGCCAATTCAAAGCTGGTGTCTCCGGAGAATTCGTAGTAGTAGTAGCCTTTGCACTGTTCACAAAATCCGTTCACCACGGATCCCAGACACCGACAGGGAAACTCTCGCTGCCCGCAACGTGACCCCGACAGTCGAACGAATCCGACCGTTCACGGCGGGGTGCCGTCGGCGGCGGTAGGTCGCTCCACTGCAGTCTAGTCGTGTCATCGTCACGCGTCCGTTGCCCAGTGAGTGTATGTAGATAAAACAAAAAAAAACAAAAAAACGAAATAGCGCAAAGCGTCTCTTCACTCAAAATACGGGAATACCCCATGTGTTGCTCGCCTACCCCTGTTTGCTCCCCTGCACGGTCGCGTTCATCGCACGTCGTCAGCCAGGCCGCGTGTGTACCGGTCGCGGTAATATGGTTACGCGTCCGTCTCTCGTCTTGACCGTATATATGGCGATCGTTATTCGATTATTATTTAACTACGCGCGCGTGTATACGTATACGAAAAACAACGGGGTGCGCGACAGGCCTGCAGACGCCCTAGCGGCACGTGACGACCGAACGTGGTGCTAATGAAACGCGAACGATACTCTAATCATAATCTTCACAATTTTATAGTTAGTATTATTATTATTATTATTATTATTAGTAGTAGTAGTAGTAGTAGTAGTAGTCAGGGCCGGTTTATGCCATCCGTAGACCCTAAGCATTGAAAAAAATTGAATTTCATAACAGCCACTTTTGATTATTATTCAATATTATTTTAAATTAAAACAACGTGATAAGTTTACAATCAAATTATCAAATATTTAGTTTTACATACTAAATAAAATTAATGAGCACCAACATAATATTATCTAGAATCTAGATAATCTAGATAATATAATCTAGATTCTAGATAAAAAAAATGTTCGACATTTTGCGTTGGCGAATTCGTCAATGATATCATCTTTTCTAATTTTTCTCAATAGTTCTGACTCTATTAATAACAGTGCTAGAGATGATAATTTTCCTTCACTGATAGTAGACCTTTGCCAATTTTTAATTCTTTTTAACACAGAAAATGACCGTTTACCTTCGCAACAGGATCCAAATATCGCTAAATAAATTCTAAAAGCAATATTGACATTTGGAAAACATGTTATTATTTTTTTTTCAATTTGTTTTTGAAGCATATCACTAACCTAACAAGGCATGCCTTGTTCACGAAAATTTACAAAAATTAGAAATTCTGCTACAAAATCATTTTCCAGATCTAATGGATATACTTGAACTAAATTAGTCGCTTTTATTTCGGTTTCACTTTTGGTTAATTTGTCATCAGTTAAAAAACTAACTTTCATTTAATTATGTGTATGCTTCTTTTAATTTCCTGAATTGAGAAATCTATCATAACAAAAAATGTTTGTAATTAAAATTTATCGCGCGCATTTGTTTCAAACTCAGGTGTGAGTATACTGTAATAATGTTATATACTCTAAAATAATTTCCTTATCGCATGACCATCGCAAAACTCATCGTCTAATTATGTAGCGCTCATGTAAACAATTTGATATATATTTTAGACTGTTTTTAGATTTTGAGTGACGCAAAAGATCTTGTTTTTATAATATTTATTTTTTTTACATTTAGCCATTTCTCGTATGCCTTCCGTATGTCGTAGGCCCTAGGCGCAGTGCCTACAGTGCCTAATGGTTAATACGGCCCTGGTAGTAGTAGTATTCACACTCAGTTACTATCGTGTTGCCGTGTTACCGA
Organism: Therioaphis trifolii; assembly: GCA_027580255.1. Lineage (NCBI taxonomy): Eukaryota > Metazoa > Arthropoda > Insecta > Hemiptera > Aphididae > Therioaphis > Therioaphis trifolii. The sequence continues at coordinate 13,209,177 of CM050406.1, read as the reverse complement.
CTAGACGGTAGAGTCGTGGCGATACGATAACCGCGTGCGATCGCCGACACCGAGTGCGAATCGACGTCGACCTAACGCGTTCATGCGCAACGTTGGACTACGTCGGTCCACCGGTTTTTAATAATCGGCCGAAAACGCCAGTCGTCGTTATAGTCACGGGAAATCGTCGCTCTCGCTTAAAATATTTGAAAATAATGAAAAATAGCTGATTTATCGTACCACAACGACACAAAAGTGATATTATCATACAAATGTATTGTTTTGAACACTGTTGAAAGTGTTGATTTTGTTTGATCGTGAAACAAAAAAACCGTGTATTTGATACCCTGTGGAAATGACGTAACCCCGTAGCATCACTACCCTCTCGGTCCGAGTTGTTATCGGTTTTGTGCACTACAATATATTATCACATCGAATTCATTTAATAGATAACGCAGTGGAATTTTCCCCGAGAGACAGACGTGTTCGTCACGATGACGTCATGCTGTCATATCGCAAACAAACGGTGGACGTGAGGTGAGATCCGAACCGGTTCACGAACAATGACGAAAAAACCTGAACACGAGCACTTTTTTCAAACTTCTAGTAGCGCCTGTGTACAGCTGGGTTTCGCGAGCTAACGCAAAGTGTGTCTCGAAGGCGACGGGATGACTGCCAGCCGGCGCGCGCGAAACGCCCTGCAGCGCGTACTCCACGACGACGGCGAGTTTACGCGCGTGGTGGCCAAAAAGGGCATATACGCCACGTTCGCGGTGCGTGCGCGAGGATACGAACGATTTCGGGTCGACGAGAGAGGAATAGACAGGCGTAGAAAGACAGAGAGTGAGAGAGAGAGACAGAGAGACACAATGCAAAAGCGAATGAGAGAGAGTGAGGCTGTGGATGGTATAGAGATAGAGAGAGAGAGATTCGGCAAACGCGTGAGACTGATTGATTGACTTCTAATGACCGTGCTTTCGCAGCTCGCCGAATCTCTGGCGCGCGGATAATCCGCTGCCGCCGCCGCAGCCTCTCTCATACAGCCTCCACCGCACTGCCAGTTCGTGCTATACGAAGAGATAGCTACGACTAGGGTGGCGGCAACGATCACAACGATGACGATTACTATGTACCGTGGCGGCGGCGGCGGTAAGGTGGGCACGGAGGTAAAGCCATAATAATTATCGACGACCCCGTCTCGCATACCCGTCCGCTTTCCGATAGACGCACCGTCTCCACGACAATCGACGATCTCTCTTCGCGCAATACGTACTTTCAGCTTCTCTATCTCTCTCTCTCTCTCTCTCTCTCTCTCTCTCTCTCTCTCTCTCTCTCTCTCTCTCTCTCTCTCTCTCTCTCTCTCTCTATTTATCCGCGCGTCTCACAACTGCATACACTTGTCTGTCGTGGCGTATCGTCGTGACTGTCGGCCCGAGAAGCCGGGTCGTGGCTGGACGACGGGTCGAGGAAATAGTTCTTTTTCACCGTCCGGACCACGGGGGTGGAACCGACGGGAAATCCTCTAACAAATTTATCGCTTTCTGCCGATCGAGTGCCGGCAGCGGTGTGGGAAGGGGCATCGTATGCCTGGCATACTATAAACCAGTAATTTATTATATATATTTCACATCCTTTCGAAAAATGATACCGCCTTTCCCCCTTCACCTGTGCCGTGTCACCGGTGTTTCATCCTCCGTTCGATTACCACCCTTCCGTGCCGGCGACACGCCGTCATCACACGAGAGGCCTCCGCCCCTGCCGAGCTATAATACGGGCCAGACCGGAAACTGCGTTATCGCGACATTACGCCCAGTCTGTGTATATACCGTACGATATATATTGTGTAATATACAATATATATATATATATATATATATATATATATATATATATAACTATACTAACTCAGTCAATCTACGTTTATTTCTTCCTTAGCAGTCAAACATTTATTTCCTATTTCTCAATTCACTCTACAGCGTACACAAACGTACTCGGTGTGTATTGGCTGTTCAATACGTTCAAATATAGACCCATCCGTTTTAATGCGATAACATTCCATACATGTTGAACACTCTGTACAAAATATATTACAAAATAGACTTTTGTAGGTGATGATAGCTTTTTGCGAATCGCCGACAAAATATCGCCGGTAAAATATCGTGTGAACAAAATATCGTAACTAAAATATCGCGAAACCATTATATCGCATGGAATAAATATCGCCAGCATGAAATATAGCAGTAATTTAATTATAAATAAATAATATATTTTAACTTTTAAGCATATATAGATAATATCGTTATATTAATATATAGTGAAATTGATAAAAATGATAAAAATATGTATAATTTAATAAAATTGATATAAGTATTAAAAAATATATATATATATATATACATTAATAAATTAATGGAAGTATATATTCAATGAAATACCTTGAAGATAATCTTCAAACTCCTCTCGATTATGTCTTGAATGCATTGCTAGCTAAAAGATACGATGAGATAAGATAAAGTCAAATGCAATATACAGATGCGATAATAATGTACGGCTGTATTATTTCTTTACGATATAATGGTTTCGCGATATTTTAGTTGCGATATTTTGGTCACACGATATTTTACCGGCGATATTTTGTCGGGGTACCGCTTTTGCTAAGGGAAAAGGTTGCTCGCATTTTATATACTGGGTGTTTCAAAATGTGTAGTACAGAACATATTGTATATAAATGTTCAACATCGAATAAAATATCTAATGTCAAATTATTTTGATTTAATAAGTCAAACATGGTCAATACATTTTACATTATTTTTTATGACCCTCGAAGAATGATTTTTCGGGTCAAATTTTGAAAATAAAATAGAAATATACCCTTAGTTTAGAACGTGATCTGAAGATACGATATTTTTTATACGTTTTAGTGATTTAAAAACATAAGGTGATATTATATATTTCTATGACTTAGAGGGTGGAAGTTTTTATAAATTGCGTTTCTATGATAAACGCGTGACGCGTGTGCATTATGGATGCACTTGCGGTCAATATAATCACGTCATAATGCATTTTGTGAAACTTGAAATCACCATCCGACGTGAAGTTTCGCATCGATCGATGTTTTTCAAGCACTACAACTGAATCGAAGAAATATCTCAGAGTTATGGCAATAAATAAGTGAAATATTCCGATACGATTGTCGAGACTTACCTCACTCGCCTACCATCCCTTAAGGATTGTTAAAAAAAAAAAAAGCGTAGAACCTACAATATTTTCCCGGAGAAAAAAACTTTCACGCGATAATTTTTTTTTCTATTTCGAACGTCTACGTATATGATAAAATCGCTGTAACATAAATTCAGAATCGCCCCGCGTACCGCACCCACCGCGTGGGCACACACGCGCGCATACGGTTTTTCCGAACAGATATTTCAACTGTTCGCGCGAGCGTGTGACGGTGTGACGTTTTCGCGGCTCGGTTGTTTCCGTGTTATTTTCGATATTTTGCGCCGCGTCTTCGACCCAACACAAAGCCTCGTGGATATTTCTTAACCTAACCGCACGTTATAATAAAACCGTAATAATATTTCCCCGCGACCACTACGTATATACGTATAGCCAAATCACGCGACGTTTCGTACCACCACTGAGGTGCACTAAGCGCGTCACAACCATTTCCACGACGTCGCACGAAATAATCGAATGTCATTCGTAGCGACACGTAATAATTATTCGTTCGAATTGCGAGTTAACAGGAAGCACTGAACTAAATACATGGAACGCGTGTATCAAAGAAAATATGAGCTTACTAGGAGGCCGCCATCCATATGCATTCCGAGTCATGGCAGAGATAAGGAAATGTAATGATCTCCATGAAAATCTCATGAATCGTGATATTAATCTATTTATATTTTCCCGCCTTACTTTAAGTTTTATCATGCAAAACGTACGTTTTGATAGTGCTACGATAATTTCTATTTTTTTATAATATTATATTATATACATCTAACATCTAGGCTATATAATATATAAATTGTATTCTATTTTTTATTAATTTATTATCTATTGAATATTATTGTTATTTATAAATTTAGGTCAATGCATGTACTATATAATATACTATAATATAAAATGATGATGGTTCGTAAATGTTGTGTTTGCTCACAAGCTAATCAAAAAGGTATTAGCATGTTTAGGTAAGTCTCTTCGTTAAATAAATAAAAATCATATATAAACGAACATTGCGGAAAAACATATTATATACTTTTATTATAATAGAGTTCCTCTAACTGATCCTGCTCGTACAAAATGGTTTGAAGTAATTGGTATTCAAGAATCTATACCAAATAAGTTGTATTTTGTGTGTGAACGTCACTTTGAAGAAAATGATATTCAAAATTTAAATTCATACACAAAAAACTCCAGACATTAATAATGATGAAAATAAATTGAACTCAAATCAGTTATCTCTTAGTACAAGTTGTAATACACCGCCTGGCATTAGTAGTGATGTATCAGTTAATGTGTTAGAACAACAGGTATTAAATGTAAAGATAAATTATTATATTTCATATTTATACTTAATAGTTTACAAATAACGAATATAACAAATTATAAATTAACAGATATTTTTATTAATATAAAATTAGGATCATTATGGCAGCAATAAAAAGAATAATATTATGTTAACACCTAAAAGAAGTTATGAACAGCAATTAAATATTGTACAGGTACCTATAATACCTATATATAAATACTACCTGATAAACTATTTTGATAGTAATTTAAAATTTATATTATTGCATTTTATTGTTATTTGTTAGTCACTGGACTTAAATAGTAGTGTATGTTCCATTTGTGATACAAGAAAACATTTGCTAAGTTTAAAAAAATATTACGAGAATAAAATAGCTGAAATTTTGGAAAAAGTATCTGAATTACCGATTGATTATGTTATATATATCAATATATGATATGATGTTATATCCGAATAAAAGTTACTGTTTTATCACTAATTGAAGTTAGTTACAATCAATGAGATAAATCAAACGGAATATGCATAATATGACGGCTCGCGTATCAACTCATTTTTCATATACGATAATTATACACAATACGCGTTCCGTGTATTTAGTTCAGTGACAGGAAGCCTCGTATCGTCGTTTCAAACGCTGACCCTTGATGATCGTATAATTATTACACTCTACGCTACACACCACGTCAGGTGTAATGCGAGTATATTCGCAAAGTGCGATTTTACCCTGAATAATACATAAACTTTAATTTTTGATGTCAAACATCTATTGGCGAGACGCAAGACAGTTGCACTTCCCCTCAGCGCTTCACCACCAGCTCGGTCCATCGGTCAATTTTACTTCCGAGTTAAAATGCCAACCGATAAAACTAATAATAGTAACAGATGTTTCCTATCGAATAATAACAAATACCTACAGTTTCATTAATACGTTTTTTTTTTTTGTGTGTTTTAACACACATTTCCACATTATACATTTATGTAGATGTATGCGTTTCTTTAACCGGGTACGACCCGCGTTTTAATATTTCTGACCATTGTAATAATATTTATTGGAATAATTATAGATAATACGAGTGACGTGAAAATCTAAATAATGCATTGCATCTGGCCAGAAAATAAAATTAGATAAGTGATTCAAGTTAACAGTTGGAAAATTATCTATTTTCTTACTCGCAGTACATATTAATGTATGTATTATAAAATGTTTATACGCGAGCGATTTCAGCAGCACATATTTTCTGCGAGGACGCGATAAGGCACTTTGAAGTTTACGTGTTTTTGGATCTATCGTTAATTAAATAATTTTGCGTTCTCCCAACGGACGCATTGCAGTGTTCTAATGGTTTAAAACTAGTCACTATTACATAAAAGTTGTAGATCATCGCCTATCCAATGTTGAACCCATTACATTTTGTTCGATTCGATTATATAATAATTTAAGTATTATTTTTTCATTTGAAATGTGTATATATTTATAAATTATATACTCTCTCTGAAGTGTTGTCTACTTACATCACTCGTTTCTCCGTATTTTTCGCACACGAACATACATAGACAGTGTTTATTCGAATTTTTCAACGCGTGCTTGACACATGGTTTAATTTATTATAAAACTTTAAATGACGTAAATTTATTTCACTCCCTATTCACTTCTTTCAATAGAAGTCGATTTTTATGTTTCACTCGTGCCAGGCGTCTTGTGTCGTCTATTTTTTTTATATACAATTTAAAACAATGATAGTATTACATTTTTTTTTTCTTAATAATCTTAATATCATTTTCATCCTCAATATTATATATAGATTATAGATAAACTGATAAAGATGTCAAAATCAGACACAATGAGAGTTCAGTTAGTTTTGATTAGATTCATAATTTGGTCGATTTAGTGCATATCGAGGGTATATTGTACGACAGATACAATTTAGGTACAATCAATTTATATTTATTTTTCCATCGATACGAAAAACAAAGTATAAGATCACATCCTCCGTTATTACATTTTTTTTTCTTTTTTATTAAACTACCAACCGATATCGAATCTGAAAAAATACAGATATTTCTTGTTCGTCCAATAGCTTTAATAACACTGAAACTTAATTTAATACAGACGAAACTGAATTAAATAAAGTCCACGACGTTGTGATTTGTATTGTTATGCTAAAATGTCCAACAATAATTAATCAAACACGATTTATTTAAAAACCCACTGCAAACTTCTACGTAATACAACTTTCCGGAAGTTTTAAAAAGGAATTTAAAATTTCAATTATTTTGAATTTTACGTTTTTTTTTTTTTTTTGGTTGGTCGGTATATTACAAAAAAAAACATAAGGTAGGTTTTTTAGTAAAATATGAGTATTATTCGCTAGTGGAAATACAGGAAAAGGTTGCTCTGTAAAAGTTAGTGGCTCGAGTTGGTTTTGTCTCGATTTATTATTGCATAATATGTCGCAGTGAAACTTTTTGCATCAACATTGCTATTATGTATTTCGTTACGAAAAATTGTGATTTATCAGAATGTTGTGGAAATGTTGAGAATTATATACAAGTCCGTACCTCTGTTCGCATGAATGTCGACGAAGAATTCCGTATTTTGTTTTTAGAGGTTGAATATACGTCGAATACGTTTGGTGAAACTATTCAAACACACCAAATTTATTATTAAGAAATTATTGGGCTGCATCGTCGTGGGTTATATTATCGAGATCGATTCGCGGAAATAGTCTACATTATAAAATCATCGAAACATTTCAATTGTTTCGTTATTCTTTAATAATTTAAGAAGTACAGTAATTCACTGTGATAATCTATAATAAAGGTAACGTTATGTTATAGGATTAATTAAATGTATTCTGTTTTTATAAACCCCGTTCCCGGAAATTAAATCCCATGCATACCACAACTTACACTGGTTTTATAGCAATACAACGTTTTTTTTTCCTCCATTACACTGTGCGTAGTGTATTCGTACCGAAAATCTCGGTTCAATGAAATATAATAACGTGTAGAACAGAATATTCCATCGGATTTTCCTTTAAAGACGTAACAGCTGTATTTACTATATAAATCTCAAATTCGTATCCGGAGGGATCCGACCGGCAATAATATTAAAATGCACAATTTAGGAAAAAAAAATCTACCAAATCCGTTTTTATCCGTTATTTGAAGAAATACCTATGTTTAAATGCTAAACGCAAAAACTTTAATTTCAAAAAAATTGTTTATTGTTCACGACGGATTTACCCGGCCAACAAATAAAAATAAAACATACCGTGGGTACGCGTTTTAAAATTATTTTTTATGGTCAATTTTTCCATAATTAAATCATTGTGTATGCATGACACGCTATCACAACTGGTTGAAATTCAATTTTATTAATAAAAAAAAAAAATCATAAGGATCTTGTTACATTTTTTCGTATAAAATGCATTCGAGTAAACAAACATATTATTAATATTTTTAATACAAACAAAAAAATAACCCCTAATGTATCATTTGCTCAGAATTTTGTATAGTATAGTGTACTTTACATTAGTTATTTACTTCCTCCTGAAAAGGGTTTTCTAATCCTTTATTACACTACTTACATTTTGCTTAAAGAATTTATGGATCAATTTCATTTTTCATCTTTAAAAAACAACATAATCTTAAATCATGTTTACATATTGATAAATACATTTACTACCTTTCTGAGGTTACTTTTTTTTATCACGAAAATCCTAAGTTATATACCTCTATCCTTTTTCGTAGGAGATAGAACACTATATATAATATAATATGTATATGTTAGCACCTGGGTGTATATACCATAATATACGTTTTCTAACATATATAATGTATACAACTTGATATAGCGTTATGTTGCCATGGTACAAAAAAAATACATATATATATATATATATATATATATTCTATAAATCAAACAAATGCTATATAATACTTTAAATTGAATTCGGTACTGTTTGAAATATTTATCATTTTTCTATGTTAATATACATATTCTATGTAAATACACTGTAGGTAACTGTAAGGAAAAAAAACATATTCAATTAATTATTTTTAAAACTGACGTATATTATAGGAAAACGTTGGTGTTCGTATGAAATTAATTGTGTTAAAATGCTTTTAAAATAGGGTGACCATACGTCCCGTATTATACGGGATTGTCCCGTATTTTCACTTTGTGTCCCGTTGTTCCGACAAAAGTTATACGGGACGCATTTTGTCCCGTATTTTCAAGTAGGTCCCATATTAATCCCGTTTTTCTCTTCATTGTTAATTTATAAATTCTACGATATTTTTGTATCACAATATTCCTTAGAACATATTTGAAATCTATACTTATCAGCATTATTTGTAGATTCTTGTCTTGACAATAAATTATTATTGCTGCGGGTAGAAAATAGAGAACTAATAATATCACATCATTATCGACAACGTTAAACCAACGATTACAAAATACAAATGGTATAACGATAACGTACAAAATGTTATTAATATTATTTTATTGATGTGTGACGTCGTCTACCAAATAAGTACAATTCGATGAAATATCAGTTCAGCACAAAAGTATACAAAAACATCAAAAGAAGAAATTTACCTGCCATCGTCTTCAAAATAATTTTTTTTTGGATTTTTGTGTACATGTTATACTTATTAATATTTTTATTTTATTTGTATTTAAAAACTATTATACAGCATACATTTAAATTAGAATTTCCTTTTTTTTTTTTTTTTTTTTTAGTAACTTAGTGTCCCGTATTTTTATTTTATTTTTATGGTCACCCTATTTCAAAACATATTTTACTGTTTGATTTGATAAATATTTTCCTTAATTAACATCACACGTATCACAATGTTCATAGAAAAAACTTACGAATATTGTATTCTATCATGAACTGTTAAATCGTCAATAAAACGTAATTTGGTAGAGTTAAAACATATCCGTATACTTTGTACCGTTAATATAGAGTATCGTATTTATTTTGTGCTAATTTTCTATGTTAAAAAGTAATAAACACTCATTCTGGTAACACTAAATCTAGTTTACATCATTGTTATTACTTATTTATTAACTTTTTTTATGTGAAAATGAACTTATCGCGTACCAAACAAATGTGTAATTTAGTTAATGATGTCACAAAAAAAAAAAAATTCGTTACATTATGTTCCACTCATTTACTAATGAATTACAATTAGTTCAACAATTGAATTTAAATGCCATTCAATCGTTATTTTAAATTCACTGTTCAATTTTTTTTCAACTTGTGCCATCTGTTGAATTATTCTTCTAAATTTAATAAAGTTTCAATCCGTAATTCGTATTTTACATCTACCTAATTTAATTTAAATTGAAGTCCTCGTCGTAGACGTGCACACAGTGTGCGCGTAGCTTCCAATTCTTGGAACTGTGTCTCTCGTATAATTCTGTGTCATATAATATTATTTAAAAAATATATACTTAAACATTATATTATAATGGATGATTAACATTTTACAATTTCGACGTTTTTTTTTTTTGCGGTTCATCGTGTTTTATAACGGACAATAATCTACACCAGAAGACCGTACAGGACCTGACTTGAATTCGCGTACAATGTTGTTGTAACGATACCGTGATAATCACCACGTTGCAGAAATCTTCCAGACAAAGCTGTTTGGAAAAAAAAACAACAACTACTGTTTTGAAGAAAACAACATCACTCGTAACAGCGGTTGACCGAGTGGGGGGGGGGTACGGGGACTTTTCCCGGTGGGCCACAGCCCAAACGTTGCCGCGGGCTATCAATAAAAATAAAAATGAATTTATATTTTTTCGAGCCCAACGACCAATTCGATTTACAGCACTCGGCATAGTTGGATCATTGCGGTTCAACGCTGTACGGGCGTAAAAATTTGAATCCTGATTTTTTTTCTTATCATACAATTCAAAATACAAACAGAATAGCGTTTTTATGAGACGAATGATTTTTTTATTTTTATTTTTTATTTTACCGTTTTTGTATTGATATGGGATTTTTAAGTTGGTGTCACTTAAACATTTCGTGCACTCAGTAACATTGAAATAACGTACCATTCACGTGTGTTTATGCCGATGTTCAATATTTTAAATACGTACGATAGCTACGAAACGGTTCTTCGTTATTTGTCTTTATGACACGTGAACGACGAGTGGGCAGGAACGAGTAAATCACAAAACTTTCGACGTCATATAAATATAATTACGATTCTGTGTGATAATAGTTCATAATGTGATAATAGGTTCACGCGAAAAAAAACAAAAAAATAAATAAATCTGAACGTTTTTTACGACCCCAGGATTCCCGTGATATAAGTAGATCCTGTACTATTCGTCACGCCTCTGCACGTACCTATGGCCTAAGTCGATCGAAGTATCAATTATACACCAAGTGCAGTTAAAAGAGACCAATTCAAGTGGCTCCCTTTATTTTTATCTTACAGACCCCATTATTTTATATTTATTTTTTTCTTTTGCTGTTATTCACGTATGAGTTCATGAACATTAACTCCCGGAATATCCGGTATAATAGGTATTTCCTCGTTGTGTTTACAATCATAAATAATTTGTTTATTTATTTATTTATTTATCGGTCATTTCTAGTATCGTATTTTATGCTTCACCACACCGAGTCGTATTATTACCCCCTAATACCCTGACCTAGTTATGACTCGTATTCAACTATTGCGGTTCTAGCGTTGTATTAATCTGATTTGTTTCTATTCCACAGATACCGCTGATCGAGACGAGCCGTTCTAGATGCGGATAAGTCAAACGTCGTCAGAGCCTATTGGCCACAGCCTGAACTGCCGAAAACGTCTACGCATGCTTACGGTAAATAAATTGTGTTTTGAAAACTATTTCGAGTCCGTACGTTTTAGGAAATGTCGGACAGCGTTGTGCGCTCTCGTTAAACCCACTTCAAATGTGAAATCCATTGTATGGTTATGGTAAATAAACGTTAGCTCTCGGAAGCGTCTATCTTTTCGTCTCCCGACACGAATCAAATATCCGTCGTCGTCGTCGTCGTCGTCGTCGTCGTCGTCGAATTGATCTGATGATATACGAACTCCTTGTATTTTCGTAGTCTCGTCTCCCGGTCATGGTACGTCGTTGACACTTTAATAGTTCCGCGAAACGTATGACGACGAAAACAAGACGTAGGTCATGGTACAGGTGGTGACGTGGACGTTTGAATTTTCAAAAATGGAAAAAAATGAACTTTAATACAGTGAAAAATATTAAATTTTACTCAAACCAGAAATGAGTTCTCACATTTTAAATTTTATTTTTCGTTAATAATTAATTATATTTACAAGATTTTTGTCAAAAATGCAATAACTTATATTCAATTCAATATGTACAATATTTTACTGCAAATCCACACAATTTGAAAATTCACGATTTTTTTCTATTCAAAAAAAAAAAAAAATAATCGAAACCAATGTTTTCAAGAAATATTGGTAGTAAAATTTTTGAAAATTTGTTGAAAATTATGTGTATTTAATAAACAGTTCTAAAATTACAATATTTTATTCGATAATTTTTAATAAATTATTAATTTTCATTTATTTTTCCATGAAATATTAGATTAGAAATTATTAATAAATAATATTATTAATATTTTCAGAAAACTCTAAATATCATAAAAAACGAACGAATGAACCTTTATATGAAGGATATATTTTATTGAAAAATGTATTATTGAAATGCTTTCGAAAAGTTTTTCTCAGAAACATATTTATTTGAAAACGTATTTAGCTGGAAAAGTATCTCATCAGATATTTTTCTGATGGAAAAATATATGATCTGAATGGCATTAGTTCAGAAATATATGATCTAGGAAATTCAAAGGTCAAATATTTTTTTATCTGGAACTACATCATACTGTTAGAAAAGATTTTTTATTAGAAATAAGGGATTGCGTTGGAAATTACGTTTCCAACAAAACACTCTTCCAACTAAATACGTTTCCAACAAAATATTTTTTTGGAAAAATATTTTCCATTGAAAATGGATCCAACAAAATATGTTTCAAATGATAAATGGTTCCAAAGAAATATGTTTCCGATAAAATATATTTCTACATCACACAGTTCATTGAAATACGTTTCAGAAAAAATATTTATCTGTTGAAGTACGTTTCCGAAAAAATATTTTTCCAAGAAATTGTGATCCAAAAGAGATATGAGTCATGAAAAATACAGCTCTAATAAAACATGTATTCGGCAAATTGTTTTTCCTGAAAAATACGATTCCAAACATATATTTTCAATTTTTCACGTGCCTCACTTTATTAGAACGTTAAACGCTGACATTTTTCTAAAATTCAGATTTACAAAATAGTTATTTTGATTTTTCTATAAAGCGGTAAAATGAAACTATAAATTTTCAGATGAAACGTTTTAAAAAGTTATAGTTTGAGCGTCGTAAAATAAAAAAATTAAAAAATAAACACCATACTATATAGAGTAGGACGGATAAGTCACATCGCGTCAGTCGAATCGTTCCGGGACACCCTGTATATTTCAACGGGCGCCCGTCAGTGCTCTCGACCGACAGTACCGTCGCGTGTTGTAGCTTTTAAAATATTAATTCGGACGCGCGGTAAGTGCGCGCGCGATCCGTACGACCTACGCTCGCCCGCCGTTGTGGCCACGGTCTCGCGTCGGAACCGAAGTACTACGCAATTACGTCGTGACTTATTAACGCGGGGCGTCGTATTTATTGTATGATTGCGATGACGTAACTTTGGATGACATCAAAATTTACCGCGAACGTCCCGGCGAGAAACGCTCCTCCCCCGATCCCGAAACGTTCGGGACCGAACGCCCGTCAACGCCGCGTACCCGGTACGTCGCTCAAATCGGCTTTCGGGGCCGCGGCGATCGTCTCTCGATTATTGTTTTCTAGACATGGGAAACATGTCTAGATTATTGTTTTCTAGACAGGGGAAAACTGCTGAAAAACCAAGTAAAAACAGTAAATTTTCCAAAAACGACACTTTAACTAAATCTTTTTTGGTTATTTAGTATTAACTCAGAAAAATATGTTACTAGAAACTTGATATTTTCACCGTGTATCACTGGAATATTCTTAATACGAGTACTTTACGAAATTAAAAAACAAAAAAAAATGACAATATTTGATCTAAAAATAGAACTAGAAAAATAACTTTGTTTGTTACAGTTTATCTCTCATACAATTTTTAATATTAAACAAAAAAATTCATTAACCATTGCCCAGCATTTCTTTTATAAACATTGAAGAAAATTAGCATACAATTTTTACGGGATTTACGGTTTTAATTTCAATTTTCAACTTCAAATGTTTGTTGAAGAAAATTGGTTCATTCAATCATTATGCAACTTTGAAAACAGATAACACAACGTGTTTTGAGTCTTTTGGTAAAAAATAATTTCCAATTTGTCAAACTGGAAAACTTTAAACAGGTTCGATAAAAAAAAAAACATCCTGATAGTCAAACTAAAAACGGTTAAATATATAAACGGCACATATATTTTCGGTATACATACTGACATTTTTGCTCAAAATCGTTTGACCGAAGAAATTATCTGTCATTTATTTTAAACTCAATACACTAGCTCATACTCATTATCTTTCTAGTGGAGAAAATAATACCTCACGTTGTGAAGTACGATTTTTTTTAAATTTTAATGTCGTTGTTGTTGAATCACAGCGTATCGACTAATCGTAGACAGTGTTGGGAAATATCTAGATTAATTTATCTAGATAACAATTATTTATCTTTTATCTTATCTTGATAAATTTATTTTCAGTTATCTTCATCTTTATCTAGATAAAGTTTTAGTTATCTATGAGTACCTATCTAGATAGGCAATTTATTTAAATGTCCTGAAAAAAAAGGAAATTTAAAATATATTATTTTATTAATTTTTTTTTTTTTTTTTTAATTAATCGAAAAGATTACTGAGAAAAACTCGTGTGGAGGCCCAGGAAAGGAGATTATAATATGTACTATCATGAAAGTGAAGTAGCCATACGCAAAAATTTGTTAAAAAATGCAGAAATGTATTATTATTTTAATTTTAAGTCAGAGAATGATTTGTCATCTTTTATGAAGTTTATTTAAAAAAGTACATGTATTTTTAAATGTTTTAAATTATTTTTTAAATTATGTATTTTTATTTTTTTACCTTATATCTGTAGGATGTAGATCCTGAATATTTTCAAAATTAAACATGAAATTATCTCAAATTTATCTAGATAAAAATGTTTATAATCATCTTTATCTTTATCTAGATAAATTATTAATTATCTATTCCCAACACTGATCGTAGAACTGTGCTATATAGTGGTTGTACGCGTCTGCGTGTACACTCGGCACGCTGCACGTGTGTTATAACGACGGGAGAAAAATACACGAAAAATAAAACGTATTCTCGCATGTTGTTCGCGGTGGACCTTTTGGCACGGCCGAAAAAGTGAATGAAAATGAATCCGCGAATACACCGTGTTTCTATTTCCGTGTCTGTGTTTTCGTCATCGCGTCGAAATGAATTTCACATCATGTTATTATTATTATTGTCGAATCGCTGTCCATTAGAGGAGATCTACGACCGACGACCGTGCCCGGTAATGTCCATTGATAAAACAATACTATATCTATTATTGTTGTTTTGTTCAATCAATTATACGCATTTATTATCCCGATCGGATGTTGTGCGCGCCGTCCGCATAAACACGCGCACTGTACATTACGTATTCGCGCGGATAACTGGGTTGTGTTATTATTTCGTAGGACACGCATAAATTATCGTAGATTTACTTAGCGGTACTGAAATATCCGTTATTCGAACCGCTATCAATTATTGAACGTATAAATGTGCGGAAGCCACCGGAACCGTAAATTCATCGTGTCGTTATCGTACCGACTTGTTTGCGGTCGAATTTCGGCCGTAATCTACCTCGGGGGCCGCGGCAGAGCCATTCGACTGCTGACGGCAATGACGCGCACTCCGACACGAACGTGTCGATCTATTCACATCATAGTACGTTGCAGGTAATAACGGATTTCAGTCGGGCGATATGATTTTTCTCGTAGGAAAGTCACGAAGGTGTATATCGTGTCGCGTGATCGGCACGTTGATATTATATCGTAAACCTAACCGAATTCGACGTAGGTACAGAGTGTCCCAAACCATCCGATTTCAAATCTGCCCTTAAATAAGTTCTGTTCGTGCGCACGATAACCGTTATTTAGAACAACATTCCACGAAAAGAATCATTTTATTTCAGACCCTTTGATGCGTAACAACAATTATGTTATTGGATCAATCGCTTAAGATATATACGAATGTTTTATAGGTTCGGACTAGCGGAGTACGTACTAACTTCTCCTTACAGTTGCCGTATCGACGTGAAACGTGCAAGTCTATAATATTGCCTCAAATTATATTGGCCAATTAACGCGTAAATTATTAAATTAAAATTTGAAGTTTTTCTAAAAAAGTAATCTTTTCCACAAGAATACGTTACGAATAGAGATTGCCGTTAAATAATAACTTAAATCTCGAGGAATATCAAATAGAAAAACAGTAAACGGTAAATATTTTTTATTGAACGTAATTCTATTAGTGTTTAAAAATAAATTCAAGTATGTACAATACGTTATTGAGGTTTGAAGAGCGTCGGATAAACATGCATGGAACACTCTGTATAGATCGAAAAGTTCCGTTATTAATATTATCGTGTTTTGTTCATATACGTGCGATAAAACAATACGGGTCTATTTCAACGGAAATTCGATAAAAAAATATAAATATATCTTATAATTACGAGTGAAAACATCGACATAAGGTATGGTGAAATAAAAAATAAAAATTCTAGTGAATAAAACGAACGTTGTTATCCTAGTCGATAACACATCAGTGAACAGAAAAGGTTTGAAAAAAAAAAACCACCTCTCGACAATGAATTTAAGGGCACGATACAAAGCGTTTTATTTTCATCCTAAACATAATTTTTCTTGCTTTTTTTTTGCGCCGGAATTTCAGAAAAGACACGTAATGTATTTCAGTTTTAAAAGGTTATGTACCTAACCGACTACAATCGTTTTTAGTTAGTTGTGTACACGTTAGCGCATAACTGGTGTAATTCGGCATGAAATATCATATGGATACGCACTCGAAATAAAAACTCTTGAAAATTGAAATAGTTCAGACAATAGTATGTTATATTCATTTCGATTTATTCATTCGTTGGCATTATTTTTTTCTTACAATAAATCGATTGCCGTTTGTTTCATTTATACAACAATTGTATGTGACCATTAGGTCATGTATGAGCAAATATTTTTCGTGTGTGTGTGTGTGTGTGTGTGTTTTATAATTAATTTTCGGTGGTAATTTAAATTTATGAAAAACAAATCAAATTTTATGAAAATAAACGCTAAAATATCACCTTGTGTTTATCATTATATCGTAGAACGCTATTGTTTTATATTTTTACGTCTGACGTCATTATAATTTAAATTTGTAGACCAATAATTGTGAATTAATATCGTGTTAAAAAAAAAAATCTAACTCCCAAAGCTCTTAAACTTTTAAAATCAAAATTTCATTGAATTTTGTTAATGTACTCATGATGATTTAGTTAATTATTAGTTCATTATAACTAAACAATACAGTTACAATACACAAAATTGTGTTTTATTACTAACAGTTTTGAACGTGTCTAGCTATCTGGAAATGAAAATTAATATAATATATGATATAATTATGAACAAAATACTGATAAAATTTGTTGTATTTTTCAGAAATTAAATTTTAAAAAAAAGGTACACTTTGAACCATGTGGTATCATTCCCTCCTCGGACAAGATGATGGAGATGGTGTATTGAATTTCGAAGAAATGACACATCTTTAGTTAGTATTGTTAACGGAACTCTCAAAGTACCACCTGCGTGCGATTTCTGATTTATTTAGTTGCTACATGAAACTTTTGGAGCATTATAATGACACAAAAAAGTGTTAGTAGAAAAAAAAAATAAACATCATTATTATACCATAACTCGTTTCACTACGAATCTAAATTTTAGGGTAGCAAACATTGTATAAAAATTCGCATAGCACAGAAGATTTTTCAACTTTTTTCTAGATTCCAATTTTCAAAATATTATTTATTATTTCCTAATACTTATTGTTATATGATACAAAATGTAAAAGCCGTACAAACGAGCAGGTGCCACAGAAAAATATGAAACGTATCATTGTTCACCCGGAACAAACTCAACGAAATCGGAATTAAACACTGTATGTCGGTATTGACAAACAACTTTAAATACTTATCATGAAAAAAGAAGTATTTAAAAAAAAAAAGGCAACAAGTGTGTGTGTGTGTGTGTGTGTGTGTGTGTGTGTGTGTGTGTGTGTGTGTGTGTGTGTGTATATTTGTGAGTATTGCGTTTATGTGTTAGTGAGCGTAGATAATTTGTAAGATAATGTGCTTGGGGGGAGGGGGTTAAATCATAGTATTCAATTATAATTCAATAAAATTATCTCGAAATCAAGTTTTTAACGCTCGATTTTAATTCAATTTTTTTATCCTTCGGATTCGATACGACGAAATGAAATTGAAACCGATTAATCCGTTTTATCCATGTTATCACCGACGTCCATGTGGCAACTGTACACAGGTATTATAATAATCTGAAGCAAATTAGCGAAACGTGTAACGGTAATCTATTCCGCTTATACGTATACAACGTACACCGTCGACGGTAATAATTATAGCGATCCGACTAACACTGTTTATGTACATCGCTTGCGAATGAAATCCAAGACGTCGTGTATCCCACGGTATTCGATCGTTTGGTTATTTGTTCAAGTCACTAGTACAGTTGTACTCTACGAAAACAATAATGTTTATGGGGCGCCGTAAACGCGTGTACGGTGTGCGTGTGTGTGTGTGTGTGTGTGTGTGTGTGTGTGTGTGTGTGTGTGTGTGTGTGTGTGTGTGTGTGTGTGTGTGTGTGTGTGTGTGTGCCGTTTGTATAATTAGGGCAACGAGAAGTGGATATCATACGGGTCCGGGACATATTATAGTCGGTCGTGCCGTGTCCGGTGTCGGAGAATTAGAAACGATACGGATTTTGTTAACCTTACCGTGTTCGAAAGACGACGACAGGCGCACAGGACATTCGAGATCACTCTGTCGTTACGGCTTCAAAGTATCAAGTAGGTGCATCTAGATCCGTTCAAGTGAGAATGTCATTGAGCGATGAGCTCGTCCGATATCAAATAGAATTTTGCCGCGTCTCGTTTCGCAAAAACAGTCCACTCGACCGCCCGTCTGTTCCGGGGATTTGATTCGACGACACAATTGCATTTCTCTCCGATAAAACGAAATAACGTTTTCTTGACGTCCGATAAAACAGTATGACGCGATGCCGAATGAGACGGGAAACGACATATGTATGAAAGAAAGAAATTAAAAAAAAAAAGTTTTCGTCATATTTTTGTTACTTACACGCGTCGTGTTTACATTAATTACTTATCGGGCAATTTCAAGAACGAAAAATAAAATAATAATATTACGTGACAAATTAAATGAAAATTGAAACTCATTCGTAATCCGGGAAGTGTACAAATATATTTTCAACGGAAGTAAAATAAATATGCTTACAAGTAATTTATCATCATTCATAATATGCTGTAAAGGCACACACACACACACACACACACACACACACACACACACACACACACACACACACTCGCTCTCTGCAGGTCCACACGTGTACGTACTGCGTGTTTCGTGATAAAAAGTTGGATCGTTTGTAATTATTTTTGCCGACGAAATATTTTCTTGGTCAAATATTTGTGTCGTTTCTCAGATTTTCTCTTTCGCATTGAACGAAAACACTTCTACGCAGTCGATTTTCGATCAGGGTACCGGTTGCTCTATAGTGTGCCCCTCTATAATGTGTAATCCTACTTGAAGGGGTGCTGTGTGAAACCAATGGAAATATTATAAAACATATACTACGCATTTATCGCTTTCGTGTGTGTGTTTTTTTTTTTTGTTTTTTTTTAATCACAAAAACCGTTTACAACAAAGTATAACGAGCGAGTCACGCTTGATGCAATACGGCCCGCATATTTGTACGTCTGTGATTCAATCTACTTTAATTTTATTACCGGCATCGCTAAGCCTGTCCTGTCACCTAAGCCTATTTTTCGATTCTTTTAGTTTTGTTTTGATTTTTTTAAACTGCGACTAAAATATTTACCACAAAATATTACAAAAGATATACATATATATATATATATATTTTTTTTAAACTTTTTTTTAGAACTCATATTGTTAGACCGATACTTTAAGAGTTGTCATAATCGTATTACGTGTAGCATTTAGCGGTGTAGCGGCGGACGGCAGTGAAATTTTGCGAGGTATTCCGTAGACTTTTGATTCGTACTCGTGTCATTTCGTCTTAACCATTATAATTTGTGAAAAACCAAAAAAAAATTTAAAAAAATCACGGGGACAAAAAAAAACACGTTAATTTTTTTATTTTTCAACCGTGAAATTTGGTTCGACATAAGCGTTTTAAACGGTACTCGGGAGGAAAAACAAATCAAACGTTCAATCGCACCGTGCAAATC
Organism: Therioaphis trifolii; assembly: GCA_027580255.1. Lineage (NCBI taxonomy): Eukaryota > Metazoa > Arthropoda > Insecta > Hemiptera > Aphididae > Therioaphis > Therioaphis trifolii. The sequence continues at coordinate 13,188,998 of CM050406.1, read as the reverse complement.
GCCGAGTGATAACCTATATAGTATATTATACTCTCTGTGCCGGGGCGCGCTCGCACGTGTATATTATTGCATTATACGTTATATCCATCCCTTTTGAGCCGCGGGAACGAAGGATTTCGACAGAGATATCCGTTTGTGGTACACGACGACGGGATGGACGTTGTTCGACGGGATAATAATAAGCCCGGCAGCCCGGGAGCGATTGTTATTACGGTTATCTGTACGGGTGTGTTTGTGATAGGGTTTCGTCGTGATTAATGGCGAGCGCGGGCGATATCAAACACCGTGTCCGATCGCGGCGCGGTATAGGCCGGACGAAACGTTCCGTTTTAATTAACTTTTTTCGCAAAACCTGTACGTAGGTACCTAATTCGACAGGCCGCCCGGCCGTACTACAGGTATGTCCACACTAGTGCGTTTTCGTTTTCACCTTTCGATTCCACTTGCGTTTCAACTTGCTCTTCGTCGTCATTCGATAAGCGCATGCGATTGTTGAGTGCTTTAAACGCATGCTTCTTTCTGTCCGCATCTGTGTCTACGCCAGCAGTCGTTTTTCACCGTGCGGTATAGTTAAAACTAAAAGTACTTATGTCAGATTCAAATTTACTTCTAAGTATTTCTGCAGCGTACTATATTATCGCGAATGCGAAAAAAAAAAACGTGAGAAAAAGCGCTATCCAAATGGATAAAAAATTATTTTAAAACAAGAAACTTCGGTATTATTAACGATTTGCAATTGGACGAAGACTTCGTGTTTGGAAACTTTACGCGAACGTCCAAAACAATTTTTTTTTCGTTATTAAAAATGATCGAACTTCCCCAAACGCAAGTTTTTAATTTTGATTTTTACGGCGGATACATCAATGTCGAATTCATTACCGATACGCTCCAACGCATCATTTCGTTTAATTTTGTTGCAATAGTCGGTATGATTTGCGTCCCATAAAAGTTTTGCCGCTTTATATGATTCAATAGATTTTAATGTTTGATTTTCATCCATTATTATGAGTAACACACTCAATATAAACGAAAAAATCAAAATGATATAAATCAAAATACTGAAATAAAAAAATAATTACAGAAGTCGCAATCGAATCGCACGAAAAATCCACTAGGCTTGGAAACACGTGCTTTGTCACATGCTGAACAAAACTTTTCTCCGTTCAACTCGATAGACGTATGCGTTATTGAATGCGCTTCGTTCGTCATCGCATGCTCTATGACGCATGCGCTTATCGCAAGCAAAAACGCACTGGTGTGGACAATGTCCACTGGACATACCTTATGAACGACGTCGAATCGTTCTGTATCCTCCAACGCGATCGATAACTCGCTTCGGCTCGTCGATCATACGTCTCCCGTCATATCTACGTTATTCTTCTCGGCCAAAAGTGATTTTGATCGAGCCGAAACTCACTGCCCACGAAAAACGGCTCACTGCCGACGACAACGACAACTATTACAACAATAGAAGCAGCAGTAAAGAAGACGTGTGCACAGTGTTAGACGGCTACGATTCAAAATATTATTGAAAAGAGCTGTTTAAAGGTCTTATCGGATCATTACAAAACGATGTTGGTTAAACCGTACAGTTAAAATAAAATTTTCTGAACAATTTGATTTTAAACGTTTACTATCCGAATTAAAAAAAAAAAAAAATTATAATAATTGAATCACTCCGTTGTTTGTTATTTATGAAAATATTTCTGACTTTTTTGGATCAACAGTATAATATCTTTTTTGTGAGATGTCTATTACTGTCGTGTAAAAATTAATGATTCTTTTTTTTTATTTTAAATGCGCAGATACGATATAAGTTACTGGTCACAGTTACAATAACAAAGAATGAAAATCGAATTCGATTTTAAATAATCATTTCAGCAAAACCATGGAAAATAATGTAAAATTACAATCAAATATAAAATTAGTGTGGAAAAGCAGTATCGATATAGTACGGAAAAGTAATTTAGTGTGAAAAGAAGAAAATCGGTTCCGTATAGGTAGTTCACCACATCTTTGCAAAAGACTCATTAGTGGTAAAGGTGTAGCCAGTGGTGCACATCAGCAAGAAGAAGAAAGAATAGTTGTACTACGTGAAAGAAATCAAAAACTTTAAAATTAATGGAACGAAGGAGATATTATAAATGGTACGTTTTATTTGAAAGAAACTCACTGAGAAATACTACGATTTAGACTGTTTATCTATCACGACGATTACATAGTATAATATATTCAATTGAGGTCAACTGGTTTTAATCATTGGAATCAACAGTGAAATTCAATACAATAAGTTTAAATCATTTATGTAAATAGAGCCACTCGCCGCGTAAAGAAAGCCGTACGGATTACATGCAGCGCGTTCGCGTAGAGGTTGTCCTAAATATTTCCGTATAAACTTCGACAATGATCTCGAGTTGACGAGTGGAGTCAAAAACTCATTTTGCATTTAGCGGATTTTCAAAAAGTATTTATGGCAGCTCCGTAGTAATACGAAACTAAATACAGTATGCGTATTATCGTCCTCTAAAACCTCTATCGTGATACGTAACTTGAATTTTTGAGATTTTTTGACACCGATGACGTCACGTAGCGTTCTAAAAATGCGAAATAGTTTTTCGATTTCACTTGTCACCCTGAGATCATTCATCAAAGTTAGAATACAAAACCCAGAAACACTCGGGTGTTTTAAATATGTATTTGAACGTCTTACAGTCTATCTTGCGTCAGATTATGGTTATCACATTTTTTAGATTATTTGAATTCTGATGACAGTTACAAATTATCATTTCGATAAGATATATATTTTTGGTGAATATTATTTAACAAAACTTTTATGGGCTTCAATCAGGGGTATAACACTTAAACTTTTACCTTTTAGAACAATCCAACTCAATTTTATTTAAAATTCGTATTTTTATATTATTTACATACACTTTTTTTGTACACATACGTAATAGGTATTTTTAAATTGAAAAATCAAAGCAAATTTTGACTTTGGTAATCTGTATGGAAATAAGTTTGAAAATTTAAAATTAAATTCAACTTATTTTGAGCATCTTATTTTCACAGTAATAAGGAAAACTTTTAGTAAAAAAAAAAAAAAAAAAAAAAAAGGAGGACAAAGTTTAATATTTTTATGATAAATTATTTTCAAATAAAACGAAAATAGAAAATTACAGCATAATAAATATAGATAATACGATAAATATATAATATAATAATATAATGTACCCCTCACCTAAAACACCTATAAAAGTAAAAAATAAAACACTCGACCTCGTTGGAGAAAAAGCATTGTCAACAGTCAGTGGTTATGGCATTGTCGTTCTTCGTGACGTTTAATTTTTTTACGAAGTTTTAACCGGATGACGCTTCTAACCCAGACTTCACGTTTAGCTGACAACAGGCTGGCATGAGCATGAAAGCATTGAGTTATTGAAAAACTCATTGGTTCAGGACGGTAAACAATACACCTGAAATCGTTTTATTCTTTTTCCAAGAGACAGAGAGCGGGAAAACAGACGGTATTCATTTTTCACACCTAGTACAAAACACATAAAAACGGTTTTTGTATAGTAATTTTCGTATTTTCCACGTCTTGCCGCCATCACTTTCAAGACCGTCGCAGCAGACTTGGTGAACAAACAAAAAAAAAAAAATTTAAAAAAAATATATAAAAAATAATAATAATAACAACGCGCACCGGATGTGAAAAACAGTCCACCTGTCAAAAGGTCGAGATTTATCCCCCACCGTCGCAGTCGTAACGCCCTAGTTGCGTCCTAATTCTCAGCGAGCCACTAGCGAGCCGGAAAAAGACATTTACGGACAGCGTCCGTGAAGTGCTTTTCGGACCGTATAAATTTGACCTTACCTCGTCCAAAACAATATACGTGTGTACAGTGCGGTATGAAATAAAAATACACAGAGGCTTATTTTGCGAGTGTGTGTGTGCGTGAATAATACGTGTATTGAAGGAAAAGAGAGAGAGAGAGAGAGAGAGAGAGAGAGAGAGAGAGAGAGAGAGAGAGAGAGAGAGAGAGAGAGAGAGAGAGAGATGGAAATGGATACGATAATAGTACCCCGTACGATTTCCAGTAAATCGCGGTCCGATGGTAGGCATAATAATTTTAGCAGACAGGCGTCATTAAAATACGTTATGCAACCCTGTTTTGTTTGAAAACCTATTTAAGTTGTTTTACGCCGTGTAGCCCTTCGCCGCCGTCGCTGCCGCTCTCTAACTTCCGACGCGTTCGAGGATAACGTTCGTTCTCCAGTCAAAACCAGCCGTCGAAATATCAATCACCGTCGATATATTTTTGAAACCGCGTTTCGCGTGCGCCTTTTTTCCCCTCTCTTCTTTCCGTTTCGGCGTGCGTTTTTATTCTTCGTGACACAATCTAATGAAAAAAGAAAAAAAAGAAATTTCACGCGTATCGCATTATACACTTGGCGGTTCGTTAATTTTCCATACGATTTTTTCGTTGTTTATTTCGCGTTATTTAACTAATTAAAATAACCCACCGGAGTAGGTATCGGTGGTGGAAGTGATTCGATTCCTTCGTCGTTTTGTTTTTCAGAACCTACTGTTAATGACCGTACGGCTACTACTCGGGTGTAAGGTTTTCACGATCAGTTCGTCTGGCGCACGATCATTTTGAACAGCATTGTTTTCAATAATGATAATAATGAGAGAGCAAAGGCAAATCGTTGCATTTAGAACACGATTCGGAGAAGAGCTCGTGGATAAAATTGTTTGGATTAGATATAGGCGCTCAAGATAAGTGTTTTAAAATCTACGTTAAATTACTGGATGATTTACGCGTTGATATTACAATTCTAGTTTTAAATGTAACAACAGTTTTTAAGTGTGACAACAATGGTTGTACATTTGATTTGATAAAACCGAAATTAATTTCAGCTGGCTATAAGTGGGAAACTGATCAATTTTCTAATGTTTTTGTTATTTTTTTTTTGAAACGGTCAAACCATAAATTGAACAAATGTAAGACCTATGGAGTAATTATGAAATCAATATCGTTGGTTTCATCATTCGTTAAAATGTATTGACTCTAAATATTTTTACACATAAATCTGACAAAAAGAAAAAAATTCTTGAATTATTCGTATACCAATTTTTTTTTTTTTTTTTTTTTTTTTGATATTAGTCAAACAAAAAATATAAACTTAGTGTGTACTTAGTAGTTATTAACCTAGAATATGCACGTGATTGTACTTGTTTTTCATAAAAAACATATTGAAAAAACAAATTATTGTTAAAACTAGACAAATAGAAAGAGACCAACAGAAGCTAAAAATGTTAAAAAAATATAATTTTCATAGACAATATTTTATTTTAAGTTTACTGTGGAAAGTTTAATAAGTAAAAATTAATATCGAGTTTTCGATTTACGTATTTCTAATACAACTGCTCAAGAATCTCAAAAATTTAGAAATCTATAAGAATCTATCGACTTGGACACGACCGCTATTTCGTTTATTTTACAATACTGATTTCACATTGTTTACAAAAAACGTTTGATCACAAATTAAAGTGATCTCACACAAATCAGGACGAAAATCATCCATAAATTATGCATTTAGTATTTTAAATACGCTCTGACTGTTCACCTAATGCTGTAAATGCTGTAAATTAACATCATTTTTTCCATATTATGTTACTCATTACGTGTCCACGACGAAAAAGAACGATAACTCAAGCGAAAAAAATACATCAGTCGATTTCATACCTGCACTGCTTTTATTGTTTTAATAGTATAGGTACTGAATTGATAAAACCCGTAGTAGTAGTAGTAGTAGGTACGGTGAGAGGGTCGGAGAGGTAATTGATTTAGTTAGTCCGCGTAAAAGTGATTCATCAACAGGAAACATTATTCATTATCGTTTGATTATAAATTGGCACAGGCGTTTGAAGTGAAGCAGGACTGCGTCCATTAATTTTGAAACCTTAGCCAAAAAAAAAAAAAAAAAAACGAAAAAATAATAGAAAAAAGAAACTTTGAATCCAACGTGTCAAGTGTTTAATTTTCACCGTATTGCCATCGTCCGGACGTCCGGCCTGCTTCCGATGAATTTAAGAGGTAGGGTTATTTACACAATAATGGCGGAGAAGTGGATCGGTATTATTAGCTTATGTGGACGACGTCCGTATAAACGGATATGCTTTCCGGCACGGTTCAAGTATTGAACTTGCTTTCAAATCCAGCTAAAACCATGCGGAGGACGCGCGCAACACGAATCGCAGAACGATTAGAGCAAATATGTGCTCTCAGTAATTTTCGATCGTATTTTTCCTTTTTAATCGTTACGATTAAAAACAAATTTAAAAACGCAATACGATCCATTAAAAGCATACGCTTTGTACGCCATAAGGATGTCTAAAAATCATAACGACCGTTTTGTCCCTCGTTTATACATTTTTTCACTGTTGAAATTATCGAACCGTGATAAAATCGCAAAAATCGTTCGTCTCTTTTTGATTAAAAATTAGTGTACCATACCGATTCTCAAACTGTGTACGCTTGGTCCATTTTCGACGTGATACACGACTCGAAAGTGATTTCAAACTGTGATTTCATTTTTATTTTTTATTGAAACATTAATAAAACGTTTTCCGCGTAATATTGTGCTTTTACAAGTATTTTTGAAAAAAAAAAAGATAATTTTGTTATGCATATATTATCAAGAACACATTTTTTTTTCTTGACAGAGGTGCATTGTAACGTTTTAGTATTTAATGCTATAAACTTATGTAAATATTTATGCTAATACACGTCGGCCAAATAAAGTTCAAAAGTTGTAAATTATATTAGACTCCAAAACACATACACACACAATATGCTACATTTAAATTTGACAAAAAAAAAAAAAAAAGTGTGGCAATATTATCGTTTCTGACTAGTTTTTGGCCATAAAATCTATCGGCCACTCACGATAAAATGTTTACGCGTTGAAATTAGCACTAGACCATACAATGAAATTTATAATTATTCGGATTTTAATTAAAATCGTTTATCATCGCTATGGAGGTAGTTGAATAAATCATTTAACATAATGGTCGGTGCGTGGTTACGAGAAAACGAAATGATATGAGTAAATTATAGTCCGTAAAAACGTCAAATGAACGCGTATAAATCGTACGACGAGATGTAATAACGTATCAGGAAAAAAACCAAAAAAAACAAAAACAAAACGCAACGACTGGTAATGATCGGTCTTCGTTCGGGGTTCCCACAGTCGAATCGGCCCGGCGTAAATGGTTGATGAATTTCGGTTGAACACGCGATAGAAATTCGGCGGCGGCCGATCTCGGTAGTTTTCGTCGGTTTTTTATCCCGCCGAGGAGTAATTTAGAGGAAAATTAAAAGAGGTGGTCGGCCGCGGGACGAACGGGTGGGAAGATTCGCGGTGCCTAGCAAAAATGGCGAGAGGAAACGAAAAAAAAAAAAACAACACAACAACGGCCGGCGATCAGGATATAAATCGATTTCGGCTCCAGATGTGACCTCGACATGTTATAAGCGTCGCGGAGAAAGAATAAGGAGAGGAAAAAAAAACAACCAATGACCGAGCTTTTAGTCGGTGCCATTGTCTGGTACGAGAAAACGCTAATGAAGTTTGACTTGATGGATTGATCTATTTCGAACTGTTCGCGCGGGGAGGTCCACCCCGACGGTTTTTTATTCTGTATAATAATATAAGTATACGCAGAGTGATGCCTTTACGTGCGTGCGTGCGAGCGTGCGTGTGTAAGAGTGTGTATTTCTAAGTTTGTGTGTAACTATGTGTGTGTGTGTGTGTGTGTGTGTGTGTGTGTGTGTGTGTGTGTGTGTGTGTGTGTGTGTGTGTGTGTGTGTGTGTGTGTGTGTGTGTGTGTGTGTGTGTGTGTGTGTGTGTGTGTGTGTGTGTGTACCATCAGTGGTTTCCAGTGTAGAATTTAAAAGTACACGTACATGCGTGACGAAGACAATTTTGAATCCACGGAATAAGACGGTTTTAATTTCATTAAAATTTACAAAACGGAACTACCACTCCACGAAAACAACTTTTGTTTTTGCCGTGAAAGACGGGTGGAGAGAGTACATCGTACGTTTTGTTTGTTTTGTTGTTTCAATTCATTCTCATCGAGAGTGCTACGGCAGTGTAGTTCTCAAACTTTGGAAATCATTGTTTTTTCGGAACAATAAAATGTGCTAAATAAATAAACCATCCCGTCATTGTTCCACATAAATATCCTGGAAATTCAGTACCAAGAATAAATTATTTAATTTGTTTCCATGTTCCAAACTAATTTTTTTGGACCGATATATACACACATACAAATACATATATGATAAACATATTTTCAGTTTTCACATTAATACAGTGTTTTGTCTATACCAGACATGTCAAACTCGAGACCCGTGGGGCGCACGAGACCCACCGGTCATTTTTTTGCAGATTTTGCACATTGAAGAATAGAGCAAATGAGGCCAATAAAAAAAACGAAAAATGTTACTTTGAATTTTTACTATTTCTATTATATCGTTTACTACACTTTCACGGGATGGATGACACAAAAAAGCCAGTGAGATAAAACTTTGGTGGACAACTTTGTCCTTCTTTTTTCAGTCCTTCGACAAGATAACGCTTAAAAAGGTCGTATTCAGATTTAAAGAAACGATGAATTACGTCTTATCAAAACGATTTTGAGAAAAAATGCAGTATTTTATAATATATTATATACGTTTACGAATTCTTTTGACTATTGTTAAATTATGTTTATGTCTCGATTTTTTTGTTATCAGGTTTTTTTACAAAATTTTGAACTCTAGTTCTATAGAGTTTTTTTAGCCAAAAAATTGAGTAAAACATATTTTTTCATGTATGTCCCGAGTAATATAAATATTGATCATTAACGTTCTATATACATTTAAAATATGGGATTATTTTCGATAATAACAGTCAATTTCGTCGAAATTCCGAATAATATTTTCATAAATTTTATAGTATTGACCATTGATGATAAAATATAATATAAGCAAGGTTTTTTTTAATTAGCCCGTCTTTTTATCAAGAATTAAAATCTGTACTGGACAAAACATTAAAAAACGAGATATTTTCAAAGTTTCATACTAGGCTGACCGTATTTTTTTTAACTTTTGTGGAATTCATAAAAAATAATTGTTGATACCCGGTGGAAATTTCAAGTTTCTAACAAAATTTATCTTTAAAGTTGCTATCAAACAACTTAAATCAATTTAATGAAAATCTTGTTTGCCCATTGTATTATACCGTTTTACTCAATTTGCCGGTAGTTTTTTCTCACTGTCGAACAAACTTTTTAGATTAAATAAAAATAAAGTGCTTAAAGTAACGACTAGATGACATTTTTGATCTACCGAGGGCCTGAAGTTATCTTTCGGACGAAGAATAAAACTACCCGAAAAGTGTTCAGAACAAAAAAATAAACAACAAACACAATTTTATCGCCGATAGATTCTCTTCGCTTCATTCGGAACGTGCAAAACAACTATGCTCAGTCCGCCTATGATAAACGAGCGGAAATCACGTTTTAATAACGAAACACATTCCTCGACGCCTAATGGATAAGACTCAATAGAATCCGGTGTTTTTGTTTCTCGTCTCTCGTGGCCCTCGTAAAGTTCCATTCAAATCATTCGGTCCGGCCGACACTCGTCCGGATACGACACGCCGAATCGGGCATCTCGAAAATATTCTAAAACTTTGTGTACGAATACGTCGTGCCGAGCCACGGGGACCGCGCGAAACTTTGGTCGTTAAGACGTCTATTTGACCGTAGATTAAAGTCGATTTATACTATTACATAGTTCAGCTCTGCCACCGTCACCGCCGCCGCCGCCGCCGCCGTGAACTATTTGTTCGTATTTTACGGCGCTCTGCCGATTCGTTTGAAAAAGGTTCAACCGTTTAAACGGGACACAAAGTTCGCCCTGCGCGGGGTGGCAAAAACAATGTCGATCTCGCCGAAATCAATAACGATTATCAGTTCGGCCGATCCGCGGGTACGGAGAAACGATTTTCGTCACCACACGTCGAGCGATAAATTATCACGAAGATCTACGCACACGGTGCCGTATCACCCGTCGTGCGCGTTAGTCGTCGGCTTGGAAACCCCTATCTTTGCAAGAAATCCGTGATATGACCGTGAAATTCGGTCTCCGTCAAAGTCGTAATATCGGTCCGAAACACTGACAGTATTTCGCAAATTGTTTGCGAATCGATTCCAAAAATAATCAGTTAATCAGTTTTTTAAGGAAATCATAAAAAAAAAAAACATTTTGGGAGGCTAACTTTATGAAACCTTCCGACTTTTGCAAACTATTTGAAAATATGAAATGTAATATTTTAAATAAAATACATAATATTTCAAATAAATTGATCCGAATAAATTCGAGAAAAAATGTATAATTTGATAAAGTGTTAACCCAACAAAAAATGATTGCAATTAATTTTAAAAATGTAGGGTGTATTTTAAATTTATATGATATATTGGGGGAATTTAACTTCATGGATATTTCCGAAATAAATATTTTTTTTGGTTATTTATTAATAATTACATTTTTTTTCACATTTTCTTTTATCTTAAATTTTAATAGCTGATGAAACCGTATCCAATCACGACTGTGTATATTGTTTTTTTTTTCATTATTAGTAAAACGGAATTCGACTTTTCTTCTCGTAACAGCGTCAAAAATCTATTGACTTCTTTTGTGATTACGAACACTACCAATGAATGAACCATTTCAAAATAAATACAGAAAGAAAATTTTCATTGGTTTTTTTTATGACACGAAAAACTCTCTCACTATCATGACTACAGAAAATAAACAGTTGGTAAAACATTGATTTCAAGAATATTTTCAAAGAATAAATTCTATACCGTGAAAATAATTAAGAGAAGTCATTATTTGAAAATCTCAATTTGATTTTTAATTCAATTGATTTTCCTGATATTTTTTTTTTATAAAAATCAACATAGTTAATGAAAAAATGTAACGTTTAAACGAAAAATGTTTTTTTTTTTTTTTTTTACAATCAGGTAAATGTAAAATTTAATTGAACGATTAAAATCGGTTGGTTATATGATGAAAACAGGTCGATTAAAGTTGTTTGTGAGTAATCTTAAAACGATTCGCAAACAGATCCAAAAACATTCACTGCTCGGCATCAGGGCCCAAACAAGTGTTCAATTCTAACACCGCGTGGTCAGTGCCAAATTTTTAGGAGATTCGAGTGCATTGTGTCCGGAAGTTCATTGAACAAGTTTTCTTCTGAGGCTGAGATGAGATTTCGTCTTTTTTTAATTTTTTTTTGAGTCTATGAGTAACATGAAACTAAAAACAATGAATATTAAACTGTAAATTTGAAAATGATTACTGTTAATTATCATCAATCGTATCCCTTAATGATTTAACAATATGGTATGACTGTATGTCTAAATACCGTATGTAGATAAAACGCGTCTTTATCTTGGACCTTTATTATTCAATACGAATTGACTGTTATTTATTTTTTCTCCTTTGGACTTGTTGTCAGTAAATGGCTATATATGTTTACCTATTTGAACGACAAAAATGTATTTTTACGCGCTTTTAAATTGATCACGTAGATTCGTGTCTACCCTTTATCTGCCTATTGCACCTGGGCCTTTAATGTAGTGAATCCGGCACTGCGTGCTGTACACTATGTACGACCGAGTATCAAACGGGAAATATTTCCCATCCCTGCGTATCGAAAACGCACCGAATGCAAGAATCCATAACGTGAAGCCAATAAACGTGTGCTGCTCGCCACAAGCGCTCTGTATAACCGACGTTGACATGCTCATCACATTTGCTATGAACTCACGTAAAACTCGGCAATGGTGGCGGTGCCTTCTCGGCAGTATGCTGGCGATCCGCCGATCGATAAATATATATATATATATATATATATCATTGGAATAATAAAAAAAATGAAATTACTTTTTACAAATTAAGTTTTTATTCTCTATCTTATTAGATACAAACTTATCATAAATATTTCTTACGATGTTTTCTAATGTGCTTACATTTTAAAAACTAATCACTATAAGGAACTCATTTTAATGTACAGATGATAATATACAAACAAACTAATCCCCCTGCATTCAAGACGACTGTGTGTCTCAGGATAGTCTAGTAACTGCGATTTAGATCTTTCTAACGCATCAATTAAATTTTTTTCCACGTACCACTTAATAGGAATTAAAGCATTTATAAAACTACTGTTAATGAAAAAAATAATTTGTACAAATTGTATCCAGATGTTTAAAAATTTTTAGTTTTCTTAAAATGGTGACCTATTATTTAGGAATTATGAAAACATTATTTTTTTCTTGAAAAATTAAAATTTAATTTTTTAATTCAAGGAATATTCAAAGTATATAATTATAAATAAATAAATATATATGAGAAGATATAACAGTTGCATAATCGCTTATCACGTTATGAACTCGCGTGGACTCGACGATGCCTCCTCGGTTGGTTTATTTGGCGATCCGCCGATACGCCACACAATCTCAACAGCATCGTGCCCGGCGGCGACCGCTTCCGCTTCCGAGTCAGACCTAAGAGTATATCAGAACGATAACATTATGATGTCGAGTTCACACGGAGCCCACAGGGTGTAGCAGGAAAACGTTACTCGTATTTACGTTGTAAATTCGTCGTGAGTTTGTGTCACTACATGCATTGGTTTTGTCATCGTGAGCCGATGACCCGGTGCGAGTTAACGAAAAGAAAAATAAATACGAAAAGTAGAAACTGGTAACACAAATGGTGGTGTCTGTACGTCCTCAGTCGTCGACGTAAGGTGGTGAGTGTGATGTCGAGGTGTTTCGAGAAGACTGTATCTACAACAACGGTAACTCGTCTGGCGCACCGCGGTGTTGTATGATAATTAAAACATTATCGACTTCGAAGACAATCGTTAGTTGTCGCTTTCGGAGGTAGGAGACGTTTTACGTGAATTTAAAACGGGTGAAATCGTAAACTTTTGAAAAACCAGACTATTTTCAGCGTTTGTCTGAAATTTCACAGGGCGTTTTGGTTAGAAGACATCTTCAAATAAGGAATCGGTGGAAATCTCCGATTTTTAGTCAGACTGTTGGGGAAATTCATACTCTTTTACATCCGAAAACGTTGGTAGTCATTAAATTACATAAAAAAAACCCACACATCATGATATAAAATCAACAAATTTTCTTTTTGCTTTGAATCTAAAAAAAAAAAAAAAGAAAAAAAACGATTTAAGTTTCCACTAATCAAAGACATGTGTTTTATTAGTCCGTACGTGCGACCAATATGAAAATCGGATTTCCATTCGTGTCCCGCCAATACACGTGTTCGTGCGTGAAAAAAAGACGGCAGACGGGTAAACGTGAATTCATGACGAATTCATAATGGATCTGATTGAGAGAAGAACCACTATTTCATCCCAAGTTCAAAACGTCTACATTATTTTTTAGTAATTTGCGCTGACAATCGCGACGAGTCAGTGACGACGAGGCGATTTCATTCTCGAGTGACTCGACGCGAGTAGTAATCACACCTGGGTCCCTCTCGTTGTTTGTATTCGTTCAGAGTTTCCATCAAGAACTTTCACCGATCGATATCAATCCACGAGAATTGCACTACTTCGTTCTCTCCTCCACGTTGATTTCATCGTCAAACCTAAAAGTAATGAAAACATTTTAAAAATCACGGTTTTTTTTTTTGTTTATTTTCCGTGTTTAAATGAACACTTTCGTCGTAGGTACATACAGCGCTTGAGATTTAGAGGAAGCGTTGGTTGAAGTCTGAACAACTGAATAAATGGCAGAAATGATAACCACCCGACGAATATTCATCATTACTTTCCGTGTCAAATCGAATTACAATTACACTTAATTACAATTAAATAAAGTATAACACTTTCTATACGCATCTACCAATATTTTTTCTAATACATTATTTCAAAAAACCTATATTAGTATAGTTGTTATGTTCTAACAGGCCAAAACAATACATTGACTATAATATTTGGTTTTTATTATTTTATATATAATACATGCGCAATGCGCATACATGTTGTTAATTTAATATCATATGATACATCTTAAGAACAAAAATAAATTATACAACACAATTAAACAATTCAAAAAAGTTTTTATTAATATCTATCTAACCAGATAAAAACTGTATTTGCTAGAATATTTTCAAATTCGTTTTTTCTTTTTTTTTTTAATTAATCGTTATTAGAAACTTACTTTAATATAATGATGTTAATATATAAACTAAAACATTATCCTCCATAATATAAGTTGACTAGATATCACATGATGGTCTGCGTATAAAATCTATAGAAATGCATACATTTTTTTTCGTTTATAATTCAAATAATATTAAAAAACGTCTTACTTGACTAATATTTGCAAAACTTTTATTTACATTTTATTTTAACTTTTAGATTTTTTTTGTTTGTTTTTAATGGTTATACATTATCTTAAAATTATGAAAAATGTTTTTCTTTCTTTTGAAACATTGTAAATTTGATTTTTTATATCAAGTAATATTAAAAAATTATATGATATTATTTTTTTTTAAGTTTTATTGAGTAGTCATGAGAAAAGTCAAAGGGGGTGGTAACTCGTCTTTTTGGACGGTGGGATTGGGTGTGCTATTAAGGGTTTTGGGTCAGAGTTTATTCTCTAAATCTCCATTTACGCCACTGCTTATGACTCACATCGATTTACTCAAAACTATATTTTATTCCACGTCCCTTGTAGTCTGATCGAAATAGATAAATCTCTTTGTCACTCAAACGACGACGGCGGCGGCGGGGAGTCTTGAACGGCGCGTAGCACTGCAATTAATAATTGTCCGGCATCGGTATCGTGTCATGGCAGATGATAATGTTATGACGATATTGTATTCACGTTCCATTAGAACGAACGACCGCCGCCGCGTCGTCCGCGATCGATCGATCGAAGCGTCAAACGCTGACGTACGTTGATGACGGCGATAACAGTGATCGAAACACAGCTATTGCCGATCACAGCGTATCGCGTTCACATTGGCTGTCTGTAGTTCCCATCTCGTTTATACTTCAGTTGACCGTCAAAGTAGTACCGGATAAATGTTTTACTGCAGTTCAAAACGGCGTGACGGAGTGGCAGCGGAGTACCCGCTAGGACGCACTGCCGCCACGCCGCCGTTTATCTCGACTCGAAACGCTGATACTTCTTAAACTATTGGTAAAATAAGAAAAGTTTAGATAAAAACGTGATCAAAGTCGGTATTAAAATAATATTATTTCATAACAAACGGCGGCTGCCGTTTAAGAAAACGAAACAACTCCAAGAGAACCACGTAGATAAGAAATAGTAGTAAATTTATTTATTTATTTATATCGTAAACTTGTCACTCAGTGTGTTGTAATATGTTTTTAAACGAGAAAAAATAAATAACATTGAATAAAAAGTATCAAGTTATTGCGTTACTACATTTTTCGAGAGTCCTTTGTTCAACTCTGTATCACGAGTATGAATCGCATACTCGTTTGCCGCTAAAAGGAAGCTTAAATAAAACTGTCGATTACAAAATATGTCTTGTTATTATTGATGTATTCGCAGTCTAACTATTAAATGACTTCTTGATGAAAATAATAGAGTATTTGTCTGATTTTGCAGAACGACTTTTTTTTTGACGTTAAATTACGCCAATTATTTCGCAGTGAAATATAAACATTTGAAAATCAATAGAAAATCAATTTTAATATTTCCATGACTTATATTTAAATCGTAATCGGTTTAAATTATTTTGGAAGGAAATGTGTTAATTATTGAAAATATATTTATTTAGTTTCTTCAATGAACGTTCAAATAAACGCTGGGCCTAATATTTCACGATATTTTTTATTTTTATTTTTATAAATCGGTTAATATTTTGAACGGAACACTGGTCGATTGTAATAGTTACATTAAGACTGTGCGATGACTTAGTTTTGTCAATGTTAAAATTTGATAACTATTATAACAATATTAATTTTGTGTAAAGAATGTACAGCTTTCCACATTTTTTCCCTCTAAATTCAAGTCCCGAGACCTGAATCGACGCCTACGGGGTTTTTATTCCTATAAAATTGTCAGTAAAATTACTACTAAGAACGTCACAACTTATTATGAAAAAAAAAACAAACAAAATAACTTTTACGAGACTGTTACTACTTTGGTCGGTAATATTTCACAAAAAGATCACGGGGTGCTATTGAATATTTAGTTTTTCGCCTTTTTTTAATTGGGCGTTTAATCTTCTGATTCGATGTTTGTAACCTAAACGTATACCGTAATTCGATTCTGCATAATGTAATATAACACTATTTAGCCCATCAGATAGATTGGAACTGCAAATGCGGGCGTGACATCCTTTTAATGCGTTCGTTGATACTTATTTCGACGAATCGTGTGGTCGTGTGTGATCAGAATAAATTTAAATATAATTGCGAAATCGATCGTACGAAAATTTGAATTAAGTACAATTTGTTAGGTACGTTTTTAAAAATCCTTCTCGTACTTATATTTTTGTAATAAACACTCGACATATACGTATATTTATCAATACATATTTTGTTCAATACGCATTATCAAACCTAGGAGTAAATGAGAATCTAAATTAACGCATTGTGATTTGAGTTCCGTTTTGATTCGATGATCACCGTGAAACTCGTGGTAAAAGAAAAAAAAAACCACCGCAGTGGATTTTGATGATGTGGCTATAGAACCGATCAACACTTGTTCTCCGTGACTTACACAAATATTTTACTTCATCTCTGAGTATTGTACGTGGTCTATGGACGCATCTTATTTGGATAACTCGTCGCCGGGACGCCCTTTTTAAACCGAATCGGATATGTAATAATACCCTGCGAGCCTAAATCGTTGAAAAATATTATCTTCTACATGTTCGCGGTTTTCGTTTAAAATTTTATTCCGATATCTTCAGTCTATTTTGGGTGTGAAAAAAAAAATGAAACGATCAAATGTTTTTGTTTTGTTTTTGTTTTTTGTTTTTTTGTTTTTTTTTTTTTTTTAACTGAGTTGGAATACACTATCAATGCGATTAAACCGAATCATCGCGAAACGACGACTGGAACCAAATAATGAATACGCTGGCGATACATTTTGTTCCTACGAAATTTCGCGTTAGATATACGATCTGGACGATATTATGCTTATTATGACGTTTAATTATTTTATGGTCTTATGCATGTCTGTGACGCGCCATTACGATATTTTTATCGTCATATATATATATCTGGAAAACATCAACACATTTCGACCCCTTTTTTTTCGTTTCGAATATCAGTGTGACGTCCCTAGAAAATTTTAATGTTTCGAATAAAATTAAACGCAACTTAATGTAATATTAATGTTTGTAAAATAATTTATACGCGAAAAAAACCCCAACACTAGTCAATCTGTCAGAGTAATAGGATGTGCTATAAAAATAAAAAATAAAAATAAAAAAATACACACAACACCATAATATATTTTTATAACACAACGCGTGCACACGAGAAATGATTACATTTTTTTTTGTCTCGAACGAGTAATTTTTATAGCTTTTTATGTGTGCGTAACTCTTACACTTTGCATGACATTAAAACGACTTAATTTCTGCACACGCCGTTTTCATACCAACGTTTTTATTTATTTTTTTACTTAGTTTTATATATTTATATCGTTTCGCCGACAGTAATAATTGCATGCGTGTCCACGTCGGACTTGTATTTGCGTTGTCCGAGAGAAGAGGGTATATGCATAAATAAATGTTTAAAGCTGGACACACACACACACACACATACACACAAACACTGGCGTGACTGTAGGTCGTAATTCCATTGGGTTCAGTTAGGTGTAAACATAGGGGTCTCATCACCTGAAGTGTACGCCTCCGGTTATCATATTTAAATTTCTCTAATGCATTCATAATATTTAAACTCTCGCGCCGAGCCGAGCGGTGAGGTCGGGGGACTCCCGGAGAGTAATTGCTTTTTTGCACCCCGCCGTACGTGTACGTACACTGCAGACACGCGGCCCGTACACTCGGACGGCGACGACCGGCCCCGCGTTTTATGATACCCGAGGTATTCGGTTTAACTTTTACTACCGACCACACACGCACTTAATTATATAGTTTTGCGTTTTCTGACCAGGTGGGTATAGGGTACAGAGCGTTTCAAAATATTTACCTTGCGGGGGTTTATCGCGTTGAAATATTCGAAAATAGTGAAGAGGAAACGTTTAATTCGTATGAACTTTTTTTTTTTTTTTTTATTAAGGAAAATGTAAAACGGACTTTCTAATTTTTTTTCACGGTTTTTAAGAATCAGTTTCGGGTATCGACTTTTAAAAATCAAATACGTATAATTTTTTTTTGCTTACATTACGTGAAAATATTTCTTCGGCACATTTTAGCTGGTAAAAAACTTTTGATCACACTCAAACAATGTATTTTGACTAGTACATCTAATTTTTTTTTAAATCTTCCCTCCACCTTAGTAAATTAAGCACATTATTTCCCATTGGCTCGTTTCATTTTCCAAATTTAACACCTATAATCACTGTTTTGGAAAAGGAAATAAATACAAAAATCTATAAATAGTTTTAGATACTCCTTAGTCCGAAAAAACGTTTGTATTACACGTGTGTATGTCTTCATAATAATATGATACAATTGCCGTGACCCACCGTTTGAATCATCTCGTGGACAGAGAATATAATATCATAGCACCTCGGTCGATTATAATACGCATGAAATAACGGAGTTTCACTCACCGCCAGTGTTAACGGACTCGAGTCCGTCAAACCCTGAAATCGAATTTTCGACCGCTCGGTGAAATTAATAATAATACTTACGTCTATTTTGATAAATTATTAGACGAAGCCATATTATTCAATTATTTCCGCAGTCTAAAATGTCTAAATTATTCGGTTAGAGGAGTTGAAGCGTATAGTATATGAATCGGAAATTCTCTTCAGCTGGGCACTATGATACTTATCAGTCGGTGGATGATTCGCAGGCTCGGTCCACTGGGTCTGGACAAACCAGACACCGAGTTTATGTTATGAGCTCATTGAATATCGGATTACCATTTACCATTTACCATTTACCATTGATGTCATTCGTCTTGAATTGAAATTGTGAATCCTATCGGACAACGGTAAAATATAAATTATTAAATAATAATTAATAATTTTTTTATACCGAGAACGCAAGTAAATTTTTATACACGTGTACGTATTTTTTTTCCTGCCTTTCATGCCCGGAAAATTTTTGAAAGCCTTCCACCGGGTACTCAGACGCCACTCGACGGTGCCACGAAACTAGTGAACATGTAAATCGTTTAATTTGACCGAAGATTAAAAAAAAAAAAAGGTTTACTCTAGTACTAGTAATTGTAACAAACAAAATATCACGTGTCATACAACGCTCACATATTATTCTTACGTTTATCATTTGACATATTTAGACTTTAATACTGATTCGTTATGCTCATTCATATCGCATCGACCCTCTTGCCAGTGAATCATGATTTAAATTTTAATGGTTGTTTATTTATTACTTTCACCAAACTGGGGGTCCATTCTTGAAATCATTCGGATCGGATCCGTATACGAAAACCGTAGTTTCCACACGGATTTCCACATGATCCAAAAAATACGTATTCTTGAAATTTTTCCGTGTACGATAGAGATGATAGAGATTGTATATTTTAGTAGTGTTACCAACCTAATTCATACGATATAATAAACCATTCGGACGAATTTCCGTGTATGTGGAAAGTTTTTCGTATTCGGATAGTTTTATTTCAAGAATACTATTTTTCGTCCGTACACGGAAATCTATCGTGTGGATTGTTCGTATACGGATCCGATCCGAATGATTTCGAGAATAGACCCCCAGATCGGAGTGCATAGAAAGCATACAACTGTTTCAAACAATCAAATTGTGCTAAGGTAATTTGAGATAAAACTTTTCATTTTCAATATAATATAATATCAATCGTTTTAAACTATTTTCCATTGAATCGAGTTTTGAATACGATTATCGTCGTGTTCTAACGCTCAAACAACGGCACTTCAATAACTTGTGTCGATATGAGAAAGTCGAAAAAAACGATTCCCGGCGTGGTGCGTACATTGAAAACGATTTATTCGCTGTCAACTTATCATAATAACATTATTGTATTTTACACGTTTTACCCGTGAAGAGTTATACATCTCAAAGTTCATAAATCATGTGTAAAATATGAATCGACGATAACATAATCTTTATTATTATAATATAACCAACGACTAAATAAAGGCTACGTTGAAATAATTCTTAAGGTGTATTAAACACTTTTGAACGCAGGGGTTTCAAATTCAGAAAATTATTTTATACTTTTCAGTTCTGTCATAATAGGCGATAGGCGATTACATTGAATTTTCTAAGGAAACCCGCTTGAAGTTCATCTGGAGAAACCCTTGTATTTGGAACAGTCAAGTACCCTCTCTCTGAGATTACAGTCAATTAACCACACTCGCCTTTATGCGTAGGGTGAAGACGGAGATATTTTAACTACGTTTTCATAATTGTCAACCGTATGATGAAAATCGTAAAGAAATAATGTTATCGTGATGAAATATCGTATGAATATTAATCTTTTCACTGGCAAAAATTTATTTATGGTATTACATAGCCAGGCTAATTACATTTAGCAAGTTTTTAAATCCATCGGCCAAGGGTTCCCAACATTGTTCAACAACCGTTATAACGTATAGTAAATTGCTCAATTTTATTAATTTTTTTGTAATTCAAAAATGAAATAATTCAACATATTGTAACAATTTTTTTTTTTAATAAATATAAAACAAATATTATCACAATCCTTATTATACAATAACATTTTAATACGATATAAATTAAAACATGTGATAAAAATGTAATAAACTTTATAATACTAAAAAATAACAAGTTTATTGATAGGATAATTTACTAACTTGTATATAAAATTAATAAAATATGGGTTAAACATGTACTTGTATTTTAGTATTCTCACTAGACAGTATTAAAATGAAAATTATATTGTTTTAATTAAAATACAAATCAATCAATCAAAAAAAATTTTTAAATATAATGATATATGGTATCTTATGTAAATAATTTTTTTTTGTAAAACAGAGATCAAACATTTAACATATAACAAAATTTTTTTTTTTATAAAAATAAAACAAAAATATGAATATTTCATAAAACAACATTTTTATACAAAATAAATGGAAACTTATAATTATAAAAATTTATAATACTCAAAAAATAACAATTTGCTAGGTAGGATAATTTATAAACTAGAATATAAAATTAACAATTGAAGTATTTAAGCATAAGTGTTTTTACAATTGCACCAGATATGCCTAAATCACATGAAACAATTTTGGTTGATTTTCCTGTGTATATTATGATGTTAAGAATAAAATCAGTTTCAACGTCACATAAAACAAAAAATTGTATACCGAACCGATGACGTTTTGTCCTAATACATTGTTTAAAGGAAAGGCTTCCCTTCCATAACATCAAACTCTCATCAATTACCAAATTTTTTAATGGCACAAGTATATCCCTGAAATTTTTACGAATACTTTGTAAAACCATATCGTAAAAGAATTTGATACCGGTTTCTACTTATAAGTTGTCCAAATATTGGAGAATGAAGATATGGATCAGTTGACCAATATTCAGCAATTTCTAGTTTTTTATTTCTAGTCATGAGCATATTAATGGCTATAAATACATACATTTCTTCAGCAGTTGTATCTGACCAGGGAGATGTCCGAGATGACATCATTTCTTTTTCAATTACTTGTTGGTAATAACGATTTGTTTCAAAAGCAACTTTTCCCATTAAAAATGGAGTGAGTAGAGCTTCGAAGCAATCTAGTGCAGTTGAATTTCCGTGGAATTCAAACTCATCTTTTTGCACACCACACTTACTGCTATCAAACTCATGGATTTTAGGTTGGAATTGGCCGTGTCTTTTCCATTTAAAATTAGGTGCAGTTAAATTTCTTCTTTGTTGCTCTGGTCGTGGTACAGTTGCATTATTTGTTTCTGTAAATTATTATTTTATATTTTACTGAAATATTTAATTTTTATCTTTTCACTTCCAATATAAAATAACATATAAATTACTAATAGGTTCAACAGATGCAGCACTTGATTCTTGAGAATGTAAGACGAAATCTTGAAATGAATTGTGGACATCCATAATCCATATCTGTTGATAATTTCATAAGTATATTTTAGAATTTACATCAAATCAAATAACATTCATTACCCACCAATTCAATAAATATACAACACATTATGCTTATGATATGTATATATACATAATTATATGTATGATTACATATTATATACACAGATATTATGTATTACACAATGTTAGTTTCACAAACACATAAACACATAATAATTACTAGGTAATTCAACGGTTGAATTATCTTGCTCTGGAGAATGCATAATGTCGTACAGACCACCATCATCTTCATCATCCGTTTCTATAAATTATAATATACATCGAACATATAATGTTTCAACATAATAACTAAACAATAATTTAAAAAAAATTACCACATAGTTCAATATCATCCATGAATTCATCATCGGACTCCATGTTCATCAAAACTTCATCTAAATGAATAAGAATTTCTTCATCGCTAATTATTCGAGACATCGTTAACTGATTTTTAGTAGTAAGTCGTAACTTTGACGTAAATTTCGTAAATACGTTCTATTTACCAGTATAATACCGTATAAATTCAAAATAAAAATGACTTTTGATAACAACGGTTTGGTTGTGATAAGCAATTTTTGACATTTTGGGAGTCATTGGATACGGAAAATAATATTTTAAGCTATAATTCATTGAGAAATAATGCTAAAACATTTTTGTTGGTACCACTGTATTAGTTACAAATAGGACTACAAATCTTTGTTGACAATTTTTTTTGTGTTGCTATCACATAACGAGAAAAATACACGGACGCACGTCATATTATGCGCCCATGGCAGTGAAAAGGTTAATTGTCATATTCTCATAGAATTAATCGTTGAACACACTTTGTTTTTCTAAATAAAATATTGTTATGAATGTATATTTTTAATTTTTCGATCAAAGAGAGAAAGAACGTGTATGCGTTAAGTATTGTTTTTAAAATATTGATTTTATTAATTACTATGAACGTATTTATTTTTTTCATGCGAGTTTTCATTCCGATTTAAGCCGTACATTTTGTCTACTGTTCCTAAATGGTATTTTGTTTATGTAATAATCATTGTTACCCTTCAATGCGTAAAAACTAAGTGATACAATGAATCACAACACTTGCACATTTTCCCAGTCAAATATTGTTGTTCTTTTATTTTCCATACGTCTTAAGTACTACTATTTTTTTTTTTTTTGTTTTCTTTTAATCACCATATTTAATGTGTTTGTTTGTTTGTTTTTTTTTTTGTTTGTGGCTCTGGTCAAGCACAAAAATAAATGATGGAACATTTCTAATTTAATATCGGATGTATTAGATATTTCATTCGCTACATTTGTAATAATACACACGAAAATAGCAGTTAAAAAACAAACACGAAATTTCTAGATATTAAATTGTGTTTATTTTTGACCATAGATTGAAAATAGGGAATACCATGAATGTGTTTGTGTACTATTAGATATGTATTAAAAAAAAAAAAAAAAAAATTATAAAAATTAATGATGGGCACAACCAACTACTTTTAACTATCGATAGTCTATCGATAGTTTCAAAAACTACCGAGTGATTTTTCAATCGAATAGATATTATTATTCATCGATTGTTTTTAAAAACTATCGAGTAATTCACTCGGTTGTTTTTAAAAACTATCGAGTAATTCACTCGGTTGTGCCCATCACTCTTACACCGACTAGTTTTGACTATCGAGTTAAAAAAAACAATCGAGTGATTTTTCGGTATTCCGACCGCATTTACTTGATAATTTTCACTTATTAAATTAAACAGGTAGCTCGATAGTTCGATAGTTTTTCGATAGTTTTATAAAACAACCGAGTAATTAGATAGTTTAAACTATCGAGTACTTCGATAGTTTTCACTCGGTTGTGCCCATCACTAATAAAAATAATAATCAGTGAAATAAAATGATTAAAAAGTGGTATGTGCAGGTCGTTTTGTTTTAAATAATTATATAAATTTGCATAATTGTCGAAAGCGAAAGACGGTTCAAAGTGAAATGTACCCGAGTTATTTTATTTGTTTTCATAATGCGCTATTGTTGATGTGATAACTATTTTTGTTCTTCTCGCACTCCTTCTCTTTTTGGAACACGTCCAACTGTAAACAGCGTGTGCGATTAAGATACCGAAACATCGAAATACTTTCAATTGATTCGTGGCGTTAATATAATTCAGTTTTGAAGATCATCGCGAGAGAACATTTTGTGTATTAGTGTAATATTCGAAGTACGTGTGCCGTCCGACCGAGAAGACCACGAACGTTCTAAAAAAAAAAAACAAAAAATGGCGAACCAACAGTGTTGACATGGCGCACGTTCTGTAAGTACAATCGATTTGGTTATTCGGATACAAACGAGGCATTATAATACGCTGTGATTTCAAACGTGCACACGAACGGATCACGTCATACGTCTGCAACGTCCAAAACGCTATTATATCATACAAACGACGAGAGTTTAGATTTAAGAGTACGCCACGCGCAAACACGTCTCGTAAAACGTTTTTCTTCGTAATATTAATTTAGATGGTGTCACGATACCCGTGTATTTTAAAATTTAATTTAAGTATAGCTCATGAAATTATCATGGATGTAAAACACGGTGTCCGTTAAAGTTTTTTTTTTTTTTTTAATGTTTTTTTTTTTTTTGGTTTTTTGTTTTTATTTTATTTATTTATTTTTTTTATTATTGTTATTTTTTTTTTATTTTTTTTGAATTTAACCGTTTAATTAAAAAAACATAATTAAACTTAATTTTACCTACCTGTGCGCCTGCTCGGCGACTACGCGCGACGCCGCCGTGTCTACACGCTAATCGAAAAACGACCGTGTGGAATACAAAAACCGTCGCCGTGTCCTCGCACACATAATATATTATTATAATATCAAGTGCACGCGATCGGTTTAACTCCGTGTGTGTCATTTAGCTCGCCTTCCTCGCCATAGAGAGCGAAACGCGTATACGGTCTCTCGCAGTCGTCGGCCGCGTAGTCCACTGCCGCCGTGTTTTTACTATTTATACGCCTCCGTTCCGGGTGCACCGCCCGTAGTGTATGTACGACGGGTTTATCAGATCGTTTCCTTGGCGAACAATAATTACCGCCGAAACGGCCGGTGTATCGGACACGAGAGCGGGTTTATCTGTTTTACGCAGAATCGTTTCGGCACCGAACGGTAGGAAACTCACGTTTTCACCTAGTCCCACGCGTTACACCGGTCATTCGATTAATCTTTGAGTGCTGGTTTTCCTTTCTTTTCTTTTCCTCTTTCCTTTTTTCGTTTTTTTTTTTGGCCACTCGTCTTACGAAAGCACGATTTTGAAGGATCGATTGTCAACGTGTTGCTGCACAGTGTTCGGTTCAGCCGACTGGACCATTAACCATTCCTCCGGTCATTCGAATACCATTACACGTGCGCGTACACACACACACACACACACACACACGTATTATCATATTTTATAAATTATGCATACGAGTGTTATATAATAGACGTGCGTTTGTACGCGTATATGCAATATTTAATTCACCGACTATACATTATGTTGGCTTTCCATTACCTCGCGTAGAATATCCGACGAAAGTTCTCGATTTTCGTAGTTATTGCTTGAATAGTTGAATATTTACTCTACGGAGCTTTACCGATGTTAGATTGCACCTGAATAAAGCATGACCCACACGATTTTGGACAAAATTTGAGTTTTCACCCTGACAAATCTAACGTCTCACACGCTACCGAAACGCAAAACGCGTTGGAATTTCCCTATTATGAATTTAAAATGATATTCCACTCGAACGCCAGCACGAAAACGCACGCGTTGATTCTCTTAACACGAAACGCTACACGCCTTTCGGTACATTGTTCGGTTTTGTTATGTCTCAGACGTTTTCGAGTTGAGATCGAGTGGAGTGGAGAAAAAAATGCTCCTCCGAAATGTCCTCTACTAGTATTATTCTAAACGAGTTGTGAGAACTTATGCCTGAAACAGTTTATTCAATTTATTAATGTAGGTGCGACAATTTCTGGATACTCTTTTCAGAACACCAAGTCGAGTAACTGGTCACCATAAGCGAATTTATGAAAAATTTAAAAATGTTCTCTTCGAATTATTATCAAAAACGGTTGACAAACTTGAAAAGTGAAGAGATTTACCACACTCTTTAAAATCCTCGAGATCCAGTGCATTTATTATATTACAATAATAAGTATCAACTATAAGTATTAAATTAACACATAAAATGTACAGTATGATATGAACACAACTTATCGTTTTTTTCATTGTTATTTATTTATTTAAATTTCAATTCCAATCTGGCGCTTCTAGTTTTATTACTCGTTGAGTTAAAAATATAGTTTTCTGTTCCGATTTTTTCTTAAATTTGTACAGTTATATACAAGTACATATGATTTATGTCGTAGGTTTTTCGTTTAAAAATGAAAAATTTAATTAACTTAGAGGCAAGTACGCCAGTAAAACAAAACACGGTACATTTTCACTAAAATATATTATGTTAAGAATGCAAAACGAGATCGAAAATACTGATTCGTCTGTAAACATGCACTTTCGACCAGAGTCCACAAAAAATGTTTTAAAATAATTATTAATTATAAATGCGTGACCCATTACACAACTTTCCATTAATAGTTTAAAAATATAATTAGTATACAAACTTCTTTTAAAACATTGAAAATTCTAATATAATCATACCAAACTCTATATATGTTTTCTTATCGCCCATTACGCAGAGTACATTGCGTACAGCAGGTATAGAAAAATCAGATTGTTTCATGTTTTTATGTCAAAATAATATTTGTGCAGAGAAAGACAACTATGGGCTTTAAATATCAATTTACGTTAATTTGATGTTACGAACATATTATGTCATTAATGGCATATCATGTGAGTTAATCGTGACTCGCTGAGGCGTATGCGTTACGCGTAACAATGTTACCCTCGTTTGACTTTTTCCACGATTTTCGTTCGAAATCGGAGGTCATTGGCGTAAAACGAGCGTTCCTTTTTTATTTTCTCCGACCGCTCTTTTCTCGTACACATCGCTCGTGATACGTGCGTTCGTGATTATTCCGTCACTTGCGAAAATGGCCGAGGCTCGATTGTGTTATTCGCAGTGGAGTTGTTATTCGTTGCCGTACTGCAGTGATGCATTAGAGTAATATTCCATAGATCATTTACAGTAGATTCATAATTAACGTGATAATAGTGTATTGTTTAAACCGAGTTGACCTAGTTTGCGCACAGTCGGTAAAAACGAAAAAATCCAATTGTTTCGTCCGTTCCCGCAAACGCTCACCGCTGTGAACTCACTGCTCTCTCGGACAGAACAGACGTAGAACCGCGTTGAACATTAATCGTGACAAATTAAATTATTAATTCAACTTTCGGTAAATAATCTCGTCAAAGATTCAAGGAAATACGATTAATGTAGTTTATAATTTATACGAGGTCCTGGGTTTGTATCGTCGTAGTTGAACGCGATCGCGCTTCAACACTATTGAATGAATAATAATATAATACAATAATTATAACGTGTGCGTATATCAAAAACGATATTTGCGATTTCTTCGTTTGACAGTCCGGCCGAATTCCGCGTATTCGGTTTTATATAATCCACAGTGTCACTGTTCGTATTTTATACTCGTTTAAAGGGTCGTCCGATTTTTTTTTTTATTTCGCCATTTCACCGAACACCCGTGTAAGATACGTAAATCGTTGAAAAAAATAAAAACACTCGCTCGATCGGATCCCAGTGTTTTAAAACGTGTAATTGCGAAGTAAGCTGTGAGAGTTTGGTACTATTCTTTCTAATTATTATTATTATTATTATTATTATTATTGTAATTATTACGCAAGATATTTAACATCCACTTACGTGTGAAAATCAATTGTCCGCGTCGACGGTAAACGATTCCAAACGTACGTCATATTATACGCGTTTTTATAATATGCGATACAAAACAATAATATATCGTACGCCCGGCATGAATGACAACGACGGACGGGCCACACACTCGGCGCATACTATGCCGCATCGATAAGACGCCATGGACGTATTCACTACCGACCGGTGCACGCGCGCACACCTGTTAGGTGTGTGTGTGTTATCAAGATAACCCGGCCATAAAAAGGATACGGTTTTACGGCCGGGTCATCGGAACGTTTGCGTTCTTCGCACCGGTGTTTGTCGATTGCGCCGATTTTTCTAGACTGCCTGAAATGTATGCATCTTTTGCGCCGGTGGATTTATCCCAAACGAAAAAGGTATACGTTTTTTGCGCCAATAAATTGATCACAAATTAATTTGGTATACATAATATATATCTACGGCTTTTCTATTAAATCATCCATAACTTTTCTTTTATTACTTGATTTGATATAATTTGTCGTTGAACGTTTTCAGGAGGGAGATGATTGTGTTCAGTTTCTTCTTTTAATATTGTAGTTTTAACCTCGTCAACATACAATTTAGCGTTACAATTTTTTGCTGTACACCGCCACTTACGTCCATTTTTAGTAAGATTTTTACATGAAAATTTATAATTTTTATAAAGAATTAGTTCTTTCCCACGTTCACTTAAAATTACTTCCATTATTATAATATTATTATACGAAATTGCTATTGCTATAGACTAATTCACGTAAACGAATTTATACGAACGACGACACGACACTGATCATTAGGAAAAAAGAAAAATAACTTGTTAGTTATTACTTCCATAATATAATATTATTACGTTATCTCATTTTTATTAGCGGATATTCCGATTTGACCAATTTATCGCATGTAGATAGATAACGTATAGTATGTACAATTTAAAACGTCGCGATTTTAAATCGTCCGTGTGTAATATAAACGCAGACGAGTACGTTCAAATCGCCTAGTGTGTAATCAGCTTGTTTTTCAACTTCAGTATTGCCGGCGCAATTAATGTATTATCTTTTTTGGACCTAAATATCGTCCGGCGCAGTTGATGTATAACCTTTTTGAATCCCATAATTTTTTTTTCCTCACCTGTAATTTCTGGCGCAATTGACATATACCCCTTCGCACTGATCTGCACATCAATAATGCATAAACTCTCGCCGATATTCAAACGCGCAACGGTACATACGTATTCTTTATACAGCTGTGTAGTGTCGCGCAGTCGGTTTTGCCGTCGGTTGACACGCGCGTGCGCGTTACGGTTATCGGCGGCCAAATAGCGTTGTTGTGTTCTCGATCCTTTCGTTTTTCGTCGTCGTGTGCTTTTCGGCAGTTATTATTGTCGCGTCGAGTTCAAAAAGAATATTCTAAAACAAACACATAAATGCGACGCTGCGAGTTCGGGACTTGGAAAACAAATAATTATAAAGTGATTAAAAGTAAGTAAACCAAAGTGCACGTTTTCCGAAATGAAAATATAACACGACGCGCTGCGTCACCGCCGCCGCGAACAAAGAGCGCCGAGGGTTCACCACATGGCCCGTATATTTATCGATCAGTAATACGTAGAACCAGACAATAGTGATTTCTCGAAAACCAAACGAGACTTGCGGCGCTCGAGACCGATTTCAGGATTGACTTCAAACACCAGCCCAACTATTTCACCACGTTCGTCCGGTCCGTTATACGCTGCGCGAAACACGGAACACCCGATTTCGAGAAGGTTTATTCGTACGTCGAACGCTTCGGAATTTTAAAGCCTTTACGCGACGCACGTGTAGGTGTTTATACGCCCACCGCTCGTCACTGCGCGTACGACTAACGCGACGCGATCGACCGCGAGATCGCCGCATTACAACAACGATGTCCCACCCACTCGCGATGGCGCGTGTCACGTCTGAGAACAATTTCGATCTCCGTGCCTTCCTCCCGTCCGCGTTTTGACTTTAGAATCCAAAATTAGAATTCAATTTTTTTCTATTTTTTCTCCTGCTGAATAAATCATACGGTCGATTGATCGATCACTGAACGATATTACGTTTTTAATTCACCACGTAATATCGCCTCGGTGACGACGGTCAGAATTGTGAAGGCCCCATAAATATACACGACGACCGTTGCGATGGATCTACTACTCTGTCGACGGAGTTGCTCCGCCCGGAGACCTCCCGCCATCACGACAACTCAAATACTATATTTCAATTTTAAAAATTCGTTCCTTTATTTTATAAAACCGACAAACACTGTAAAACATAATATTGCTACATTTATTGATTTAAACATGTTTAAAAACGTATCTATAGATAATCATAATTATTTTTCATCTCGCAATGAACAGTGCGTGGTTCGGCGGAAGAACCAAGAGGCGTTACATTTCGGAGGGAGCGGAAACGGTTATCTATATTCTATAGATCAGCGGTTCCCAAACATTTTCAGTCTCGGAGCCTTTTTTTAAGAAGAAGTTTCTCGTGGAGCCCCAAGAAATATTTAACGTTCATTTGAATTTGCCTGTGTTCTATGAAGCATAATTAACACGAACTGTATGCATACATACAATAAAGGAAACAATAGTTTTAAAAGAACCGGAGATTCCAATAATTTAAAAAATTTAAAAAAATTAATTTTTTGTGTACTAATGAACGGAGCCCTTGGGAAACCATTGCGGAGCCCCAAGGGCTCCGTGGAGCACAGTTTGGGAACCGCTGCTATAGATAAACTGTAGAATATTACTCTTTGATAATTGATCGTATAAATAATAATTGCATTAGAACTAAGTGCAATCAATCGAAATATAATATTAAATCTTTATTATTTTGACTTAAAAATAACAATAATCAAATAAGTAATTTCTAAATCGAATCAATCAAATTCCCGAGAGTCTTCGCCGTCCGAGGGCGTATTTCTGGGGGGGGATGGGGCGATCGCCCCCCCCTGGGCCTTTTCAATTTTTTTTTTTTTACTTTTTTTACATTATCTGTATTATATTATAATAATCATTAGAAAAAAAATTACGAAATTATTTAAAGTCATAGATTATGATATAGGTGTGTAATATATTGATTGAAGCGCTCGGAATTTACCCATATCGTATCGTATCGATTTTATAACGATAGATACTTTTAGATACACGTTATCTGATACTGAACGTTCGATAATTTTTTTTTTTGCTAAACACGAAATAGTACTGATATTATTGTAGTACACGAATACGTCTTCACAGTTCACGTAGTACACTAGATGCGTGCAAAATAATAGATAGATTTGCAGAACACAAACAATTCAAACAATTTGTTTTATAGAATAATAATTTTAATTAGTTTGTGCTTCATTTAAAAGAGTTTTTATTGATTTTTAATCCTAAATATTATAGTTAAATTATTTTTGTTTATTTTTTATTCCTCAACATTACAAGTCTAAAAGTCGCCCTCCCCTGAAAATAGGGTCAGGGACGCCCTTGTCGCCGTCCCGTTCTCTGCGGTCCATTTAAAATATTACAAGGGGTACGGTTTCTCCCCCTCGAGAGAAATGGGGACTCCGTCATACCCCTCCCGCTCCAAAAAAAACCGATCACCGGTTCCAGGGACGCGTATTATATACGTAGTAGGGGTTTTACGCCGCTTCTTCGTCAGACCGCTCTCGTGTAAGCAACCGTCTTTGGGAACACACACGTCACACGTACGACCGACGGCGCGGCGTACACGCGGGCGCGCGTATTTGTTCGTAATTAATTTCATGTGACAGCGCGCGAAACCGACGCACAAAGTCCCCCCTCCCCTTACACGCCGTTGTGCAAATATCGTCGCGCACGAAACGGTACACCGTGTGACACAGGCGTTCGCCCGGCGACGACGGTAGGTATATAGTTTTGTGTTCGTGCGGCGCGTGTTTTTGCGCGTTCGTTCGTCGCGGCGGACGAGGTCTGATATAATTTCATTAGGAAGGTCACCGCCGCGCCGCCGACGATAATTAGTGTGTGTGTGTGTGTGTGTGTGTGTGTGTGTGTGTGTGTGT
Organism: Therioaphis trifolii; assembly: GCA_027580255.1. NCBI lineage: Eukaryota > Metazoa > Arthropoda > Insecta > Hemiptera > Aphididae > Therioaphis > Therioaphis trifolii. The sequence goes on along the minus strand of CM050406.1, from coordinate 13,156,676 downwards.
GTGTGTGTGTGTCCGAGTGACAGGGGCGTAGCCAAGGGAGGGTTATAAGGTCACAACCCCCCCCCATGAGTTTTTTAAAACCCTTAGAAAAATGACATAAATATTTTTCTAGATTGAAAAACTTTTAACTCGATACTGACATTTTTTTTTAGTTTTTGACCAAAAAAATCTATCATTAGAACAATTAAACTTGTCGTCAAATATTTCGTTAATAAAAGTTTTGAATATATTCTATGTATATAATACGTATTAGTATAATAATTATATACGTTGATAAAATACGTATAAATTTTTAATCGTATAAAAATTATCTCGGTTTTCGGGCATTTAATTTTTAATTAATTTTATATTATAAACTAGTACCTATTTATACACAATAAAAACATACTATATGTAGTAACTAAGTCTGTATTTTGTTAATGATTTTTCCAGCTATCATGTTCGCTACTTGAGTTTTCTTAAAAGGTAAAAAAAAAATTAAGTAAAAAATAGACTGAAATATTATAAAACTAATTATGAATACTTTATACTTTAATTAGTAAAAAGGTATAGTATAAATTATAAATCTTTATATTTGTAAATATAGTACCTTCAATTTCAATGCTTAAGTTATTTATATTTTATACATTTGAGTAAAAAAATGTCTGCTACATGGAGTAATCCTAACCTTTTAGGGATTAATATAAATATAGGTAAGTTTACTAACGAATTTTGGCAAACCCCCCTTATGAGAAAATCCTGGCTACACGCCTGCCTAGCGATACTGCGACCGAGTCAACTTTTTATTATTATTATTATTATTATTAATATTATTGTTATTATTATTATGTTATTTTTATCACGACGTGATGGGGACGAACACGCGTTCTGTTTGAATAGCTCTGGTGTCCGCGATTAATCGAGTTTGTATGTAATATGCCGCTTTGGGCGCGGTTATTATTGTGTTAATTCGATCGAATTTCGCACCGTTTTACACTCGATTTTAAAGGGCGTGGTAATAATAATAATATTAATAATAATTATAATTAAACGACGACGTGGACGCCGTAAAAGGACGTCGAGATTAATTGTCGTGATCGCGGGGTAGGGGGAATTTTGTGACGATCGACGACCGTATTCCGTCGGCGCGGCGTACGGATGATTCGTGCGATGAAATCGTTGTAATAATAATATAATATACGATATAGTAATAAAAATAACGCAGTTGTAATAATAATCAAAAACGAAACTTAAACAAGACCGTTTTACGTAAACATGTGTTGACAGTGAATATTTATATATTAATTATTGTTAATGTTGATTCACTTAATTCAGTGTTGGCCGACGATGCCGAAATCGCACAATGTTTTCGGCTACGCAGAATCGTATTTAGGGGGTGTTCGAACCCAAGGTTCCGGTTCAAACCCCACGTGAAATTTAATTTTGCTCACGAAACACAAAGATTTAAAATTAAAATAAATCCAATTTACTCTGTTGTCATTGCAACCCCTCTACCCTTTACACAAAATAAAATCTTTATAGTAATATGAAGTTTATACGTTACTGCGGTATCGATATCCAAATAGATTATTGGATTATTAGCTGAAATGATACACCCTAACTAATGTGTTTAAATATTTCAAATCGTCAAGAGCAAAAAAAAAAAAAAAAAAAAAAATGGAAAAACTGATCGACGATATGATAAAATTCGTAAATATCGCGGTACATAAAATATCAAATATAATTAATTATTATAATTTCTATTCGCTATTTCTGAAATACCTTTTTTTTTTCAATAGAACATTTACAACCTGTTGCATATTATGTACAATAAGCAATTGAGGTTTGAATTACATTTTGAAATACATTTAAATACGTCCTGGTTGATAATTACTTAATATTATCTTATCACATTATGAGGTACCAATTACAAATCGAATATTATGACGTCGAATACGAATAAACCGGTATCGAGATAAAATTCCGGGATAGTAAAAACCACATGTACAAAAACTAATTTTTATTATTATTGTTGTTGTTAGCGTAATTATTACACTGTCAGTTCGGTATTCGAATCATTAAGGCGAAATCGTCGACTTAACACGCGGCACGTGCACTATAATCATTTAATATCAATACTTTGTCGCTAAAACATTTTTTTTCTTTTTCTCGAAACGCGTCAAAAGTTTTATAATTATTGTCAAAAAAAAAAAAATTATTGTACCGAGACACGTCCGAGACGCAACCAGTTATTACATTAATAATAAAAAATAATAATAATATGATGTAAGAGCCAAAGAGGATCGAAATCGGTTGGGCACGAAGACAAACGTTTGTGGTGAATCCATCGCGATCCGTCCGGTGAAATTCACCGAAAATCGTACACGACAAGTCGTCCGCACGCATCACGAACATTGAACGGTTCGCGCGCGGAGAGATGTACGCGTGCGATCGAGACGAACAAACGTTTTGTACAAAACGACCGCGATCCTCTCACCGTCGCCACGCCTCCGTTAAATTGTCAAAAAGGTTTTTTCGCTTTGTAACGTACCCGAGTTGGACCGATGTAGGTACATATTATTTCGTTCGGCGCGTCACGAAAAAAAAACAACGCGAATCTTACAAGAAACCGTTACGCGGTCCCCGTCGTTTTTGTTCCATAAACTAATGTACACGGGTCGTAATTATTAAAGGTATGGGTGCGGGGTGGAGAGAGGGGATAACCCGCGAAAGTTTGCCACGGTGCAACATCTCCTCGGTCCTACGGGATTCCCGAATTTTAACTCTCCTAACCCGACCTGACCGTCGGTCTGTATAGTCGAATACTCACCGGATTTAAGTTGACGTCAAAATTTTCAAAATTACATTCACCCTCAAAACACGTGATTGATATCAATGATTGACTGTTTACATTTACAATGATAGCAGATTTCTGTACGTTGAAAAAACACGAAATTAAATACACTTTTACAATTATTATTATTATTATTATTAACTATAATTTGTACAATAAATTTACTTTGAGAATGAATAACCTTTTTTGGACAACGTGCCAACATTTCACAATCAAAGTGTTAACTGTGAATTATCGTGTCGGTAATATGATATATGTCAACTTTTTTTTATTTTTGTAGTCATATTCATCATAATACGACTACAAAAATAAAAATTAGAGATCGCATAGTTTTACTTTTCTCTATTTTATTTTTAGTTGGCAACTGAAGTAGCTGCCTTTGAAAAAGTTTGTAATTTTTCATCAAACAATGAAATAAAAATGACACGTTTCGTTGAATGCGGCCATTATTTGGCCTCTCTGTCAGTTTAGTCGTTCTAATGGTGTTACATATATTATGAAAAAGTCGACTCTATGGCGTACCTGCGACTTTCGTACCTCTCAGTCGGTGATGGTTTTTGGTGATCGCTCCCGTGATACTATAAGAGCTATGATTTCCACCGTTAAGACGGTACCTAAGCTACAACGCAACACATATGTATTGCGTCGAGCATAAAATGTAAAGATCCGATTTGGCACAAGAGTTCTGGTATCGTCCAGTAACCCACGAGCATGCAAAAATCCATGATATCTAAATATGTCCAAAAATTGACTCGGCTCCAATTTTCTCAACGTGTAGTGTGTTACGCATGCCGTTTACGTGGTATACGCTGTGGTTACAACTGTCGACTCAGTTTGTTTATTCAGCACGTATCAACTATCAATACGAGTCGGTTACCACAAAGTGGTATTATACCACTTTCCGCTATTAACCTTAAACGAAAAACACGACACACGTCATTGCTGCGATGCCGTCTTTATAATAATATTATATGAATTCACGCCAATCACTCTCTAGTGTAGGTCAATAATTTTAGATCCACGAGCTGCTCGAAGCTTCACGTAAGTTTACAAGGCTAAAATGGAGATTTTTCAATTTCACAACTTTCCTACTAAATTATCTATGTTCGTGTCGCGTTAAGTAAAGGTTAAATTCTTAAAAAGATTGATGCCACTTTCTAGTTGATTTTCCTATATTTTTTTAAATCAAACCAATTTTACATGTCCACCATGAATTATTCTTCTCGTTCTTCAGAGTCATTTTATCATTTTCAGTCTACACACAAAACGCATGAAAAACAAGCCGATGGAATAATTAACGATTGTCGCCAACGTTTTCTAATTCAATATTTTGTAAGCTGTACCGTAATTTTGTTAATTTTAGTATATTTTTATTAGTTTTATATCATAATTACTGATAATTATCGTAAAATCCGTGATGATTTAGTATTATTCATTAATAAAACTTGTATTCATTATAATGTCATTACATATATGTATATTTGACACAACCAACTTACACCCCAAAATGTCAATCGTCAACAAATAATAACAATAACATTAACTTTAGATAAGAACTATTTACAATTAATTACAAAAAAATTATCATTTATTTGCATACAAAATAATTATAACCATCGAAAATGCTTATCATTACGAGTCAAACAATATTTGATATTGGATCGTATTTAATATGATCGCTAGTTGTAATTTATAATATACCATGCATTAATAACAAATTAATTTTGTATTATTACACATGAGATATCTATAATTATATAACAAATGTGCAAAATATAGTATTGTTCGTAGAGTTTATCATAACATACCAAGTATAACGTCTATGGTGATATCGGATAACTGATAATAATAATATGTTCTTACTTGAATGTGCTCCTATGAGATTTCTTATCTACCATAGTAACGTTCCAAGTTGAGAGTCTAGATAATTATGGAAGAGGCTCACTAGTTTTCACAATTAACAAATACGAATATCGTATATTTTATTTCATTTCATTTACTTGATATAACACATCTATTAGACAAAAATAACGTACAGTACCCATGTCACAATGAAAAAAAAGTATAAATGTATAACGGATGATCTGAAAAACATTAAGAAATAGAAAGTAATCTCCGTCCCCTGTATCCTCTCCCAAATTCTAGAACTGAATATAAAAAAGGGTTATTTAGAGGACTGAAACTTAAAACGAATATAATATTATAATGCAATCAAGCAATTTTGGGCCTATCAACAGAATGGTTATGAACTTATTAATGCAAAGTCAAAGGTTTCGATTTATTTTACAATCGTATGAATAATTTGAAACCGATTTTGTTTGATTAGTATCATAACATAATAGAAGAATTAATATAAGTAGTTTTCAAATTCTCTACCCCACTATACTCATTCGCCCTTGGGGCGTCAAACAAACATATACCTATTATATTAAAATAATAATATGACGACAATTTACATGACGATGATCGTATAAAGTTATTATAGGGGCTCGAATTCATATCCCCTACAAACTTAAGAAATATCCGCTTTAAAATATGCATTTATGCTCTTATTTTGTAGAATAATACACTAAAAAATAAAAAATATGCAAAAAAAAATCTAATTAGAAAAGTCTTGTATTTGTATTACTTTTATACATAAAATTATACTATGTTTACATGGGTTTTTTTTCAACATTTTAATTTTACGTATTCTAACGAATTTCAATCTGAAAAATTAATATCAACAATATTTTTTTTTAAATAAATTGTGGCTAAGATAAGAAAATAATTCGTCAAACGACATGGACTATACATAAATATTATAATTATTATTAATGCGTTGTTTTCATCGATGTTACCAAAATATTATAAATTATGCATTTAAAAGCTGATATTATGTAGTATATAAAATCGTGAAATATTATGAAATACAAATTATCAAAAAAACAGCAAAATATACAAAAATATGGCAAATAAAACTTTGCGTTTCGGATCTATGTGGACCTGGTTACTTATTTTGGACCGTTCGGAAAAACACGCAAACGTGTATAAATCCGGGCCCCAGTCATTATTGTTGTGTGTGGTAATGATGTTTTGTTTTTTTTTTTTTTGTCCTTCGCAGACGGGCCGTGGTGACGAATGGTGATCAGGCGGACGGCGCGGAGCTCAGCACGAGTGACATGGCCGTGCTCGGGGCACTGGTGGCCGCCGGCAAGGGGCGCCGCGGCTGCGTGCTGCGAGTGGCGGCCGACGCGGTAACGTTCTACTGCGGCGGCGGCGGCGGCGGCGGCGGTGGAGGTGGTGGCGGAGGCGACGGTAACGGAGGCATGGACGCGGCGGCGGACGTGGCCGCGACTGGGCCGCCGGACGACGACGTCCGCGACGTGCTGGCCGACTTGTACGACGGCTTCTACGGGCCGAACGCGACGGTCGACGACGGCCACCCGCTGCTCCGGTCCGTCCGGTCCGCGGCCGACGGCGGCGGCGACGACGGCGGCGGCTACTACGCGGACGCGGTCAACGGGTCCGCGACGCTGATGCAGCAGGCCAACGAGACGGCCGGCGTCCTGTTCGACGGCCTGATGACCGCGTTCAACGGCACTGTCAACGGCACCGTCAACGGCACGGACGCCGAGGACGCGCAGACCATCACCAACTACATATTCGTCATCACCATCGGCATCATACTGGGCGCGATGATCCTGACGACCATTTGCGGTGAGTCAGCAGCGTTCGCATCGTCAGTACGTCGCGTCGGTAGTGTGAAAATCGGGCGTTACAGCCCATTTTTAAAAATTACAGTGTGGGTTGTTCGTAATAGTACACACCAAGGTTGCCAACCGTCCCGATTTTAGCGGGACATTCACGATTTTATAGTTTTTTTTCCGTGCCCCGATCAAAATTTATGCGGGACACAATTTTCCCGGGACATCAGGAAATTATAAATTTACCTTTTTCTGCGATTGTACAAACAATAATATTTCATATGTTATCGAGCATATGTTATCGAGTTACCTTTTATTTCATAAAAAATTTAGTCACTAAACAATATTATATTAGGTACTTATTATTATTTTATTAATCATTATTTTTATTAAATATCTATTATAAAATGTCTGTTAATAAAGTATTTACACACAGAGAGTAATTATATTATGTGTGTTTAATTATTATATGTTTTGTCATTATGCCATCATTTGTCAAATTATAACCTTGATAATTTATATTAAAATCAGAAGAAAATGTTCTTTTATAGGAAAATTTGTCCCGATTTTCCAAACTAAATAGTTGGCAACCCTGGTAGACACAATTATTTCGAATGATAATTTATTAATTTAAATTTATGCAAAATGTATAATAGAAAAAGGTTTCAAGTACATTTTGATGATATTATACATGACTTTGCTCAGAAAAAAGCAAGAAAAGCAAAATTTACTTAGTATAAAGTTGAAATCATAATTTAAATGTTGATGTGTATTAAGTACCTATTATGATTTATAAGACTACTAGAACTATACATACATACATCCAATTATGATACAGTATAAGTTATAATAATCAAATTATTTTATATTTTAACATACATTTTTAGTTTGTACTATTTATATATTATTACACATGTTTTCAATTTATAAAGAATACCTATCAATTTATTGATATTTGATTTTTTAACTATAACTACACCCATAATTTATACATAAAACTAATATTTAAGGTCTTGAAGTAATTGAAGGGCTTGCTGCGACAACCAGGTAAATCCACTTTTTCCCAAAACTCATTTTTTTGCGGAAATGCACGAAGAAAATTTTTTTTGAAAATCAGACACAACAACCAGTTAAATCCCATCAATAGTGATGGAGTTATTTAAAGAAATGGATTTATCGTGTTTTGTAATTTGCTGCAGTGATGACATAGGGTTCCTGTGATTACTTTTTTAGAGGCATAAGCTGTCATTTGATATTTACATATAATAATAGCATTAAATATGCTACAAGATTCAAGAGCAAAATTAACTTTATTTAAGAATGAATAAAAATTAATGTGCTTTTTGGTGCAACAACCAGATAAGTCCATGTTCCCTACAACTTTGACTAACAATATTTCAATACCAAACATTTTTTTTCAATTTCAACTTCAAAGATGTATGTATAAATGAGCATAGAATTCAAATATATTTAGTTGATAGGATTTTAGAATAAATAATAATTTTTAAACTAAATTTACATTGTCTTGAAAAATTTCAAAAAATTGATTTATCTGGTTGTTGCAGCAAGCCCTTCAATTCATCTCAAAAAATTAATTTATTTGATAGAGGTGCCCGGATTTAGTTCTGCACCCGGGCCAAAAATATGATGTGGGGGGCCTGGATATGATAAGTGATTACTGATTAATATATTGGGTCTCGAATGTTCTCGAAATATATAGATAATTCGATGAGCGTCGCGCGTTATTGATTGTCGCCACAACAGGGAATAGACATCGTTCCGCGTGCTTTTACCGTGTAAAACGAAAACTTTTTTCATACACAACATTTTGCACGGTGCAAATACGCGGAAAACGTCGCTTGGAGCGATATTTATCCCTGTAATTTTTAAAAATTGGCTGTGCAGCCCCGTTTGTGTACTACTCACATCACACCCCTCCGGCAGGGGTCTCTTTTTCGGCTGGTTGCACCCCCCCTCCCGGGTTTTCACCCTGGTGTTAAAAAACGGCCATTGCGTCGTGTAAACCGTACCCGAATCAAATGTGTTTCTCATCTATTCTTTCGGAAAATCGAATAAATCAAATAAAAAAAAATTGCGAAAAATAGTCTCTAATTCGAACACAGGTCGTTATCACGACCGCACAGTATTATTACTTCGATTTTTAAAAACTCTCTGCGTATTTCGACAGTAATTCGTCACCAAACCTCCCCCCATATCAGAGGTCGATTGTTTTGCCAAAATTTAATATCGGGTATTATTTGCAAACGATTTTGGCATACAGACACAAATTGTTCAGCCGCAGTATCTTCACTGGTTGTTAAATCCGTTGAACTCACGATACAGATACTAGGGGACCGATACCGCATAAAACGGTAAACATCAGTTGGTAATTCGGTAACGAGTGCGAATTCTCACAAGTACTTTGTTTTGGACGAAATCAATATTTTTGTGATATTATTGATTTTGACGTTGTTTTCAGTGGCAATCGATATTTCAAATCGATAATAAGAAAAGAGCGCAGTTAACAAATATTATTTTTGAACAAAATCATGATTGGGGCGCAGTTTACGTATACCCTAAGGCATATAATTATTCGAACATTTCGAACAGTTTTATATTTTGGGCGCGGTTTATAAATTAAAAAAAAAAAAAAGGTTATTTAGGAGCAGTTTACGTATGCCCTTTTTTTCATCCCCGACACGTCGTACCCCTATCTCACGCGGACAACGAAATTAAAATATTTAATTCTCAAACCATCTGTAAACGTAAAATATTGTGCACTCTAGTAAAACGTAAACGATCCGACAAAATATTAATATTTATGTCGACACGTTTTGTTCTTTAAAAGTAGAAAAATAAAACAAACAACATAATGTTTTTTTCCAGGCTCCGATAGAACTAGTGTGAGTGGCCGAGCTAAACTCGAAGGAAGTAGCACATTACGGCAGAATAAGTACCCATTAAACTGAATAGCTGTCCGAATCCATTTTAGCTGATTATAGCACTAGGACTCGGTAGCCTGTACGCCACTCATCCGAAACCCATAATACAAATAAGATGTACATATTATTTTAAAAAAAAAGAAAAGAAATTAAACAATAAAAACGAGAAAAACTTCAGACGTATTGACGAAATTAGGTTTTTTCGAATCAATGTGCATCGTTACAGAAACTAAAATACTTATTGAATACATTTTATTAAGTTGTACACGCGTCCTCCAGTCCGTGACGAAAATTATGTTTACATTGATTCGGAGGCCGAATGTCTCTGGGGAAATTCCAGCGCCACGAAAAAAAACATGAGGGGGGGCGTTCAATTACCTTGTATCGCACGTGGCTGGCGGCCGGTCGCGTGTCGTCTAACCGCTCGGTCATTTATCGTCACTTCTTTAAACGACACGGGATAATATTTTGCCGTAAAATAAAACCACATACCATTACCGACGTCTCAAATTAATAGTTTAACTAATCACTGGTGTCTGAACGCTCGTCTGTGAACTCGCCGCAGAGTCATCTCTCTCACTTGAACCCGTGGGTTGTTTATATAAACAAATCAACCATCTGGCCGTGGCTTGATACGTGTGGCGTCGGAATTGGGACCCGGCCAAAATACCAAACACCTACCTATTATTCTACATGCATCGTTTTTCGAGTCTTATCAGTCAATAAACCAAAGACTATATGGTAGCATAAGGTGCCGATAGACGCGTTCGTTATCACCACACACATTTATACACTTATAACCTCTGTTTACTCACTCAGCATTTTGAATTTTACTCTCCTCGAAGGTGAAAAGATTTCAAAGCGCCATAAAAAGCCACGTAAATCCCTCGATTTCCGACCTCCACAAACACACACACACACACACACACACACACACACACACACACACACACACACACACACACCATAAATCTCTTACGCCATCTAAAGAAAGACTGATTTAGAGATATCTTGTGGATTGTCCACCTCCTTTGATCAAAATATATTTCAGACTACCATACAAGTCCGTTGTATCATTTGTCTACGCTAGTCTCAGCTGAAAAAAAATATGAAGTAAATGTAATTAAAAGATTATTAAAATCATAATAATTTATTTGATAGTGTTTTTCATGTATGTGTGTGTGTGTGTGTGTGTGTGTGTGTGTGTGTGTGTGTGTGTGTGTGTGTGTGTATGTGTGTGTCGAGCAATGTTATATATTATACAATATTTAATTCATCGTTAAAAATGTATATTTTATTACAATAACTTTTGTTGATTCCGAATCACATGATAATGTAAATTATTCCATTACTATTAGAGATAAATCTGATAAAATAATAAAATCATTTAATGATAAGAAAGTTACAAAAAATAATTTCATAACCTTTGTTAATTCAAACCGTGATTAAAAAACTGAAACAATAAAGTTATTGATATTCAAAGTCAATAGAATACTTAATTAAATAAATTTGAATATTTTTTAAATGAAAATAAGTTACTAGAAAATATAATATTGGTTATCTGCATTCAAATATAATTTATCTTAGAACATATTTAATGTAAATGGTGATGTTATTTTTTTCCAGAAACTCTTGATTGACAAACTAGGAGTTATTATTTCTTTTAATTAATTTATTTTTTACCGAACGATTTTGCACATTCTAATTTCCAATACTGGTGATATGCAGACTATTCTTAATACATCTCGTCAAGTTAATACTGGAATAATTCCCATGAATATACTGTGCATGAGTAATGTTTCATATCAATGTCGACTTGTTAGGATTACGTTAACCAAACGAGAATGATGTTTTCAATTTATTTGAAAAATAAAAATATTACGTTGTTCTCACAAATTCAATCGCGTAAGTTTTTCTACGGATCTCACTTAACATCAACGTAAACATGTCAAAACAATATTGTACACGAGTTAAATTCTAAGAAATCGACTTATAGCCTCAAAAAAGCGGCAATAATCATGTGCCAACTCCAATAATTTAACGTTTTTACAACCGATATACCACAATACACGCGCTATTTACACCAAACCGACTGTTTTCATGCGCAATATCATTTTAGCTGATTTCGATGTCATCGTTTTAACTGAAACTTGGTTACATAATGGGATTAATATTAACGAACTTGGCCTATTTATAAATCATTCAATTTTTTTCCGTGATAAAGACGACGGCGTATAAATTGCATACATTTCATCGTTTTTGTTTATTACATATTATTAATGAGAATAATGAGCGAATCGTTTGTTAAATTATCAATAGACAAATTTACTTCATTGATCGACGACGTGTATATTCCTTTCCATTCCAATATTAACGCTCATATAATATTGTCATTGAAATTACTAAAGTAGGTGATAATAATATTTCTGGACTACATTGGTCAGTTGTTACTTGTTGAGAACAAAGTCATCCTTTGCTCACCTTATTTTACAAACTTAGAAACTAACGGATTAGAAAATCGTTTGTATCTTCCATAGATATATAAAACAACTAGATAGCCGACTCAACGAATAAAATTGAAGTCTAGAATCCATATGCGAACGGGGCAAAATATGATTGATTAATCCATGACATTTTATATTATTCCATGAAATATAATTTTTCTGTGATTGAAACGACAGATATATGAAAATGTTGTTTTATATATCTGTTATCTTTCTATATGGATTCGGATTGAAACACAATTTTTCGATTATAATTTATAACCTATAAAGTGCAATTCAAGTAATTCAACATCATGGTGGTTTTTTGCTCTGTGTCTGGTTGTGTCAATAGGAGACTGAAAGGAAGCAAAGTTCATTTTTTTTCGTAAGTTATACATTGTTATATCTTATGTAAACTTTTTATTAGTTAGGTTATTAAATTGTTTTTAAAAAAATCACGGAGTAATTAAATATTTCACGGATTAATCAATCGCATTTGCCCTGTTCGCATATGGCTGTCTGACTTCATAGGTCTTATGAGACTTTATCACCGAGTCGGCTATCTAGTTGTTTTATATATCTGTGGTATCTTTTTAATATACACCGATTCACTCGACACGAAAATCCTACGAATTCTATGCCGAATTTAATTTTATCCGATTCGACCGATAAAACTATAATTATAATTTATAACAAACTATAATTTCACGTGTGATGGGCACTCATTGACCATTTGATTATTATTGTATCATCCAGTTTTGTGGATGCATGTGAAGTGTTCATTATCGTTTAGATAAATACAATATACATACATATTTTATGGCACTTTTTTTCCTCGTTGAGAAATGTGTTATGTCCCCCCTTCTCTCTCTCGACTATTCCACAAAACGAAACGTGTGTAATACGTTTAGTTTTTATATACACTGTACATGACGAGAAACAAATCCGAAATCGATACGCACGCGGAAATTGATACTATTATGACGTCGTCGCCAGAACAATATTATTTCGAAAAACGATCGGGTGAAAGAAAATGAAAAAAGCCAAAAACTGTAATTAGGTCGATAGCCGCTCGGAGCTGTTTCGTGTCGTTTCAGTTGAATATTTCTTTTCCGTTCATAAACTTATTCCGGCACGGTGGACGGTGCTTTTAATTCGATTTCTGTATCCGTTTGGATGTCGGCGTAATGCAGGTGGGATACGATCATTCATTTCGTTCCGTATTCATTACGGTAGCAATACTCCATATTATTATTATTATACACCGCCATCACAACGCTTTTGCGGAGTTTCAATGAGAACATAAATAATGCCGTTGGTCGCGGTACCTATGCCACTATCTATATACAGTGTGTGATGCAAATTAAAGTTTGAGATTTATAATGAAACCTTTTTGTTTTTTTGTTTTTTTTTTTTAGCCAGAATTCCATTTAACGTCATGTGTAATATACGTATGGGTAATATGCACGTACGTATGCGACGCGGACGCGTATCTTTTTTTTTTTTTTACTACTACTACTACCCCTTTTCGAAAGTGAAATAAAAAAAATTATTACCCATATACGCAGCATTAATTTACGATTATTTCGATCAGTCGTTAAAACACTCCATTATTGGTGCACAATACACACGCGAAACGACTCTGAAAACATTCCAATTTTATTACACGCTCTCTAGTTCTGAGCAACTACACGGGTGATTTGAAATATTTTGCGTTATTACTGACAAAAAAAAAAATAAATCAAAAAAATAATAATAATAATAATAAAAAAACCTTATTCTGCTAAAGGACGTCCACTATATCATTCGATTTTCGAATATTCCGGTATTTTCTACTTGTTCCACTGTGATCGTTGATAAAATTTGATCGGTAATTATTGTTTAAAAACTATAATTCGAGCTTGTCAAACCGTGCTCGTTATCTAAACCGAAACGTCTACATCATATATTTATATCATTGTAATCTATCATTTTGGTTGACAATTACACGTGTGCGTCAACCGATTAAGTATGACAAGGACGAAATTCTGAACGAAAACTTTTTTTATAATATTATTATAATTTATTAACTCTGAAAACGAGCACTCGTTTATATGATGTATTTATTGATTATTACTTTAAAAAAAAAAAACATATTTTTTATGTAATTATTTTAAAAACGTGTTTAAAAGCCTTTAATAAAAAATAAAAACACCATTATACCCAATTGCAATTATTCGAATGTAACCTTTTTCAGTCGGGAGTGCAATTCGACAAAAATAAGTGCAACATTCGACCTTACCCGCATAATTAATAGTTTCGCGAAAATAAAACGGTCCATATTGAGGGCGGGATAGATGAAGCGTAATACGGTCGAGGACGAAACGTGTATACGCAAATGGCGTACCTTTTTTATTAATGTGATGATTACAGTTAGAAACGTTTATTTAAAAAAATAAACGTATCATTGCGAAAAAAGAACGTGAAAAATTATTTACACGTAATGTAATAGTGACGTGCGCTAGTATTATCGGTTTTACGCCACCTGGTAAATTTTTTTCCTCCCGTAAAAACACTCTACGAATCGTCCGTGTGCGCTGTCTGAGTAATCCGGCATGTCCTCAACGTCTGAAATCGCACGACGCGTGTACGGTATAACAATATATATATGACCTTTTTTTTTTTTTTTTGCGAATTCGTGATGTGAACATTTCCATGAAATCCGTATAAATCCATTCGTGATCTTTCCGGCAAAAAATTCGGGGATTCAAAAAAAAAAAAAAAAATAATAATAATAATAAATAAAAAAAAAAAGACTTAAAGTCGATTCTACAACACACGGTGGACGCTTTCGAATTGTCTTTACGCGCCATACAAACGCACGCGATGCTGCACGTGTTAACTCCACCGCAGATCCTACAGGGCTTCGGCATACACAAAAATGGCGCCTGCTCACGAGTTTTCTTTTATTATTGTTTTTTTTATTATATAATTTTTTCCCCTCATCGTCATGTACGTCACGGCCGTTATTCTCCTTTTGTTGCCCCGCGAGAGCATATTGTTTGTTTCCCGAACCGCATCGGAATAAATCGATTCTGTCGTAATTATTTCTATCATACGCCTCTGTTTCAACAAAACATTCGTTCGAATATCAAAACCCAATTGTTTTTTTGTTTTTGTTTTTTTTTTGTTTTTTGTTTTTTTAAATTTCTCATTTTTTCATCGAAAGCACCGGTATATATAATAAATATATTTTTTTCTCCCCCGTATCATGTCGTTTCGTTGTTACGCAATCGTTATATTATTATTTTCACCCCCTGTTCCGGACACCGGCTGGAAGTTATATAATAATGCCGGTTCTGTCAATCAAATCGTTTATTTCGTTTCATTTGAAAATCCGCGTTTGTGTTTTCGATTCGTATAGTATATGTTATATATCTCTACAATATAGTGTTACAACGAGCACACTTATACGGAATGCACTATTATTTCCAATACAATACGTGTTCGAAATATTAAACGTGCTGTATATGGTTGAATTACATTTTAATAATACGATAAATGTTAAACGTGTCGGAAAATGCAGTTTAAAGCACATTATGAAGTGGAGATATTATTATTAATATACGAAGAAAAAAAAATGATATGTTTAATGTTTTAATATAGTCATATTAATAATAATAATAATAATAATAATAATAATAATAATAATAATAATACTATTGCGTCAGGGCTGCAGTCATTGTCCGCCATTTACCCGGCTGACACAATGAGGATATTTTTTTATTATTATTAATATTACATAGCCATTGTGAAATATGAAGTGTTCGAGTACAACATTTAAAATATTAAAGTTAATCATTTTCAGGATCCGTATTCTTACGCGTGTTTGTGAGGGAATTATCATTTCCAACGTTTTCAGCGATTACGAAATAATATCAGAATGACTTTTGATATCAAATCTTTAGTGCAGTAATAAAAACGAAAATCATTAGTCCATATATTATATTATTTACCGTTTAATTATAAGTGAAACGATAGATCGGTAAATCATGGTGAAAAACTATATTTCGAAACAAATCGCGTATTTATGATTATTGTTTAATGTAGGTACTTACCGTAACTTCGCATAAGCATAAATACATTTATTTTCTTTTATATTGGCTTTACATTTTGCACGTTATGTACTTTCCGCTGAATTAACATCGCCGATCAAACAATCGTTTTTTACAGAAACGGGCACGAGACGGATACAGTTGCGATTGAATTTTTTTTAAACCACGATATAGGTGCTCAATGACTTGTTTTCAATCGAATTTCATTGATGTTTATTTCATTTTGAAAATTTATATTCATCTTTGTTTTCTGTATGTCGTGTGTGTGTGTGTGTGTGTGTGATTGTACGAGCTTAGAAGTTGTAATTTACCGGCTTCATTAACTATGATTTATAGTCACCTATTCTTGTACGTGAGTTAGTTAGATATATCTGCATGTGGAAATTTACACAAATGACTGGATGAATGTTATACATTTGAATGTAAATTAGGGTGAATCTACTCAGTCCTGGAAAACAATAACAAAAAAAAAAAAAAAAGAATTGTGTTTCGTCGTAATATTTCGTGAATATTTTCAAATTCAACGGAGTGAATCGCTATAAATTTAAACAAAATTAAAATAAACTTGAATCAATTATTTTTTCGTTCTACCTTTTTTTTTTTTTCGTGAATTAATAGATTATTGCATGACGGTTCGTTGTCATAATCTTTACGTTTTTGTTGTGTTGTTTAATCAAGTATTTCAATTTCCACCGGTATTGTATTCGAACCATGATAAATCAAATACTATGTCACGCAAGATCACTAGGGTTGTGTATGGGCATCTATGCTATTTAGGATTTAAAGGGTTTTTATCGGTGTTAAGAGCTCGGGTTAATTTGGGTCCAAATCCACGGTAAAGACTTTCAAATCTGTTTGTTTCTTGTTTCCCAACAGGACATCATTAATGTTGCGATTCTGGGATACTTCCAATATATTATTTTACGTGTCAGTTGGTAAGTCGAACTGTGCCAAACGTCGTGGCGAAATCTGAGGCTCGTGTATTTTCTTCCGCTGATTACTGTTAGTGGTTATTATTATTATTATTATTGTTTATTTATTATTATTATTTTTTAATCCAATCGTTCATTCAATAGTTATAATTATTTTTGAATATAATTATTTTACTAAAATACATTTTTACGGTAGTTTAAAAGTGCCATCGATGGATGGCTCCTTTCATCGAATTTTTCTGTCAATCTATGTAACTTTCAGCAAATAAGCGTATTGTGTCTAGTCTGATACAGATTGTGTATAAAGTTGAAAATAAAATAAAAAAAAAATAAAAAAAATATACGCTAGTTTAAAAAATTTATTCATTTTTCATGTCAAATACTTATGCACATAACAAAAGGTGTCGATAGAAAAACCATAAACAAAATCAATAAATAATACTCATAAGAATACACTGTAAATACTGATAAATAAAATAAAAAATTTTCTCGGCATACGAATGGTCCTCAAAATCACAAATTTATACTTTATAATCGGTTATAATACTAGCCGCCCACGCACAGATAATGTTGTCAGGCATGTATCGCGAGAGTTGGTCACGATTTTTCAAATGAAATTCATAATATGACGAAAATTATTACTTCTCAATTCTTTCACTAAAAAAAAAAAAAAAAAAATACGTTTAAAATTAAAATAGCATAAATTATATATCGTGTGTGCGCGTCTATCAGATCGGACAGGTGCGATAAAAGAGTCCGTCTTAGAACCCTGACGGCCTCCTCCCCCCCCCCCTACCAACCAAAAAACGTAAGTATGACATCGACGTGCGAAACGTGGCCGAATCGATAAAACAGCCGATTATTATTATTTTTTTTTTTTTCGTATAGCTGCGCAATAATTCAATTATTGTAAAGCAACCCTATTTACTCGCGGTATAATACCGCCGCGTCGTAACGACGGCCCCGTCAGGAAAACGAGAGTATAAACACGTTTCCAGACGCGGGGTAATGTCCGTGGTTTTTCGCGAATAAAAAAAAAAAAATAATAATAATAATAATAAAGCGACGTAATATAAAAACCGAAACGGGTCGTGTGCACGACATCATAAACGGGATGTGTCGGCGCGGTTTTTATCGGCGTCACACGAACGTAGCGCCTACACGCGTGCCGTCCGCACGATAATAAACGGGCGATCGGACGCGGACGCGAGAACCGTCGCGTCCGCGCGCGCGTTTCCGAACGGTGGTCCGAGCACACGCTCTATACGCGTGCGTACGACGGGACCGCCGCGCCGGCGACGTTTTATGCATTTTTTTTTTCTCTCTTTTCAAGAACGTACGTGAAAAGAATTCCCGAATACGGCCGCGTGCTTTAGTTTTTGAACTGTACAGGTCTCCATTGCACGTGTACGTATTGAACAACACGTCCCGTGTTTATACTCAAGACGGGGTCGAGGCTCGTGTGATAAAAATACTAGTGATGGGCCATGGGCACTATCGAATAGTCACTATCGAGCTGTTCGATAGTAGTTCACTATTCGAACTGTTCGATAGTCATTCCAAAACTATTCGAATAGTTAAAACATTCGAATAGTCACGATATATTCGATAGTTTATCAACCTGTTCGATAGTTTTTATTTAAAAACTATTATTCGGTTATGTAAAAAACATTCGAATAGATATTCGATAGTTTATTCAAACTATCGAATACTATTCGATAGTGTAAACTATTCGGTAGTGCCCATCACTAAATTATAAATCTATGCTCTAGTAATAACTTACGAATTGAAATATTCGAATAGTCCATCTCCATAAAAATAAAACTATTTGAAACTTATTCGAACTATTCGAAAGTGCTATTCGAATATTATTCCGAAATATTCGATAGTGCTATTCGAATAGTCTTCTGAACAATTCGATAGTGCTATTCAAATAGTCTTCCGAACTATTCGATAGTTTATCAACCTATTCGATAGTTTTTATTTAAAAACTATTATTCGATTAAGTAAAAAACATTCGAATAGATATTCGATAGTTCATTCAAACTATCGAATACTATTCGATAGTGTAAACTATTCGGTAGTTCCCATCACTAAAAAATACCCGTCAACAACAGTGTACCGTCTACGTAATATCCGTGTATCTAAACGTCCCCGCGTGTTTTAATCAGAGACGACGATGTCTAAAAATTCATTTACCTACGACATTGCGATTCGCTAATACACCACCCACCCAATTTTAAACTTTCTTTTCATTTCACCTACTTTTTTCTTTGATTCAGTTTATAATTATGGTTTGTAATTTGGTACTGTTGCTATGGTTGATTTACCAAATGATTCGGGTAGTTGTTTTATTAACTTTATTGTTGTTTCATATTATTATGATTTTAGTATTTACGTAATTCAAGACATAATGCATTTAAAAGTTATAATGCAACTAGAACAATTTTAAATTAAAAAAATTAATTTTTTTTTTGTAATATTCATAAAAAGAAAAAAAATCCTAACATAGTTAAATTTTATTCGAATACAAATAAAGAATATTTATTTTTCAAGTTTTATATCATATTACCGTACTTATCGTATTTCGTAAATCAAAACAATACATAGAGCCATAAATTGTTCGATTTTCATTCACCCTCGTTCAGCCTTGTTCAGTCGTTCGAAAAATCAACGGAATATCACCACAACGCGTAGCTTTATTTTAAAATGGATTTTTTGTTCGTAACTATCGATCGACCCTAACGCGTTTTTCTTCAAATTTAAATATGAAAAATATATGAAATAACTTCTTTCGGCAGTGACTTTTGACGTCACGGCCTTTTTCTAGCCTAGATTTCAACCATTTATACACTTGGATAATTAATCGTAACATTTTCCATGGTACATTCGTTATGTGAGAGTAAAACTATAACGTTTTGTATTATTACAGCATTATATTATACTGAGAATAATCAAATTCCGTTACCGAGTATACGAAGAATGTATGATTAAATTATTATTTTTGTTCTGTTATTGCCGTTAATTTCCCGAAATAGAATACCTAGAACGCCTACTAACGTTGTGTCCAGCACATATGCTCAGGGTTGTTATGTTTAAAACATTCTGTTTAAAACATGTGATAAAAACATTTTACTTTAAAACAAAACAAACAAAACAGTGTTTAAATCAATGGTGTTTTTACTAACATGTTTTAAACACATAAAAAATTTAAAATTTAATTGATTTTTTTAAATTTTTCTTGAAATCAAAATTTAAAAAAAAATGAATAATATTTTGTAAATAGTTAATTGTATTTATATTTTTATATATTAAATACAAATAAGTTATTACTGATTATTTTAGTGTTACAAATAAAAATACGAGTCACGAATTATATTATATTATTATTATTACAATTTATAATTAAAAATCAATGATAATAATTGATATGAAGGTAAAAACTATAAAGCCAGTAAACTATTATCACGGCTATTATCGATAATCAGTAATTACCTCGGTTCTCGAGGCTCGAGTACGCGGGAAAACTATATGCTGCACGATATCTTTTCTATACAGTCACTGTGTCAGTGTAGACGTTTGACGACACGATTATTCAAAGGCAGATCACTGAACAATCCCGTTTCAATCCTCGTCGGAAGTCTAAAGAACGGGCTAACTTCTTGAATATCGCCGTGGAATTCTCGAGATGAATACTTTATCGCGAATCTCTCGAGCTTATCGGTCCTATTATGTAATTCGTTTTGAATTAAATACGCAAAGTTGTACGAATAAAACGAAATCGCGTTCCCGGGCGAAACAAAAGTCGTGACTATAAAACAATGCTGTTTACCGACAATTACTACAGTATAATCACGGTGCATTGTGAATTTCGACAAATCAAGTGTAACTGTAATGCACGTAATTAGTCTGGTAGTAAAATAATCAACAGCTGTTGTTCTATTTCGCTAAACGATTTCTATTGTTTTTGTTATTACTATTTATTTTTTTTATTTTTATTATTGTTATTATTATTATTCACTCGCACGTTTTCGTGAATTCGTTCACGTCTGACAGACGAGACCGTGAATAAAAATTAAACTACTGATTTTTTGTTTTCATAGAGTTTAATGGAAATTATGTCACGACTACTCCGTTTTACGGTGCAAAGGACGCACGTTGGCACGGAACGTGTAAAAAAAGCGTATGTCGGTGTTGGACGTCCGTCCGTAACCGGTGTAAATTTGTCGACGGTAATAGTATTTAATAACGTCAAACGTTCGGGGAGCGAGGAGAAAAATAAATACATTTATTACGAGGCACGCCGAGAGTGTGGCAACGGGGGGTAAATAAAACGGAGACAACACGTAAACGTAAAGATTAAGCAAACGAAAGAAGAAGTATGCGCACAATAAAAGCTAAGCTTAATACGGATAAAAATAAAAGCTAAAAGACGCGAAACTCGTCTTCGATTTCGAACACTACAATGTAAACATTATGCAAAATAAATGTCATTTTTCAGACACTCCGGGGAGTGTGAAATGACGTCATTATGCAGTTTATTACAGTCGAAGATTGTTTGTATGACGGGGGGAATAAGTACAAATTACTTGCCATCGAGGTGTACGAGTATATTATGTATATATATATATATATATATATATATATATATATATATATATATATATATATATATATATATATAGACACGTATAAATCTGAGTTCCGGCCGATTTGCGCTAATACACGTCTGGCGCGCGCACTACATATTTCATTGTAATTTGTGCGGCAGGAATTATCGAAAATCTCTCGTGGGCTCATGGGATTTTCGCATCGCCTATAATAATAGACCATCGATCGGCCATTAAAACGGTCCTATGACTATGGACCATTGATACTTACCGGTTGTTGAAGTAAGTATATGTTGACGTCGTAAAACGGAACTTAGTATACCCATACCGTAAATCCGCTGTCACAGATTATTATTATTATTATGATCACTATTTATGTTTTATCATTTAATACTGTCTGCAGCTTACTCGCTATTATTCCGTCGTATAATATACCTGTGTGAATATATATATATATAGGGTGTTCCTTAGCTATATGAGAAAAAAAAATGATATTTTTTTGGTCTCACCCCCTAAATCAGTGTGTATACATATAAAAATGAACTGCAAAAAATTTTAGGTCAATCAAATAAAGTTAACCCGTGCCGACTTGAAGTTAAAGTTTGAGCTTAATACATTTTTAAATAATTTTAGACAATTTTTGTATTTCCATAAATATTTCGTAAACCATTATGAAATATATATTATAATATTATGTACGCGCAAGTGTATGTGTGTATATGTGTGTCGTTTATGACTTGTGTTGTTGGCGGAATGAACGAAATCGGTACCTAAAATAAATGTCTTTTGGTGGTGATTTGTATATCCTGCGTTTTTGTCACTTTGCCAAAGTATTTAATTAAGTCCTTGTACCGATCGATTAAATTTAATCGATTTAAATTTAAATTGATTATTCAATCGGTTCGTTTTCAAACTATTTTTTTTTTCAGTAACAGTCATTTGTATGAATTGATAAAAAGGTATAATATTGTGCTATTTTGAAATTTATATTAGATATTCGCTTCCACAATAATACAATACTTTGTAACTGCATATTTTTGTCACAATCGAAAATCACATGGCTTGAATGCGTGTACAATTTAAACAGAAGTTACCATGGATTTTTTTATTTTTTGAATTATTTTTGTAATGCATTTACGGTTATTTTACGGAAGAAATTTTTTTTCTTTACGTTTTCTAAATTGTGTATTAAACTGTTTACGATCCGGGCTAAAAACAAAATATGATTTATGAAAAATAATCTAAAAACTAATTATTTTGTACGATTAAAACAGAAATAAATAAAACATTGTTATAAATAATAAAAGTCAAATTTATACGTACCATCATATATATCCGTATACTTTTAAATTCAAATTTAATTCAACGACTATTAACGTATATACAATATAGTTTGTGTCCGAATAAGTTCCACAAAAAGTCAGACTTGTTTAGTAAGTCTATATATTGGCTTGTGCATGTTAGTTGTATTTACGGTCAACACGTCAAAGAGATAATTTAAAAATGTAGGATGAAAAAATATAACATTGTATATCAAATATCTATCAAAGAAGACATAGGAATTGAGCAATATCCAATGAGTTACATTAAAACAGATAATTTAAATATAAATAAAATGTGAAGCACGTTTACGTTGACGGAGAAAATACAGTTGTAAACATTTTTTTGTTTTTTATTAACATTAGAAGGATTTGTACTTTTTTAAGCACATATAATTTCATCTCATCATCAATGATACATGTCATTATGCCAATTTTATATGATTTTAGAAACAAGTGTATAATATTTAATTATAGATCAAACCGTAAACGACATACGAGACTTAATAATATACTGTGCTTAATATACCAACGTAGCCGCATAATGATTTATTATTTTTTTATTATCATTAAATAATAAAACACTTGTGATAAACAATTGTTAGTATTTGAGATGAAATAATTTTAATCTTTAACAATCTGGTGAAAATTATAGTGGGGTGTACAAAATAAGACTATAATACATTTTCAAAATTTTATTTTAAGCTCGAAACACTAAACAATAGTGTAAAAAAAAAAAAAAATGTTGATAGTTTTCGCCCAAAATATTCATAGTTTTTTTTTTTTTTTATGGGTATCGATCATATTTTACGAAATGACTTTTAAACTTAACACAATAATCCGTATTGAGTTTACAATTAGTCTCGGTAAGATAGTTATAATAATACTAAAAATGGCAAAAATACACTATACAACGCATATAACCATAATTGTGTTATACGTTCAAAAACATTAACATCCAACCGATGAACTAAACGTTTGTTTTCAAAATTCAATTTAGTACAAACGTTAAAAGCAGATTCATGAAAAAAAATAAAAAATTGTATCGATGGTCATTTTTGTAAATTATTATTATTATTTTTTTTTTTTACTTTAAGAACGGAAATATTCGTTAAATTGAATCAACGCAATTTAATCACGATAATATAATAACTACTACTGTACGTGACTTGTTGAACGTCGTGTAAAATCACATGACGACACACATTTTTCGACCCCAATTACACGCGAAACAAACTAAGTCTTGACGTTTGCGATGTTTGCAGGTAACGCACTGGTGATAGCGGCAATCCTGTTGGAGAGAAATTTACAAAACGTTGCCAACTATCTCATTGTCTCGCTGGCGGTCGCCGATCTAATGGTGGCGTGTTTAGTCATGCCGCTGGGAGCCGTTTACGAGGTACGTTCCGCATGTGTCACACGTTTCGTATATATATATAGGAGCATATATATTATAAATATTTTGTCAACCCAAGTCCCGGATTCGAATCGAATATCAAATTTTCGCGGTGTCGAGTGGTGCCGAATATCGTACGCTTCACTATACGGTATTGTTATCTACTGACGAGACAAGACCGGTCGATCACGTAATTGAAACAACGACGACGATTCGGACCGAGCTGGTTCGCGTCGGAGAAAACGCGTTGTTCTTTGGACCATATCACGATATCGATCGTGTCACATTGACGCGTGATCGTTCGATCGAGTTACGCGCGTTATGTTTTAAAAATAAAAAATAAAAAACAGCTGGGCGGTACCCGCCGCCGGTAGATCGTTCTAGTGATCGAACGGTCAGACGTGTCAAAAAATCAAAGCGTATTCGAGTAGTCGACGCCGTCGCGGATCATAAACACACACACACACACACACACACACACACACACACACACACACACACACACACACACACACACACACACACACAATATTATTCTTCGCGAAACGTGCGTATAGTTTGTCATTCACGTCATTCATAATCTATCGTAATATTCGGCACGTACACTTTCACGGCGAACCGATTGCCACCCCTGATCGACGACACATTTTTGTTCTCGTTGACGTTTGACTTTTACGACGATATATTAGAATAAAATCGTATTTTTACGGACGAATATTAAAAACAAAAATAAATCATCGCCGTCGATGGAATATAATCTTGTAGGATTTTTTCCCTTCTTTTCATTCGTTCATATTATATTATAATCATTCGTCGTTGCTCTGTGTGTTGTTTGATTTTAACCACACGCACGCCGCACCGAGTACCTCTCTACATGTGTTTGGTATAAACTTTTCGTAAAAGATAATTAAATATAGATTAGAAGTTTAAAAGTTTCCCAACAACGCAGTAGCAGGAAATTATTATTTACATTTAAAATTAAATTTAGGAAATTCGATCAGTTAACCCAATAACAAAACGTGTAAGAAACTTGTCGGTACGGGTGATGGATGTGTGTAATCCGTTTATCGGAGGTTTTCCTGGAAATTAAAATAATTTAATCATTTTTTTTTCTTTTTCGTCAACCATCAATCAGAGATCAATATATAAGCAATTGTTATGCGATTTCTAACCGCGTTTTGTATCCACCAAATCAATAAGATACTCTTTCGTTTGTTTCTATATGTATGTCAATATATAACATAACACACATACACACATACACGCACACACACACACACACACACACACACAATATATACATACGTACGTATATGATAAACATTTCTCTGAAAAATATAATACATTGATCGTAACTCTTGTCACATCTACGGAGATGATTATCCCTCAAGCTGTATGTATTACGTATTCGAGTCAAGTGCACCCGCAAACTATATCTCAAGTTCGGAAAGTTTCACCAGTCCAGGACAATAGCCGTATGCGTAGCGGCATGAAGGACCGCGCAATACCCGTATGTGTGATAACTTTTCTCCGAATATACGCACATCGAAAAAAGTATACGTGTGTATGTGTGTAAGTTGGTGGATGTGTACTGTATATACTGTATATGTATATGTGTGTGTGTGTGTGTGTGTGTGTGTGTGTGTGTGTGTGTGTGTGTGTGTATGTGTTTGCAAATATAGACACATATCATTATCATCGCATTTTTTTTACATAAATAACACAAGAAACACTTGATGGCTATTCAACTTTTTCTTTTGAAATTTTACATAGACATTTATTCGAAAACTTTCGACTTAGAGTTTAACGTCATAGCTTTTACATTTTCCGTGTGTTATGTAAATACGTGAACCAATTTTAAGTTATAAAGTATTACACGCGTTTCATGTGAAAACATAAAAAATATCAAAAAGGATTATACGTTGTATAGTAGTGATAATTTATTATAGACGAAAACTTAAACGCCTACGTTAATTGAAAACTATCCGTTGCTTAAACATAATATAACATAATGAAATTGCGATGTTAATCAAGATCAATAAATGTATGCCAGACAAAACGAATAGTTTCGGAACTCGAGTTATATAATACTGCACGGCACGTGTATGCATATATAAATTATTTTGAAATAAAATAATCTAAAGAATTTAGGACTTATTTAGATTTATGGCTGAGTTTGTGTGGGTCTATCATGTCAAAATGACAAGGGAGAGAAAAAAGTTGAGAAACTTTTGCAATGAAATTCCGTGCGTTCTATGGATGCTGATGCCATACGCATTTCATAAAATCATGTTGTAAGCCTGCATATTATGATCTGTACAAACAATTATCAGATACGTTTCGAGTGTTTTAATTATTATGATTGTATCGTTTCTGGTCGACTAATAGTTCATAAAATACGATGTATATTAAAAATGTATCATTCTTCCATAGAAAAAAAAAATTATATTAATTAATTAATGTTTTACGCTAATAAATTACCCTTTTGCTTCTTTGAGCTCACAAAAGAGTAAAAACTTTATAATATATATATCCGGTTAAGAAAGTTATTATTTTTTAAGAATGAAAATTACAGCGTAAAAAGTTATCTGCTT
Source organism: Therioaphis trifolii (assembly GCA_027580255.1). Classification (NCBI taxonomy): domain Eukaryota; kingdom Metazoa; phylum Arthropoda; class Insecta; order Hemiptera; family Aphididae; genus Therioaphis; species Therioaphis trifolii. The sequence continues at coordinate 13,129,787 of CM050406.1, read as the reverse complement.
GAGAACTTGTGACTGCACTTGTTTTAATGTAAAGTTCTTCAAGAATTTTTGATTAATGCAACTTTTTTTAAATAAATAATAAGAAGCAATTCATTTGAACACGGGTGTGTAATTAATAAAATTAAAAAATTTAAACTATTTGATTACGAAACGAAATTAATTATGTTTACTCAAGTACGTTTTTTTTTCTTTCGAAAATAACAATCACTAATTAATGCACCAGCTGTATAGTGAGTTAAAGTTTTTCGGGAGGGCATAGTTAATTGAAAACAACGTTAAGTGTCCAGTCGATGACTATCACAGTCCTACCCTAACTCCCCCGGCACCGAATCGCGTCTTCTCGGCCTGCTCGCGTAACACGTAACCGTGATAATCGACGACGGCCCGTTAAAATATTAATATTTAGTCACGGTAAATATTTCGTGAAAATTAAAGTCGACACGAACCGCAGATAAAACGCGAGCGTTCATTTAAGTTTCACTTTATTTAACGATAAATGCCATTAGACGCGCTGCGTTCGAGATTCGCGACAAAATTTCACGGTTTAAAACCTTTGAAATTGAACGAGAGGGCCATTAAAGTGACGCAGCCGTCGGTTTCCGCACGCATGCCGACGAACCACGCGTGCGTGTGCAAGATTTCAACATGATTTGATAGCACATAGTTTGAACGACAGGCGTCGTTTCACATTAAGGACGTACGAATAATATAAATATAATATTAAATAATAATGAATATTGATACTATTATAATTAAGGAACGGACTTTGATGCAAAATACATTTTTTAGTGGGTAGCATAAGGTAATGCTTTCTAAGTGTATAATTCGATTCATACATCAGAGAATTTAAAAATGAAACTTTTATTTTGCATTTTATTGCATTTTTTAAACTTTTTTAGTTTTTAAAGCATTTTTTGACATTTTTAGAGCATTTTTCCATTTTAAGGTCATTTTTTATACATATATATCTGATGCTTGGAATTATAAAAATTTTAAAAATATGCATATTCTATCAATACGGCTATACGTCATTCCCATCAAATAATCTGGATCATGTTATGATACGCGATATAAAACTAATTGGTGTCGATAAAATAATTTATTGTTTATAAGTTTTAAGTTTTAGCAATATTCTACATACACAAAACTGTTCAAAATTTTGTTCTTATCGAATTTCATAACATTTATAATGGTTTTTAGTGCATTTTTTAAGGCATTATGTCGTATTTTTTAAGGACATTTTTATTAATTTTTAAGACATTAAAGTCCGTTCCTAAATTATAATATTGTATGATATTGAATTTCGCGACAATGGTTGGTTCGGGCTTTGGAACCATTTTAGTACAGCGATCGTACTTGATTTATTTACGTGAAAAATCACATTTTAACGCCTATGCATTGGTTTTTTACTCGGTCATCTGTCAACGCGTTAGAACTCATTAGATTGACTTTGACAAACACACACAAACACTCACATGCATATACCGTGTTTCGTTTAAGGCAGGTTAAGATGATATGGGGATGGACGGGCGACAGATCATGATCTGTTTTAGCACCATCTGACTTGTGTGTTCTAATTATTACACCAAAAAGTACACGCGTCCATACCTGTTGTGCCCAGCGTGTTTTGTCTAGTGTACGATTAATAGTAACACGTCGCGTGATTTGATGCAGCCGTCACAGCCACTAGCGTTAGAATACGAACTGAAAAAAAAAAAAAGCGTTTTCGTGTCGTACCAGCCGTGGATCACGACCCTCGTTCGAGTTATCTTGATCCCCCGTGTGTGGTGATGTCACATGTCTGAACAAATCAGAGGTACAAAAACGTGGTACTAGTTAGGTACATAATACGTATGTTAATGATCCGGTAAAAGAATCGATATTGGTTACAAGTCGGTCGCCTCCATTCACCAATTCGGATTTATTGACTACTACGAATTGTAAACCAAAGCGGTCTCCCCGGACTCAACATGGAAATACGATTCATTGTATCAGTCTTTTGGTTATATAAGGACTTTGACTTTGACTTTCGACCAAAAGAACTTCCACCTCCACACACACACACACACATGCCTACGCGAGTTTTATCGACCGTCATAGGCTATCCACAAAACATCCGGTCGGCGGACCGGAGAAATTCTTGTCCGCTATAGCGACGTCCTCGTCGGTTGTCGAGAGCCCCGCGCCGTGGTCTTGCTTTCTCCAACACGCCCGTCTGCTCGAGCGGCCCCCGTCCTCTCTTCGTACCCCGTCACTGTCGAGCCGGTGAAAACCGTTCACTCGACACGTGAGTCTACGACCCCACTCTCACTCCCCTTACATTGGGCCCGTAGACTGTAGGCACGACTTGGGCTCTAACTTTGCTCACGCGATAAGACCGCATTAATCAAGCCGATGGCGACACACGACAAAGCGGCCGAACTTTTGTAAACGCTCGCGTTACTGCGCGACCGGCGGCACCGACGAGTTCGGAGATTGTGTACGTGGTGGACAGTATCGGGGAACATCTAGATAAATTTACCTAGTAAAAAATCGATTATATTTTATCGCGTCTAGAATTTTTTCAGGTCTGCTTTTATTTTATTTGTCTTCATCTCGACAGAATTCTTGTTCTCTCTATCTAATCAACTAGATATTTTGTTTTAACGGGCTTAGCAAAAAAAAAAAAAAAAAAATCAAAAATCAAAACCATTTTGTAAAATCAAAATGTTATTTACATATAACATTTTCTGTATGCTTATTAATATATTAATATGAAAACGAGCATCTAGCTAAAATGTGTCATTATCATACCATGTATTTCAACATTCATTGTTATACTGGAGTTAAAACTTTAGTTACGTAAAGTTATCAACTTATCTATTCGTAACATTCGGTTATACACGCGTGCCTCTCCACACGGAAGAGTTTTCAAAATCGTTTCCATGTGTCTACTCGCTTTCCCTTCCCTCCCCACTCATCTTCCATCATCTTTACAACGCTCGCCCTCGCCACTCACCCACATCGATGCGTTCTCCTAGTCTCTATCCTCCTTTTCCACCACTCTCTGCTACCGTGCCTTTGGATAGCACGGCACAATGGTTTAATTAACAAGAACCCAAAACATTTGACCCACACACACTCACACACACACAGCCACTCATAAGCAAATACATCTCTGTGACGACGACCGCATCTGTCTGAGCTCTGTTAACGTAATTCGACCACGATACAAGTTATCCGACTTTTCACATGCACACACACACACACAAACTTATAAATATATAAATACGTAAAGTCTTATGCGTAAGCGCAAAAATCCTTGGTGGCGTTTTAAAAGCTTCGCGTAAAAAAGAGAAACGGAGTAAAAAAAAAAAAAACCATAAAAAAAACATTTCAAAAAGAAAAAAACAACTGTAAGAAAAAGCACGCTTGCGCTTGTAGCGGAATATTCAATTACCGTAATTCGACACATACTAATACGCGCGGACAGGGACGGTTGAACGCAAAAGGCCGGGGCTGTCAGAATGGACGCTCATTCTAGCCGTCGTCGTCGCGTAGGAACGTCGTACGCGTATATTATTATTTTTTTGCACGAAATCGATGTGTACGTACAGCGGGTACACAAAAATATTATAACTAATGATAAAAATAACGCATACTCGTGTCGAATAATGGATGTCACGATAACGTTTTGCAATCACGGCGAAAATATATGTTTACTAGCTGAATGTACCCGGCTTCGCCCGAGTGAAAAATATTTGTATATCACCATACACCTCCCCGTCATCGTACTCGTCCGCATCCCATTCCAGTCCCCGTCTATAATATCTTATAATTATTTTACTTTAATATTTGTGTATCCCCGTTTTCATCTCCATACACCTCCTCGTCACTGAATTCGTCCTCGTTCCTTTCCCGTCCCCAATCCCAACTATGTATCTCGCCAATCTATACATATAATTTTTCATAAAATGGTCCGCGTTATATGTATATTTTTCGTAACCAATGGCGACCCTATTCAATCGAACAAATATTCTAAATTAGCTTAATTAACTATTTTATGCTCATTTTTACCCTTTAAAATGCGAATTTCGAAAAATCCTTTCTTAGTGCGCCTACACATAGTAATAAGTACATTAACTGAAAATTTCGGATAAATCGGTTCGGTAGTTTTGGCTAGGCGATGATGAATCACCCAGGACAAGTCTTTTTATATATACAGATTTCAACCCATACGCCGTCGCCGCAACGCGATATTATGTATATAATATTTATCACTAGAGTTAGGACGTTGATGACCTAAAAAACACGCAAAAATGCCCTAAAAAAAAATGCAAAAATGCTCTAAAAAAGTGCGAAAATGCCCTAAAAACTTCAAAAAATTACCTTAAAAATGATCTAAAAACTAATTAAGTAAGTGAAAAATGTATTTATAAATAATAATTTTTATTAGAGATATGGGCGTGGTAATGGGTGTTATAGTAATTTTTTACTACTTGTCCAAATCCAAAGTTAGATTTTAAATAAATTAAATTTGTTTCCAAATTTGGGTTCAACACTTGCTCTAAAATCTAAAATTGTTCCACACTGTACAAAAACTACAAAAAATGACCTAAAAGATGAAAAAATGTCTAAAAAATGTTGAAAAATGACGTTAAAAAACAAAAAAAATTAATTTATTACTAAAAATGCCGAAAAATGCAAAAAATTGCAAAATAAAATTAAAATATTTTGCATCAAGAGAGCTTGAATCAAATTTTTAGCTAGGATAGCATTGTATAGAATCAAAGGAAAAAAATGCAAAAGTCATCAACATCCTAACTCTATTTATTACACACACACACACACACACACACACACACACACACACACACACACACACACACACACACACACACACACACACACACACACACACACACACACACACACACACACATATATATATATATATATATATATGTATATATGTATATGCCATGATGATAAAAATAATAGTGATAATAATATTGTGAAAAAACTGAGTGGAGGTAACGTAAAAAGTTAGTATCGTATCGTACCGAGTCCGATGGTAAACGAGGCAAGGCGGACGCATGCGTTTTACGCACGGTTGCCATAGCACACGCGGAGATACGTTACAGTGCGTGCGCGCACCTATTACACTGGTGTATTATTATTATTATTATTGTTATCCTTAAGTTTTTATCACGAGAGTCGCCAAAATTAAAATTTAATCTGATTAAAATATTTCGAGCGTGCAATTTTTATAGTGATTTACCACTACGGTTTGTGTATGTGAAGGCAATGTGTAAACACGGGTATGTTTTCGATGGTTCTTTATACTTTACACCGCATTTATCTCCATCAATAACATACATACGAGATAGATAAATAATATCATAAAAATTCGTATTTTCATTAATATTATTGATTTCAGATTCTTAGTGAAACAAAGGGTCAATTGGTTTTTAAGTTATGTTTATTTTTATTATATGTTATTACCATTTGTTTTTTTTTGTTTTCGAAACACTTTTTGGTTGCATTTAACATTGTCTAAAAGTTTCATTAAGTTACTATATAGGTCGGAAATTGCATGTTGATGGTACTTTCAATATTCATTTTTCTCGATAATGGATAGTTTTTCCAGACGTGAGGAAAACCCGCCGTAAAAATCGAGTAATAATTAAATAATGGTTAAATTTTTTGTAAATAACACTCACTAAACCGGTTTTAGTTATTTAGTCTTAAATAAGAAAGTGATGTAGCTAGATTCTTGAAATTTCCACCTTATATAAATGCCATATTATTACATTCTTTATAAAAGTTTAAAAAAAATTCGACAACTATTAAGCTTAAAAAAATAGGATATTGAAAATACCTCGTTTTTCAAACTTAATCTCTAATTAAATTTTTAACATTTGACAAAAAGTTCTAAACACTTAATATGATCATATTCATACACTTATCTAATGATACTGAAAAAGAAATCGCGACACAGGAAATTTTTGTTATACACTTTAAATATATTATTAAACAATTTTTACGAAATAGACATTTTTAAATCAGTTTTCAACTTCAAATATTTATTTAAAAAAAAATGGTCCCTACAATCATTATGAACCTTTGGATACAGAAAGAAAAACATGCTGAGAATTTTTAGTTGAAAAATGTCTTGTTTGTTTCACATGAAAACTTATAACAAATTAAAAAAATAAGCTACCGATGATTGGATTAAAAATGGTAAAACAATTAAATAATACAATTGCTACTGAAGCTTTGCTCAGAATATTTTTTTTTAATTCAACACTCCCATTCTCATTATCTTTTCCGAAAAGCAAAGAATACCCGTGGTCCAAAATATGTCCGGGTTTTTAATAATTATGTTTTCAATAAATGCACTGTGTTAATTTAAAATAATACAACATAATCTATGCACCATATTTATGTTTATAAAAGTAATCATATTATTCATTTAGATAAAAATTAAAAATAGTTCATAAGTATGCATAATTGTACTAACTTTTATGATTTATTTGTTCGATAAGAAAAACTGTTTAAGAAGTCAAAATGTACACTTAAAAAGTTTTTTGAATCATTTTTTAAAACCATAATTTACAAAACGTTCTATTCATAATCAATAGTGAAACTATTTTATTAAAAGGCAACTAATTTTTTCATCATAATATACTCGTATGTATAAATATATGCATTAATTGAAAATACAATTAATCATAATAGTATTTAAAGACAGTTTTATTTTCTCAATCCCTCAATTTTGGCCATTTTCTCGATATATGTAAATTAAGTAATCGTTTTTTATTGATACACCAAAGAGTTATATCTAGTCAACATTTCCGTAAATCGAGGCTACATATGTACGATGTGGAGTACACTCCATCAATCAGCCTTAGCGGATATTTTTCTATAAATCGAGAACATTTATACACACCATTAGTCTTGAATAGTGTATCAAGTAAATATATATATATATATATATATATATATATATATATATATATATATATATATATTTAAATATATTTTTTTTAATTTAGATTCTTCACAGAATAATTATTTAAGATATCGATTTGATGAATATGAACATTACTTTCTGGAAACACTTCTTTTAGGCCAATTATAGCAGTACGAAATATGTCCACGTTACCGATCAATCACGCTTTAAATTTTTGTAAAACTCTCTCGAACCGAACTTTTTTTGGTTTTTTCTTACGTTTTAAAAACCACATGCATGTAAAGCTACAAAATAATGGTGACAGAATGGAAGGAAGTATAAATATTTTGGCAAACAAGCCTTATTTCTTTTTTTTTTCTAAATCGTTTTTCTATTTCCCAGTGATTTATCATTGCTTTCAAACGTATAGTCATATAACAGTGCTATAGTTTGCGACGAGTTCAACGTAGTGAGATGAATAACAAAGAAATAATCTCTGCATCATTTTTGCTCATCACATACAGAACACATTAAACAAACGTTTAGAAGAATGAATGCATTTAACTGTAAATCTCTTTATTGTGCTATTATGTTTTGTAGTGTATTAAATATAAATTTACTTCACAACTATATATAAATAATTTTAAAATCAGTTCTTCTGAATAGTGTACTATTTCGTATTGGTTTTTTTTTTTTAATTAAATATCATACAGTACGAGTACGTCATAATGTCGTGTTCTCTTAAAATAGAGTATTTAACCCATTTATCATAGTTGTAGTTTATTATTATTACTATTATCATAATTATTATTATTATTATTATTACGAGCTTTATGTTTCAATATTATGCTGTATACATAATTGATTTTACGATTTGTGATCGTACTCATTAGGATCTGAACATTATTGGTTAAACCAAACATCTAATTATCAATTCAAAATTGAGTAAACATATTATACCTCTTCAAACTAACGCGGCTGTCAGAATATGGACATGAGTTTAATTATAACAACCGACTTGGTGTTAAAGTGCTCGAAACGCAATTGTAATTTTGGTTTCTACAAGTCTTCGGATTATTAAATTTAATGGAATATTTAACTTTAACAGACATTACTAGAGTTGTTGCCATAGTTTGATTAAAATAATCATATAACTGCATCTTGTGAAATATTAACTGCTTTAGCCAAAATGATTTCACATTGCGATTACACTAACTTTATACTGATACACGCTTATACTCATACATAATACATTGTATATATCATATACATAGTACGTTGTTTGATTTATAATAATTATTTATACGCAACACTGAAACCCGCATCCAATGCACAATAAACTTTTTAACTTACTACATCAACTAATTCTTTAATCCACAAAACGAGACATAAATAAGCAGCTCAAATATAAAAGTTTATAAACACTTAAAGTCTCAACAGTATTTGGTTAGTAGTCTAACGTGAACGAACGCCCACAACGTGCGATAAACTTAGTAAAATCTTCCGCCTGACAAGAGTATGATTAATCACTCTTTTGCTTTTTTCTCCTTTTAGAAATTGTAAGATGATTAAGTGATATTTTGAAATTTATTTGAATTGTGCGTGTTTTATTTCAAAATTAAATGGGCCACTGTATTAGTTAAGTATGAGTTCGATGAAAACATTCAATCATCAATTATTCGAGTCGGATTTTTCTCACAATTATTTTTGACGTGCGTTTATTGTACTACCATATACGTCTCAAAAATGTTTAGCGATCGTTGGTTTACACTTGATGTGATACTGTATCTACAAGTTATATACACGTTGAACGTAACGAAGAATTAGTTTATGCAAATAAATTGAAAACACCACGGTTTATGGTACATTCGGAATAATTTTGGATAATTCATATGGACATTTAAAGAAAAAAAAAATCGAAATACAAAACGAAAAGTTGTATAGATATCCTGAATTTAAATGATGAATGGATGCATGAAAAACAAAACACGCTGGAATGTATCACTGGCCTTTTTACTATGAAGTTATTAAATTTCGCATTAAGTTGTTCAGAAATCAAAATTGCGTTAGGTAGCACAGATTATTAATATTCTTTGAATAATAACGTAAAAAAAAAAAAAAAAATTATAGTTATATAAGTGAGATTAAGCGAAACGCATGTAATACGTTGAGATCGAGTCATGTGAATATTTTAAATTTGTAAATTGTCACGCGAATCCGAACCCTCGCGTGAACAATATTATAGGGAGTGTTGTCAACTGCTATTTTGCAGGAATACTTCATTATAATTTTAAAATCCTGATTTTATCTCCTATAATATTAAGTTATATTTAGTATAAGAAATTATAATTATCATACAGATTATACTATTAGTAAAAACTAAGTTTTTGACTTGATTCGTTATGGTCTAAATCCATACTTAGCTGATCCATTAAACAAAGCGTACATCAATATATTTTTTTGATTTCTCATTTTTATAATTTTTATCTTTTTAACATTATACTTTCGCTTCAAACGGAAACCCTGTTGTAATGTAATTGATATCACTGAGCGCAGTTCTTATATATTTTCATTGTATCGCGGAATTAATAATTATAGATCTCTCTAAAGCAACGGACAAGATCTATAATCCGAATTTCACATCTCTGTTGTGACGAGCGGTTCCATAGTTAAATTCCACGGTCATAAAAGCGTGAATGATGGGGCGTCATCTTACCGTTCCTGAAGAATTCCAATCGATTCGATTGATTGACCGAGGAAGACTGAATAAAAGCATTCAACGAATACGACAGACATTATGTTGATACCTTTCGTCAGTCGACCGATCGAATACTATTGAAACCGAGTCAAAACATACGTGTCAAAGCGTTATGGCGCGTACGCGTTTCCGCGAGTGTAATACAATAATGTGTCAGGCCGTTAAAATGTCAAAAATCATATGCGAAATGAAAAATAAAGATTGACGCGTCGAAAAAACGGAAAAATTTAAAACGTGCAAATACAATAAAAATAGATAAACGAGTGTCAGAGAAGAAGGCGGATAGAATAACAGAATGTATCAATATTTATTTTTTATTTATTCAATTATTTATTATAATAATATAAATAAATATATATATTCTTTTTTTGAAGATGGCGAATTTCGTCCTGACGCCGATCTACTCAAAACACCGAAAAGACGTTCCTTCCCGCGTGCGTGGTATCGACGTGTCCGAGAAGCCGATCGTTTTCTTCATTAATTAGACGCGTTAGACGTCCGCCGAGTGTCGCCGCCACGCCTTTGACCAAAAGGGTGTATCGTCATCGTCGTCGTCGTCGTCGTCGTCGTAGTCGTAGTCGTCGTTATACCGAATGAAAAACGGCGCGACGCGAACCCCGCCGTAGAGATCGCGGGCGCCGGGCTCGGGACTGTTTTAAAATCCATCTCCGTAATGAAACGTCGAACGCGCGTCGTCGTCGTCGTTCTCGTCGTTCTCGTCGTCGTGTTGTGCCATATAACACGAACCCCCGCCCGCGCCCATCTTATCCTCGTGCTTCCCCCACGACACCCTCGCATACCTCACCCCCCTCCGGTCACACCGTCCTCCTTGTTGCAATCGTGCGCGTCCGTCCGTCCGTCCGTCCGTCCGTCCGTCCGTGTGTGTGTGTGTGTGTGTGTGTGTGTGTGTGTGTGTGTGTGTGTGTGTGTGTGTGTGTGTGTGTGTGTGTGTGTGTGTGTGTGTGTGTGTTACACGGCCGAAACGGCCAGCTGCACCTGAACCGCTCACCCCCTACCCTCCACCGTTTTCAACCCCATTACCCCGACCACCCGCCGACGCTGTTTTACGCCCTCTCCGGGTGCTGCACGATGACGTCTGTCGGCGACGTCCGCGCCCGCGATCGAAGGAGAAAAAAATACTACGTATACCGTGCGCGACTTTCCGAGCCGGCCGCCGGGCCGAGACGGTGGCGGAGTGACTACGCCTCGGAGAAAAACAAAAACGAAAAAACAACATTTAACCACTCGCCGTCTCGTCGGTGCTGTAGGCCGTCGTACCGGTCTCGACACGCGCACCGTGTCAGCGATGGACTCGCGCGCGCGCGATCCCCACGTTTCTTTACCGGCGCGGTGCACTTTTTCGATCCGAAAGAACTGCAAGAATCTTTGTACGATCACGACTATCTTACTCGATCCCTTCTCCATTCTGGTACCAATCGTTCCTCTAAGGTTGTCTGTTATAAAATCATAAACATAGCACGCACCCTGAAAAATGTTGAGAAGTATTTTCATTTAATTCATTCAATTCACATAAAATAGTTACGTTTTGATTATGTTCAAACAACGAAAATCGTATTATTTAAATGAAATAAATAAAGCGATATGAAAAATTCACAAGAATAACAACGTTTCTGCACGGGTAATCGATTGGTGTGACATAAAGATGAATTTGAGTCTAGTTTTATTTAAGACCAGAATGTGGTATGATGTTTTTTTTGTACAAAATCAAAAAAATACCGTTTAATGCTATGTTTGTTTGTATTCCCATCTTGATTTAATTAATTATACTTCACAATTAATGTACCGGAAATATAGATTAAAAATGACCTAAAAATTAAAAATATTTTTTTTTTAATCAAAAAAGCGCTAAATATGCAAAAATAACCTCAAAAATGTTTGTTAATTGAAAACTCTGAACTTAAAACCGATTTGCAACTTGAAAAGCATCGTTTAAAGCATTAAAAAAAGGATGCTCTCGCATTGAAATCCGGGCTATAGTTATAAATACATTCTCATAATGTTTTAGTTAAATAAAAACTGTTTATTCTAGTATTGGTTTTTAATTTTTGTACGTTTGATGCTTTAAAATATATATTTTTTTTTAGATTTTTATTTAAATACGTGATATTTTTTATTCAATAATGGGCATTTTTCCCCTGCTCGCAGCACATATTATAAGAGTTGGTATGTTTCACAAAGCGTATCGTACTGCACGTAAAAACAGGGAGTGCCTGCTATACATGTGCGTTTCGTACGTGATATATATATGTGTGTATATATATGTGTATATATTTAATATATACATTTATATATGAGATTCCGTGAGCGGAGTGGAAAATATATGTTTCGGCCTCACAATGACGGTTTTTGGCGGAGTTTACTGTTTGGTGAATAAGTTTATAGAATGCGGTTAGTGAACGCGTTCACTGTATCGTCAAAACGTAATATCATGAACGTGTTTGCTGAACTATACGCAGATTATAGAAATGTACGCGGTCGGTGGTATCCGTATATAATATAAATATAAGTTTTGTAGCCTCGTCACCGTGACGTCTTTCGTCGCCGCCGCGGCGTCGTTTTAATCGACGACGACGGTTGTTACAGTGGAATCGGTTATCGAATTCCCGAAAACGATATCGACAACACGAACGGTTTACCGGCGGTCACCCGGCCCGAAAAACACGTCGCGTTTATTTTTCTTTTTTACCTCCGACTACAGACAGAGAAAAATATCCGTGTCTCGTAAAAATTTTAAACACGGTAAAAAATTATATTTAAAAAATATTACGCAACACAGTCGCACGCAGAGAGTACAAAATATGTACTACTCGGAGCGTACAAATAATTCACCCACGTCGCGCTAAATGTTCGAATACGTCAAGGACTAATACAGAAAGTGAATTTTATGAGCGCAACACTTCACGCGAGACATTTTCGTAAAATATAAGTATGCGTTTGTACGACAGTGCATGTATAATGTGCATCGTATGTGTGTGTGTGTGTGTGTGTACCTATGTATTGCATAACTTACGCCCTTAATAAATAACCACTCCTGTTTCCCCGGCGGGAACAGTTGTTTTTGTTTTATTGTGTTCCGCTCCGGACGGCGGTGTACGCGGGTTTCCACTTTTGGCGAGTGTAAACACGGATCTTTTTAAAAACGTTTTTTATACGCGGCGCCAACCGTTCGACTCGGCACCGGATTAAAGTGATATAGCCGCACGAGAGCTGGTAACGGCCGACCGATCGTAGACAACCGCTTCATATAGTACTACACACGTCGTCACGGTCGGTTACTGGTTTTTTTTTTTTTAATTTTTTTTTATTCTCCAGCCGGAGTTAAAAGGTTTAAACGGTTTTTATGACACTGCAGAGTACGTCCCATCTACGCGCGTCTACAAACTCGATTTAAACGAGAAAACATCTTACAACAGCCGTTGTGAACGCAATACAAATTATAGTTTATACGACGGGACACTTTTTAGAAATCATTTTTGCGGTTTTAACGTTTTTATGGAATGCAAAGACTTGTCGTTCTTAAATTCGAGTGTAATAAATTACTCGTTAAAATAATAACTCGGTGAACACTGTAGACAAAGATTAATAAAAAAAAATATGACAATCTGAGCGTTCAAACCCCCTCTATACACCCCTTTCATAAATAAGCCACTGTCACACACACGCACACACGCGCGCATGCGTATACACACACAAATACACTCGAGCGCTAAAATATTTGTTTTGTGGTAGAATAATCAAGTGTGCTCGTATATGTTTGATTTTCTTCGAATTGTGATTAGCTGAAACCACCGGAATCGAAATTTTCACGAAAAATAAATTTCAAGTAAGCATATCATAGTATAGCCATGCATTGAAAATAATAATAATAAACCATTATTAAACGGTTTAATTTAATTAAATATTATCCTTTTTGGGTGCTTTGGATTGAAGAAAAGTTAAGCTTTTAGTATTCAGTTTGTTTTTTGAAACAAAATATCTGAAAAGTAATTTTCTGTATCGTCAATGACCGGAATAATACACAAAAATACGGAGGATTAAAATTAACTTTATCTTAAACTGAAAAAGGAGAAAAAATGCTATCAAATAATTATTTTCGCATAAATACATCTCTGTTTGCTCTGAACATAAAAAACCCATATTTGTATTTTTTAAATGAATTATAATAACAATAAAATATACGTCTCACTTATTTATAGGACTCTTCCAGCTGCCTGTATTCATTTACAATTCAGAAGATTTTTTTTTTTTTTTTTTAATTTAAATTTAAATCCAATGGTTCATAAAAAAAGGTATAATCCTTTTTTTTATTGTTTAAAAGTTTTTAAATAAAAATAATAAACTACAATAACACGAATCTTCAATATGGAAATGTAAAATAAATCATTAAAAAAACATAATAAATAAAAATCTTCAGGTTTTCATTTTTTATTGTAAATTTGAACACCCTTATAATAAATATTCGCATACCTCGGTATTACAAATTACAAAAAATTAATTTTTATTCCAAAGTATAACAAAGCATAATATGTATACAAACTGAAAATACGTTTTATTCGAAAAAAAAAAATCCTAAAATATGTACCTACTAAAGAGTATAAGTATTGATTATAGTATATTGTATACTGGTTTGTGTTTACATTTAAAGTATCATCTATTGATGTATTTTATTTTAAAATTCATATTCGTTCAAAAACTGTAAAGCACTGGCAGCACGCGTGTTAAGTCGTTGAGGTTTTGATTAACATAAATAAGTAAACCTTATAATGCGAGTTATAAGTTGTTTGCTCGTTTTCTACATTACCCCTGAACATGAACGTATGTCACCAACGAGATTAATTACAATTACCATAATTACCATACATACCCTCATCTCAACTACTTTTTTTCTCTTTTACTTTTTTTTTTTACACATACAGTTTTCAATCTTATGTTAACTTTTATGGTAAAAACTACACTTAACGAAGTAAAAATAAAGTGTTCATAAAAAAATAAAAAATTGTGTTAAAAAAATAATAAATACGCACACTCAGGCCATTAAAAATGTTATGAATATGATTACCGATAATCTCAACACACATAACATAGTAGTTTAATATGTAATAAAAAAACGTGTGTATACATTTTTAACATACATATTCATTAATCAGCTATATAACACTACGCTAATACCTTATGTTTAACTTTCGAAACGTCATAATATTTTAAATAAACTTATTAAAATAAATGTCTGTTAAAATTAAACACAAAACTAAGTGGAAAACTTTTTACCAAAGGTAAATGAGTTTAATTTTCGTATTCTACAAACAAATGTTACAAATAAAATGCCTGAAAGTTTATGAATAAAATTTCTTTAACTTTCACTTAACTCATCTAAGACACGTATACAAAAATGTATACATATATATATATATATATATATATATATATATATACAGTGTGTCCCGTTTTAAATGTACCACTAAATATCTCAGCCCGTTAATCATATATTGAAATGCGGTTTGCTGCAATAGTTATACCAAAAATAATAAGACACATTAATTTAATACAAAAGTGAATCATGTTTGAACAAAAATTAATCTATGAAATAATAATAAAATATAATAATAAATTTATGAAAAAATCACTCAATACAAGTATGTTATGTTTATGGTAAGATCAAAAAAAAATAATTATTTTAAAATTTCAAAAAGCTATAACTCAGTCAATTTTAGGTTTAGAACTATGGTCAATGGATCAAAATGACTTAGAATTAAATGGTCTAATCATATCCGGTAACAAAAATAAGTGTTGCAATTAAAAAAAAACCATTTGTATTGCGCATGCGCATACTACAAGAGTTAAAAATTTGAATTTTTCCTATAATGTGTACTTCAGTACCCCCTAACTATTGCAGCAAACCGCATTTCAATATATGATTATCGGTCTGAGATATTTAGTGGTACATTCAAAATGGGACACACTGTATATATATATATATACAAATTACGAAAAAATATTTCATAAAACAGGAAACCGTTTTCCCATATTTCTACAGGTTTCGAATCCTTAAGTATTTATAGTTTAATTAATAAGTAAGTGTAATCGAAGTGATGACGGCGGTTAAACCATAACTCATAAATGTTAGATTCTTTAGTAAAATTGATAAATGTGTTGAGTGAATAAGTATTAATTTAAGTATTTGTCTAACCTGTATAGAAAATACCACAATGTATGCTCGTATATTCATACTGTTATTTTGGGTTTTGGTAGAATAAGCAATTAAAATGTAAAGTGTGTGGCACTCATTTTCCTAGCGATCGAGTATTTACGCTAACACGTATTATACTCATAGTTTATAATTTTTATTAAAAACTATTGAAAATATTCTAAAGTCATTGACGACAACCACGATGAAAACAAGTTAGAATTATTCATAAATGGAACAACGTTTTAAAATTAACGTGAACTTAAACTCAAATAATGTATTACATTAAACTTCAAGTGAAAAGAATACAGTTGTATAACCTTCTAAAAGAATATTTCAACTTTCAAGATTGATAAAAATACGAATTTACAAAAAGTCATCAATGATCATTAATCAACTTTATCAAACAATACGCGTGTTTAAAAACTAACAAGACATTTAACAGCAAAATAAAAAACGAAAATGTATAGAAAATAGATTACTTCTTACGATTTTTATTTACAAATACAAAAAAATCACATAAATATAAACTGCAAATAACAAAGTCTTTAGTTTATGACAACGCGATTTTATAATACTCTTTGTGAAGATTAAAATTAAACAAAAAGTATAGGAAATATAATGAAAAAGGCTTATTTATGTATAGAAGCATTAAAATATTCCGTGAATTCATTATTAATCTCTTTTTAACTGATGCGCTCTAAAAAAAAAAAAACTTTTAAACGGACAATTAAACTGTTACAAATTACAATGATTTATTTCATATGAATATATGCATAATGTTATCAAATAACGACATTTAAGTTGATCGTCTAAATTTTTTGAGTTTTAATATAAATTTCATTTAAATATGATAACTTATAAAGCTTTTCAATCAGTAAAAACGATAAAAAAAAATTAAGTTATTATATTAAAAAAGTGTTTCGTTTTAAATTAAAATGTACCACAAGCATTACATGTTTTAAAGCTGAATAAAGATAATTTATTTTCCTAATCAATAATACGCAACGTGGTTGAAAAGTTTTATAATGTAAATGAAATATTAAATGTGTGCATTATTTCAGTGTTAAGAGTTTTGTTAAGTTGATCTTCGTTTACTTAGAATAAACCTTGTCGTGTAACGTAAGCCACGGGAAGTTTTTATTAAAATTTATAAATATTTTATGCGTCTCAGGTCTCTGAAACAGTACAAGAGCGGCCTTTATTTGAGATTTAATTGCTTACATTGTCGTTATAGAAATGGTAAATAATGTTCAAATGTTTTCTACCGATATACTTTATTGCATTCACTTTGCGATCTGGTTTATTATTGGAAACGAGTAAAATAAACTTAAATTGGAAGTATTAATAAATAATCTATGTTTGATCAATTTATTTCTTCAAAAGTGTATAATTCGTCAACATTATATGATTAAGAAATAGATTTAGTGATGAGTTTTGTTCGTAATACGAAAATTGTAGTTTCGAGATAAATTCATAAAACGTTGGCACTTGGAATTTTTAATTAAATAGTACATACCTAATTAAAATTATTTTCAACCATTATTGTGTCTTATACAATAAATAATAAATAAAGTCATTTGGAAAAAAATCTTAATTAACTTCATAATCAACTCTAAATCTGACGAAATAATTGTGTGATTTAATATGAATAGTTATTATTTATTAAAAATGTAAAAATTAATTGAAAATCATATTACATTTCTGATAATTCATTATTATTGCAAACGAATAGTCTTCTCTAAATTATAAAATACATTTATAATTTAAAATAAAAAATGTTTATAAATTAAAGTGATTCTAGAGTTGATAATCTATTTATATACATGTATTAAAAATGAATTCTCATTCAAACAAATGGTTTTAAATATTACAAAGACAACGCATGCCGATTTGAAATATCTAAATTTAAACTGAACATGAAAATATAAATAAGAAAGGAAAACATATAAGGATAAAGTTAATAACAACAATTATGTTATAAAAAAAAAAAAAAAGAACAGAATAAAAATGAACTTGTCATTTAATTTGACACTAGTTCAGTACGATAATGGATTTTAAATATTTTCAATTCTTTTTTGTTATTGTGTCTGATTACACATAACATAATTGAATCGCTGACTTTTTATTTTTCAAAGAGAAAAAACTATAATTTCCTCAATCCACTGAAACAGAGTAAACAAAATTCAAAATATAATTGTATAAAATAAATAAATGACCAAGCTCCGTATATTACGAGAAGAAAAAAAAATATTTGTATCAAGGAAATGTATTCTAGGAAATGATGACAGAAATGTTTCATAATTTGTTCCGTTTCACGTGACATACGTCGAATAAATAAAATAAAATTATGTCCAGTCTTCTATAGTGAAAACTTATTCCCACGTAAATCATCTTCATTTTGAAGAACATTTTGCTCGAAATAAAAAAAAAAAAAATTATTGTTTTGTTTTTAAGACTAATATGGAATTCTTAAAATATCGAAAAAAAAATTATTATTAAACTTAATAATTATTACTTTGAATAAAAGGAATTATATTTGATTTCAAATATTCAAGAAAATATTAAATTTTAAAATATTAAATTTAAAAAAATTAAATTTTATTTTATTTCATTTTAAAATATTGAATATTTTAAATACGGGAAGGTATTGAAAATTAAATATACAGTGTATTCATCCTACAATTTTAACGTTTATTTTAGACTAACTATTGACATCCGTAAACCATAGTATGGAATTCATTATTATTTGAATAACATTTTGTCACTCAAATCTTCGAGGATTCGAATGCGTAACTCATAAAATCAATATTTAAAAAGAAGCTTCTCTTATTTGTGTCAATAATAATTAAAAATGCACAATAACGTAGAAACAAGATAATTCGGTTCAAAGGTTTTTTTTTTCACTCCGTCCACGTAAATAATTATATTTATTCACCGAGTACCGGTGTGTTCATTGGATTATGGCACGGAAAAACATTATGAAAAACGACGGAGGCGCGTGGATATAATATATTATTATGTTGTTTCGATGGTAAAACTAAAATGGTTCGGACCGGACGAAAACGATCCAGTCACTCAGAAGATGATTTTTTTCTGATATAAACAATAATAATAATAATGGCGAAAAATTAATGTTCCACGGTTTTATAGTGTTCGCGTCCGGGAACGGCCCATATACACTTACCGGCGGCGACGTAGGTGGCGGGGGGAGATAACGGTGCCGGACGTGTTTCTGCACTCGAACCGCCGCCGGTCCAGCGATTTTAACACCGGAAGCTTTTGACGGAATCATTCGTATCGGCGAACACTCGTCTGTTTTCGTTTCGGTCCAAAGTTATTACCGTCGCTCCGCGTACAGTTGTACACGCCGCACAGTGGGAGTAATCCATTTTTTACCCGGACAAAAATATAAAATAATAATGATATTTAGTACATTTGATTTATATTTTTAAGAATACAAGAAAAATTACATTTTTAAGTTAATATAAAACTAATATTCTTAAAAGAAAATTGTATAACATATTTTACTATAATAAGTTATAACCAATGAACATTAAAATTAAAACGAATCCCTACTAGTTTCAGTTTCTTCTTCATTCGAGTTTTCAATGTGTAATATATATTTAGCATATGCCGTATATACAGTAGTTTCTGATTTTTTAATACTTCAAATAAGCTAACGATTATAAACTTTTTTTCGATGTTAGTTTTATCTACAATCATGAATAAAAGTGATCGTAGTTTAAATGTAACTCAGAAAGGGGCAAATTTGAGCAAATTACATATACAGTATTATAAAGAAAATATGACGATGTATCAAAAAAATAATAACGGTAACCTCTAAGACCCCCCGAGAAATTGTTCTATACAATTGTATCGAAAATAAGTAGTTTCTTAATTTTCATTATACATAATATTCATTTTATATATGCTATATGTATATTTATATATTTTGTTTTTTTTTTTTTTTTATTGGTCATTTACAACTTCGGCAGCAGTGGCCATTAGTTATTTTAATTTTTTTAACATTACATTTATTTACATATTTAAATTTGATTGTAGATGTTGATTTGCTTGAGGAAGTTCATTAAATTTGTATTGAGATGTTGATTGTTTCCGAGAGCTGCGTCGAGGTTGTGTGATATCCCATGTTTGATCCTTTCTTGATTATACTTTATGCAGTCGGCTATGATGTGCTTGACGGTGAGATTTGTTCCGCAGCTTGTGCAGATTGGGGGTTCTTCTTTAGCCATGAGGAAACCGTGGGTGATTCTAGTGTGTCCTATTCGTAGTCTATTTATATATTTTAATTAATAGTATAAATGCAAATTAACAAACTTACTCGGTAGTATATGTTAATCCATTTTCGATTTACAAGGAATAAAATTTTACTTGTTCACGTAAAATAACGATAAACTAAAATGAATGGTATACGTTCATATCACGACGTGATTGCTTTCAATTCACAAATCTTAATTAACCATACCTACATTTATCGACTCAACAGTTAATTATTATCGCATATTGCGATATATTTGTCTTCAATAGATAAGTAGCAACAAATATTTGTAATTAAAAGTCACGGATTATGACATCAAAATGTTCTACTTTTGTCCGGCTAAATGTTTGATTTTTCCCACTGTGCGTCGGCGGTATGATAATAATAATAATAATAATAATAACGACGTGCGCGCGCGAATTAAATTAACGTTAAGGTTTTAATCGTTTGCGTTTTTTTAATTTTTAATTTTTTTAATTTTTTTTTACTTTTTGACCGTCGTCGCCTACCTGCTTTTGCCGCCGTCCTTTCGGAAGTGGGGCGCAAAACCTTTGATCCCCCGTATCCACACCGCGGAGTCGGTCCCCGGCCAAGGCGAGACGTCTATCTTGGCACGTAAATCATCGTTCAAAATATATTACACCGTCGAACACGACCCAGTCGGGTGGTGGTCGTGGAAGTATCCGCCACGCCGTCCGCCCTCCTCCCGTCGACGACGCGCGCGTTACGCCCTCGATTTTTCGTCACGCCGCCGCCATTGTAACGTTTGCTCTCTCCGTGCAGACGAAGCGTGTGTACTTGAGCGTCGTATTCGAGTTCAATGAGCCGTGGCCCGTTGTATATCAATTATCCGCGGTTAAACAATAATATTCCTCGAGTGTCCTCCGCCGAGAGCCCGGAGCCAAAAGCTCCCGGTCGGATCGTCCTGTGATGATTTTTTAAACGATTCCATTGTCGAGCGCGCGTGCGCGTCGTACGACGACGTATAGTGTTTCTTTTTTGTTTTTTTTTGCTTTTTTGTCCCCCCCCCCCCCCGATCTCAAAAGACATCTGCGAATGTGCGAACGAATCGTTTACGTGTCTGCGTAATCATCATCGCGATTTCTCTGCCGTCCGACGAGCACGTTATTATAATATAACGTGTATTACGTGTACGTGTCACGGCCTCGGATTCCCGTTGGCGCTTGAGTACGCGTTACGTTATAGCCGGGCAAAAATAATAAACGGGGAAAAAATCGATGCCGCCGATTCGAACGTACAAATCACCGGATCGAGTCAGTGACGACGATACTTCGGAGACGCGTGCTAGATGAATATCCCGTTTTCGAGTATCCGAATAACGATTGAAAAAAAAAAAACGAAAACGAAAATGAAAATGACGCGCGTACCAGTAGAAATTGTCGAGTACCTACGTACTCAAAGGCTACGACGTTATTATATTTGTAAGTGACTGCGTGTTAAAATAATATTGAATACACCTCCGAACGGCTAAAACTACGAATTAGATCATTAAAACCGACTGAACAATTAAATTGATTTTTTCGAGTAGTGTACTCGTAAAATTAATAGGTTTTATCGCGATACAAACCAAATATATATACGAGTATATATACGTATTACGGAAAAGAGCGACCGATTTCGAGTGGAGGCTTAAGAGCTATTTTAGGCACTGTTAAAATATTGTACTTTAATTAAATTCGTATTGAAGTTTCGTGCTGCGAAAAACTACAAATTATTTTATCAATAGTAAAAAAAAAAAAAAACTAATATAGCAGTGAAATTAAAAAAGTTCTAAAATAATGAAAAACAATTTTCCTGCCCGTTGGGAGTCGAATGCCCCTACCTATCTCTCAGGTAACGTAAATATCACTATTTCCCCGTAATTTACTTTAAAACTACCGTGAAACTCCATATTTAAATTACCATCTTGGTCCAATTTAAAATGTATATAGATTGGCTTCAAGAAACTTTTGGCCCACTCGTTTTAGCGAAAAAATGATCACAAACACAAATAACGTTTAAAAAAAAAGAAAATCATAATATTAAAATCAATGCCAGCGGCGCATCAAAATCTCTGCGCGCTTCTCAATAAAACTGTTTAAAATTAAAACTACTAAAATATTGTTTGTTATCTAAGTAAATCATACTATAAAATATATTGAAAATCAAATATCTTCTGAAATAATTAAAAAATAAAATCTATTTGTTATTTTATCTTCAAACACTGGATAAAACTAATGTAATAAATAAATAAATCACAATTGTAAAATAATATTGCAGAACAAAACACCGGGTATAAAATGCAGGAATCGAATTAATTGGCACTCGTATTCATACTGAAAAAAATATACACAGTATTGCACGGTATGACTTTTGCAAAAAAAATTGACATTTTCGAACAAAAGCAAAACGTTTGCCGGGGCTAGAATAAATTAAATCTAAAACGTTAAAACTTAATAAGGGATAAAAAAAAGTATTTATTCTTTCGCCGCCCCCCCCCCACACACACACACACACACGCATACCATCTATGATTCGACAGTTTTAAAAATTTCCCATAAGTAGCGACGAATATTTTTTTTTCTTCGACCAGCAGTGTCTCGTTCACGAGACTCAAGGTCAGAGATGCAAAAACTTCTACACGCACACACCACACAATATCGGTGACGTCAAGACTATTCTTCGAACGCCGGAACACTGGGCGCGGTATTAATGGAAAAATCCGTGTCAGGCAACACCAGAAGCTTTTCCCCAGTGTTTGACTTTGGTGAGTACCTGGATGACTTTTCACCCGGCCTCCAATTTCAAGAACATATATCTCTTTTATTCATTATTGTGTTATTTGTTGGCCAATTTTGTACCTCATCGAGTATACGTTTTAGTTTTCTAGAAAAATTTACATTGTTTTTTTGAAAAAATGGACAGGCACCAAATTACGAAAATTGTTCATTTCATTTTGTGCTCGCGATGCGACGTCGCGTGAATTTTTTTCTTTACTTTAATGAATTTTCCACTGTTTATACGATTGGCATGGTTTTCTTTACGGTTTACACTAAAATATCATAAATTTCTTTAAACCCCATATGATTCACCACCAACCACATTCGACCCGTCTGAGGTTTCAATTTAAAATAAGAAAGACGGGCCTTTTTCACGCCATTCGACGAACGATGAAAAAACACTTGATACAAATAGAAATTCAGATAATATATCGTTTGTCATAAATAGATTCCCTGTGGGGCTTGCATTCACCATTGCGATTTACAAGTCTCCGGGTGAAAGTTTTGAGACCGTTCAATTATTTTATTTGTGTAATGAGACAATGCGTACGTGTTTCTTCAACACTTGGTACTCTAAATATTTATACGATTTTCACTACTGATTTAACAATAAAAATCAAAAATCAAAATTTCCAAAAAAAAAAAAAAAAAATGTTTTTTCTTCAGCATAATACGTTGAAGAATAATTATTATACTATGTTAAATTGAATATTATTATACTTCGCATAATGGTTGCCGTTTCGGAAAGCTAAAAAACACATGAAAAATTACCGAACTAAATAATAGTGAACGTATTAAATATTTCTTTCGTATACTTAACGATTCAATTGGTGTTTTTTTTTAAATGGCACGTGAAGAAAAATCCAAATCAACGCAAATAACCGTTCAAAGGTCTAATCTCACCGTGCGAATTTCCGCGGGACACCTTGTGTACCTACGTATTATTTAACATGTGCCCGCGGACACTCGGAATCGATGTATCTCGGCGCTTTATCGTAATCCCCGACCCCGTGAAACCGCCAAACCTCTCTCGCGTGTCGTGTTATAACATTGCCATCGATCCGACGAACGGTAACACTCCCGCGTTCACCGCACCTACGGGGCAGTGCGGTTTTACGAGACGCGGCCGAAAACCGTACGGTGTTGAATTAATTCGGAGTCACTGCTCCGAGCTCGTCTCGGAAAGTGATACGCCGCCGCGTGTGTTAAGTGTCAATTCGCGCGCGATGCTTGTTCTAACTGAATTATTCATACAGAAACCTTACTATTATATAGCTACTATAGTTACACCACCGTGTGGGTGTGTGTGTGTGCGTATAGTGTTTCCCGCGCGTCTCGTCACCGATATTATTACTCCGTCGCTTTGATCGCGGTTAATCATCGAACGGAAGACTTAAACGTATTAGTCACCGTCGATTACTCGACGACATCACTCGACAACATACTCGGGGTGGTGTCGGTTCGCCGTCCTCGCGAGAACACAGTATACGCGAAGGTGGGTGCGTGCCGTGTACGCGTGCGACGTCCCGCGGCCGTAGTCGTCAAAAGTGGCGACGACGTGTGGTCGTCGACCACGGGACAAGGGCAGGAGGCCTGCATTTGAAGCCCACGCGTTCAAACACATCGAATTAAAACGCGTTTGGAGTCTATTCGAATGCTAGAAATAAAAATAAAAAATATAATGCCGTGTAACGTCGTATTACGACGTAAACTTTTATCGCCATGTCATAAATTAATATTTCTATAATATGACGAATCGAAAATTGTGTCGATTTCGTTTTCGATTTGTTTTTATAGGTAATTTTAAAAACACTATCGATGCTCCAAAATACAAATCGATGATTCGCTATCTATTAATTTAAAAACATATCTCTTGTATACCGTTTGCTGTTTGAATAAAACAAGATAAATCCGATCATTGGGCAAACAACTAGATATAAGTATTCACCTATCGAAAACAATAATATCAGCCATCGTAAAATAAGTTAATGAATGATACAATATTTACATGAGACGTCGCTTTCGATTATTAGAATAATATGGTATTGATTTTGAATCGAAAATCTAATTTTCAATGTTTTTGCATACGATTTCCGGAAAATCTTAGGAAAATAAATATCCGAAATCAAATTTAAAACATATAACGGAACCGCATTCTCGTCTTGGATAAATTATTGCAAAAGCATATCACGCCATTTGTATGCCATCGTGAGGCCCACGGATTTTCGCGTTACACCGGTCATGTCGACACGCAGCCGTTTCATCAACGTTTGTGTCGGTCGATCTTCGTGATGAGATGAGTATCGATTGATCTCCGTTGTTGTCGTATACGACGTGATATAATGTATAATCATATTGTATAAAATCTATGAAATCATTGAGATCGACGAGATCCACGCCGTGAAATCCAAGAAGATCGTTGCGCATGGATCAAAACACGGTAAATGCAGTTTCCGCGGTAGATATTACGAGTTGCGTACTGTAGATTTATCATATACCTATGTATATGTGTATGCATATATTTACTCGACGATCGTCTTGCCAAGGTCGGTAAACTCGACACTCGATCGTTCCACCACGACCACGCGCGCGCACGGATCATCTGGTAAATTCCGATCACCATGTTGTCGTTGACTTTTTTTTTTGATCGGTACGCAGGAATAAAACGAGTTGTCATGCGTAACTCGATTCAGTCGTACGGAACGCGGGTGAAAATACGTCATCGGGGTAATTCGACACAGGCCGTTGGCGGGTCCCGTGGAACGGAGAGGGAAAGCGGGGAAACGTTCCGTTTTACCGGGAGGCAAAGAGATATCGTTTCGCTTCTCCGTCTCGTGTTCCGACGACCGTCGACAAAAATAATCTTTCAATGTTCCGAAACGAAAAGAAAACGAAGAAAATTCTATACAAGAAACAAACGGTTTTTATTTTTTTTTACATTTCCCTCTAAACAGTCATGTAAATATACATACGAATAATTGCAAAAGGATTGTACTCGTATTCCACGTTTCTCCTCAGGCCAATAAATTATCGACGTAAATAATGTTATCGAAATGCATTCTCTTCGAACTACGTACCTACGGCATTTATTATTTTAATTTTATAAAACGCGGTCGTGTGGACTAATCGATTTAACGGTATGGGCACGAAATATTCGTTCAGGTTTAAACAACTAGTTACCATCAAACAATTAGTTATTGCATATACATATCATTTTTAAAAACAAAACTTCACCAAACAAATTAACAAAAAACAAATGTAGTAAATGAAATGCTCGTATTTAGAGATTAATAATTTAAATGTCTAGTAATTTTTTTTTTTTTTAACTGTATTGTTATATTGCTGTCTGCTCGTCTAAGTAAGTCTGAAATATTTTTTCTGCTCAATTACTATATCGCTTATTTTATTGCCTATACCTGTTGTTTTTCAATGTACAAAAGGAATCAAACAGAAAATTGTGTTTTGACTTTTGGCCGGTGATTGGTGTTTGATGAACATATCAAAAAATGACCGTAGCTTGAGTCGGAAGCTTTCGGTTAAACCCTTCGAAATTAAAATCATTGGATGGTTTTACTGTACGTCTAATGTACTCAACGCAATTAATATATTGCAAAATGCAAAAAAAAAGTGTTTTCTTAGGAGGAATGAGGAGAGTGTTTGATTGACTGAATTCCTTCATTGTGGACGTGACGAGTTCAAATTTAAAGCAATAATCATAGTTTGTAATGCTGTATTTCCCTCTGTGCCTCCCTCAAACACACACACACACACACACACACACACACACACACACACACACACACACACACACACACACACACACACACACACACACACACACACACACACACACACACACACACACACACACACATTGCATGCTTAAGCTTAGAAAGTTTAATAACACGGGATCTGGCATTATCACATGATCGATCTCTAGTTACGCGGTCGGCTTCAGGCAACGTTGAAACGGAGACGTTCGATTTCTGACGATACGGAAAGGCATCGTGGCGCGCGCAGTGGCCGACCCTTCACGGCTCCACCGTTACAAATCATAAGTTTTATGATTTAGAGTTGCAATTGGAACCGTAAACGCGTGCGTCCGTAAACGCTCAAAATCAAACAGCTACTTACATACTATACGCACACGCGATACGGCACGAACCAGTACGCGTGTGAGTAGCAAAAAAATGCGCGCGTTCAACGCGGATTCGGATTCTCAAACTGTGAATTCGAACGTGTTTTGTGAACAATTTTAGGAGTGGTGGAGGGCAGGGAGAGGTGGTGAATCGGAAAGTGTCTATAGGCGGAAGTCCCTAAATACGGTGTTTTTATTTAAAAAAACACTGTTCCCAAGTGCCGTTCTAACATCAACCTTAATTCTGGCAAATAAGAAGTTCGACGATGATTCCCGGCGGAAAACAGTATTAACTATACGTACGTGTCATACATATCATATATGGATATATTTCTCACCCGCTATTTTTCTGAGTTAATGAACCGAAAACGAGGAAAGGAAATATCATACACGACTCATGATCGGTATGGCTGTTTTAAAGCCTCTGGCTGTAAGTAGTTGTGTTTTCATTTAGCGACTGACACCGTTCGAATAATCCCTGGAATCGTTCGAAACGTATCGTCTCGATGAATAAATCGTTTTTTCTAAACACTCGAGCGTAATTGTCTGTATTTAGACGCGTATACGACATACGGTAATGTATTGGATAGATTTGTTTGTACATAAATATAGACGTGTGTGTGTGCGTGTGCGTGTGTGTGTGTGTGTGTGTGTGTGTGTGTGTGTGTGTGTGTGTGTGTGTGTGTGTGTGTGTGTGTGTGTGTGTGTGTGTGTATGTAAGCCGACACTCGAGGCGTGTCAGGGAGGACGTCCCCCCTCCGAATTACTCCACTCGGTTGTGACGTACAGTTTGATTAGTTGTTGTTTTCACGGTTTACGACGTAAAGATTTCGCTTGCGCTCAGACCGTGTCGTGCTACCGAGCCTCCCTGACCTAACGCGATCCGGCAATGTCATGATCGATCCCCCGTCGCGCTGGTCCCCCGGGGTATCGTTTAAGCGGAAACGTCCGATTTCGGACCGAACGAAAAGGCTCCGTCGCACGCGTGGTGGCCGACCCTCCGGCAGCGCATACGCCGCCGCCGCCGCCGCCGCCGAACTTAATAAATTCGACCGGAACGCGGGTAGAGTTAGGCCAAACCACTCGTCTGGAGCGTCTCGGCCGCGGTCTCATCTCGCCGAGCAACTAGATTATTGGAATATACCGTTTTCGACTAAAGTGATCCAACTAAAACATAGTGTTTTCATCAGAAACGTAAAACATATTCGTTCGGTACTTAAAGTCGAAAAATCATGACGATAAAAATTAATTGGAATAAAAAAAATGCGTAAACTTTTTTACAAACGTGTTGTTTTTAGTTTTTTTTTTTTTTTAATTTCACACGATAAAAATCAAATCTAAGCATGATAAAGAGTAGATAAGGGGATAAAATTTAAATTTAATCTTTTTATTATATTCAATTCATTCAATATCATATATTATTATATGCCTATTAATTAAAAAAGCTAAAATATTTTTATACGAAGTAAAAGCACACAAAAATGTTTACCTTTAAATATTAATCTAATAAACATTTTAAACTAGATTAGTTTGAAAACATTTAGTTTATAGTTTCGTAACAAATACTTTTTAATAATGAAAAAAAAAATAAGTATTATTAAAATAATTTACAGTTAGTTGTATAATTTATTACAGTGACTATATTAAAAAGCACTTTGTCAAATATTTCGAATGATTTAACATTCAAATAACTGTAGTTTTGAAACTTTTACTAAGAAAATTTAAATACTTAAAATACTAATTTAAATCAAATTTTAATCGATATGAATAAATAAAAATATTATGTAGTGTGAAAATTATGTGATAATAATGAATTTAAAAACCACATATTATAACTTTATCGAGTATTGTTTTTACTATATTTTCTTCTGTTTATGATTAATTATTTTTAGTTATTTATTATTTAGTTTTTATATTTTATTTAGTTATTTATTTATTTTGAATTTATTTTTTTATTTTTATCACCGTGTTTATTTTTACATTTTTTTAATTTTAGTATTATTTTTGTTTTTTTTTTTACATACTAGGTGGAGAAGATGGTAAATAAATTTGATAAAATTGACTATAATAATTGAAAATCGTTGAATCGAAAAATAAAAAGAAAGTAAGTACTGAAAATATCGAGCATGAAACCATTTGATGTACGGCGTTCGATTGTAAAGCCGTACAACAAGATACTATGGATTTAAAACATTTAGCACAAGAGTGGGACTTAATACTCGAAGTAGCTCGATTTAGCAGTGATGGTATGGAAAATATCTCCAATAAGCACTCCATAGACATACTAACAGGGAGAAGCGTTTCGTATTAATACCACTGTTGACTAATTGTAATTTTTTAAATCCAAAAAAGAATGCCACCGCGTTCAAATAATTGATATTTTTACCCAACTCCGGTTTGAATGATTCCTTTGAATTACTCATTTCTTTTTCCCTTTTTTTTACTCACGCTTTATGTCTGTTAACCGTAAATATTTCGATATTTTGAAACGGTAGGCACAGTATATCGTCTTTTATTTCAGAAAACCCTGAGCTCGAATGCGTGAATGTAAAGACTTGTGTTTTTGTTTTGTTTTTTTTTTTTTTTGCGTCATAATATACGGCAGACGTCTGCTCGACTATAGTGCGGTCTATGATTTCATCGAATCGGACCCTTCAGTTTTCACGGTTTCCGACTGGTCTTGCCTCCGGTCTATCAGAAACGACCGTCTCAAAGCACCGATTATGTCATTCGGAGACATTCCATTTGAGAACGGATCTTTACCGTTGACGGCGGCACGACGAGTGTCTTACGGTACTTGAACTCGAATAACGTTTTGGCCCGTCTATCCTGGATTTGAAGTCGTATCGAATATCTCGCGTTTTACTTCAGCGACGAACCAGAGAAGTAAAGGGCATTAGTTGATGTCGTCCAACACGTCTCGAGGTATTATCCGAACGGCGCATCGATCACGTTTCAAAGGGATTGCTCATAAAAAAAAAAAAAAAGTATATATATATATGTATATATGTATATATATATATATATATATATATATATATATATCTATATATATATATATATATATATATATATATATATATATATACACACAACGTGTTTTTACGCAATCGTTTTTAAGGTGAATCTAAATAACAATAATAATAATGACTTACGCGGGACACGAGCAAAACTGTAATTATACACTTGAAATATAAGTATATACGGGTGTACGTGTAAAATATTTATTTATTCATATGCGCAGACAAAATATGCATTGTGTTTAGTAATACATTGTGATATCAAGCGCGAAAGCTCGATCTTTGAGAACAACGGATAACAGCAGCTGTTATTAAAATACGAAATATAATGTATATTATTCGTATCTGCACAAAAACACTTCTCGACGATTAAAATAAATACGATACGAGCAACGAAATAACGACGTTTCGTTACGACTATTTGACATTTTAATTTCGACTCCGACGCGTATTCTTTTTCATTTTCCCGGTCGGTACCTATTGCGTGATGTTACGGATCGGTACGAG
This sequence comes from Therioaphis trifolii, assembly GCA_027580255.1. Classification (NCBI taxonomy): domain Eukaryota; kingdom Metazoa; phylum Arthropoda; class Insecta; order Hemiptera; family Aphididae; genus Therioaphis; species Therioaphis trifolii. Next base: position 13,099,163 of record CM050406.1, on the reverse strand, counting down.
ATAATTTCGTGTCTTGTTTCACGGCGACAAGACCACGACTAACCCTCCGGTACTATACGATTTTATTCCGTGACGTACAAAGTAGTTTTGCGAAATTAAAATAGCAGATACGATCGATATCGTTTTGAATACAAGTCGTCGGTGAATTTTAACTCGAAGACGTAAACTCAATTTCATAGGAAGAGAAACCTATTGCACGTTTGATGTCGCAATATTAATATTATAATGAAGCAAAACCATTGGCCGAACGAAAGCTTTTTCTGCGCACAGATCTTCTCAGGGACCTCTGTCTACCGAATGTAATTTCTTGCCGCTCTTTCCACCGCTCGTTTATAAACAATGTGGTTTTTGAAATGTCCCCAAGTATAAATTAAAATGGACATAACAGAAAGATCGAAATGTCCAAATCCGGCGATACTGCGTTTCGCTTGGAGACTACGATATAATAGGTCGACAATTATTGCTTTACACGATTTAGTCGGTGAAACAGGAAATAGGATTTCCATTGGAGACATTTTGATCGAAATTGCAAGAAGTACCGTTATGGTTGTACGCGTTTTTAATATTTCTTCAATTTGCTTTTTTCGACATTCGTTTTGAAAAATAATTGTCGTGGGTACATATTAAACGTAATATTGCCACTGTTTCACGAGTAAAAATATTCATAAAACATTTTGGTATGCTTAAGTTCATCGTGTATTTCGAATCAACACTATATATTTTGACAATTCAAAGATACCGCAATCGTACAAATACTGGTTTCAAAATGTTATGTTATTATTACTATCTCTAAGCTTGATTGGCCAATTTAAAGTCTGAAAATCAAAATTATGAGTAAAATTTTACGTTTCCCGTAATATTTCCCATTTAAAATGTTGTCATTTCGCAAATAATTTATCATGACATTTTATGTCATTTGAACATGCATGTTTTTAATTGAATTCTTGTGTTAGTGAAAATAATAAACTCGAATCCCATCAATATCCATAAATTATTCATATTTTTTTCTGCATATAGCGTATTCATAAATGTCGAATATTATACTATTAAGCAAAAAAAAAAAAAAAAAAATTCTAGTCATAAAATGAAATAATTCTAAGAACTGAAAAATAATTCGACGTCCTCCGATACGTATGCTGTTTAATTTTTTATCAAATACCGTTATATTTTATAAATAAAAAAAAACCTTCAAAGTCAGTTTGTATCAATAAATAATAAATACCGACTGCCTTTTACCGGTTTAAATTAAAACATAATAATATCACAAATTCACATCCAGAACATCGATGATAAAATGAAATAAATATGCTCGTTCGTATTTTATTTAAAAATAAAATAAAACAATAGCTATTCTTAACTGAACTTTTGATACGGGTGTGTTGAGCGGGTTATTACTTATTGTCCATATGGGATAAATTATTACGGATTTGGATTTTTGTTTTTTTTGTTTTTTGTTTTTTTTTTTTTTACCCACCTGTTTGTAAAGCTATTAGTAGGTATTTCACTTCACGTCGACACTTTTGGATTTATTCTTTGCTGTACATTACGAGAATATCGTCCGGTGTTTACGAGCAACCTTGCTGCTGTAGTTTGTGTGAAAATTCAATTTTAAATACGCTCTAAAGCAATCCAAACTTAAACTTTAAACGGTTTTTAGAACTCGCGAAGTCGCTCGATTTTCTACTTAAACATTTTAAAACAGTCACCGAGATTTCCTCGGGTTTTCTCGTCTTTGGTGTTTATTCGTCGCGCGTTTATACACTCTATTCACCATCAGCCATTTACCTCGGAATCGCTTTTCATATTACTTCGGGGTCAACGGTAAGTGTATGGATATATACACGCGTTTATGAGCGTATTATACTGTCCCGAAATTAAAAACGCGCAGGTACCCGCGCGGTCATTGACGTATAAATTCTGAATTTACACTTCATTTGGTGAGTACGAAAACGCTCGGGTGGCGGAAAAAAAAACGAATTAATCGATTATGTTTAAAGACGTATTCCAAATTAACCTATGCTAATCGCGATCCGATGAGAACGCAATATTATTACAATAACATCGCGGAATGAGACTCAAAGACGCGGCCGCGTTTTATTCACGGGCTTTGCGTGGGGGCTCATTGATGAAATGTTTTATTCAGTTCGTTCGGAATATCATTTATGGTATATTTAGCTGAAAATAGACGAAAGACGCCGTCGTGTATGTGATTTTTGAGTATAACGTAATAACGGAAACTTAAAAGGATTTCAAAAACGAGTATTAAAAAAATAATGATAAACAAAACCATAGTTTTTTTTCAACTGCTTTTCCCCGCAGCATTTGAAGCTGCCAAAACTGAACAGTACTTGACGAGATTAAACGGGACGTTTCTTAAATATTTAAATATTGACTAAAATATGTATAAAAGTAAAAAAAAATAAATACAACTTTTAAAAACCTTAAGCGTGACGTATACATTCTCGTAAGTCGGTTTGATTATGTCTTCCGTTAAATAGTTATGTCAATAATTTTAGAATTTTCGAACGTCAAAGTTACGATCCTTGTGTTTGATATCAGAGCCATAAATTATGCGAACACAAAGTGCTCAAAATGTGCATCTCTCCAGCAATATCCGTAATGCATAATATTCTAAAACGTAGAATATGTTTGGTGTGTATACGGACAAAAACTAATACAATATTTGTATTATTTGCTCATAGAGTGTGGATTTTAATAAAACATTTTGGAAAAATATAAAACATTTACATTTTTCGTCGTGCTATTCCGTTTTAGTTTAAACAATGGAGCATACTTCTTGGATTAAAATTGACGTCAGTCTTAATTTAATAATATTAAACCATCAACTATACAGTAGATGCTTGACAATTAAAATGTAAATATGTGTGTGTATATATTTACATACATCAATGTGTCTAAAAAGTATAAATGTTACAAAGATTAAGTTAAAAAATGTTTTTTTTAAAGTTGTCGTAAGATTGAAAAAAAATTTATAATTTTTTTTCATCACTCATTTGTATTTTAAGCTATTTTCTATTTATTTTATGCTACATTACTGGAGAATCATTTTTTTTTTTTTTTTGGTTACTAGTAAAGCGGAGAATGTAATTTTTTATCTCTAAACACACATTATAAATGTAAAAAAAAAAAAAAAAACAATATACTTTTGAGAACAACTACGAATGAAAAAAAAATTTTAAATTCATGAAATTTAATGAAAATGTGCTATAAAACAAATCTTGAGTCAAACGTAAATCTATTTACATTGTATAAATAATAAATGTAACTACAAACGACGTGCATAAAGCATGATGTTATTTAACTTTTATTTATCGACTTAGAACATTAAATTTATTCCGAGTTTTTCACTAAATCTACAATAATAGGACGATATGTAGATTATTTCAAAGTTATTTAAATTCTCGTTTAAAAGTTATTTGTCAACTTGTTCCTTAATACACAAAGAATAGTAGATTGGCGTTTTAATTTTAGTTTTGTCGTTAATTCATTTATCATCCAGAAATCGTATTCATTTTTTTTTTATCTAGATGTTTCATTCGTGATTAATATAGGAATTCTGATTAAAAATCATTTGACTTTTACTTGACAGTGTATATTTATATCTTAAACGAATTAAATTTAACTCGTTATTGTTTTAATTGAATCATAATTTACAATGCAATTGGTAACTAATCAAACGAATTGATTTTGATTCATTCATTTTTTTCTATGATGATTTTATATTCAATTGATTAAGATTATTGAAAACATAATATAATAACCATTCATACTTTAATAATGTTTTGGAAAAAATACATAATATGATAAACGTAATAAAGGACTACATTTATTTTAAAACAGATTTAATTTTAAATAATTTATGGTAAAATTTAAATTTTAGTGTAGCCGTAAGAATGATAATGAATTGGCTAAAACCTGTATCGATTTTATGTTTAATGGTTTATAAATATTCATTAGATTTCGATTTTTTTTTCATTATAATCATAAAATGATTGAAAAAAAAATAATTATTTAAATTTAGATGTACTATAAACAATGTTCATTTTAAAAACAATTGTTCTTCAAAAATTTGAATTTATTTTATGAAGAATATTTTGAAACACTAATTAATTACTACGTTTTTGTGAACAAAGTTATTTCTACCACATTTTACTTGTATATTTTTCCATGATTTTAATTTTCTTAAATGGAAACCACTAACTTTAATTTAGTGTTTTGAAAATATATATTTTTGGTTTCAAACTTGGAGAATGGATATTAGTAAAAATTAGCCCATACACATAACTTTTACTATTCGTCCTGATACCAGTCCCACAATAAAAATCAATAATAACTACATTATCCCTCACGAAAATTACGTAGCAATATTTAGATATTCATATGAATAAAAAAAATAAATTAGGTCCATCACATCAGACTTTAAAAAAAAACATTAAACCCCAGACTTCATCAACTTAAATAAACATCATTGTAAAACCATAAGATCCTTCGCTTCACTCAGAATCTAAAAATTGTTGACCGTCTACAGATATTTTCCAATCACAATTATTAAGGATTAAGGTGACGGTTTCATACCACTCATTCGTTAAAATAATAATGAGTCTCATTTTCTAAGTGTCAAATAATTTCCTTTGGAAAAAAAAATTAAAGGCAATTTCCTACGTTTGTAGAAAATGTTTGATACACTTAACATTTACTATTTGAAGATCTCTATGAAAATCTTCAAAAGACCGTTATTTTGAATGTTTAACTCTTAAATATGATATTCTACTAAAGGCGAGTAAAATCTTCGTAGAACTGTTTACAAAATGTATCTTCTGTCTTATGTAAGTCTTTCATCAAATGTTCTGTTTTAAGACATTTTAAATTTATATATATATATGTGTGTGTGTGTGTGTGTGTGTGTGTGTGTGTGTGTGTGTGTGTGTGTGTGTGTGTGTGTGTGTGTGTGTGTGTGTGTGTGTGTGTGTGTGTGTGTGTGTGTGTGTGTGTGTGTGTGTGTGTGTGTGTGTGTGTGTGTGTGTGTGTGTGTGTGTGTGTGTGTGTGTGTGATAGACAAATCATCAAATTACATATTTTTAAATGTTTGTAAACTATTACAGAAAAAGAAAAATGTACTAAAACTATAAATAAATACATTTGTGCTATAAATAATAATAATAAGAATAAGAATAAGTAGTTGTGATTCCGTACTTATAAATAGCTCTTTCTTCCAGATCAGTTACGATATAAGGAGATATTTTTTATTTTATGCATATTCAAAAGTCCAATCATTATTCATTTTTTTAATAGTTCCATAAATCTTAGAACTGAATTTTCTTTCATGATTTGGCTTTTTTTATGAAGTGTATAACTGGATGCATATTAAACGAGATAAAATTAAGTGAAAATTATCAAAAACTGTGAAACGTTGTACAACTTATCGAAAATCACACTACAAAGACTACCCAATTTTTTTTTTATTTAGATGTTTCATTCGTGATTAATATAGGAATTCTGATTAAAAATCATTTGACTTTTACTTGACAGTGTATATTTATATCTTAAACGAATTAAATTTAACTCGTTATTGTTTTAATTGAATCATAATTTACAATGCAATTGGTAACTAATCAAACGAATTGATTTTGATTCATTCATTTTTTTCTATGATGATTTTATATTCAATTGATTAAGATTATTGAAAACATAATATAATAACCATTCATACTTTAATAATGTTTTGGAAAAAATAAGTAATATGATAAACGTAATAAAGGACTACATTTACTTTAAAACAGATTTAATTTTAAATAATTTATGATAAAATTTAAATTTTAGTGTAGCCGTAAGAATGATAATGAATTGGCTAAAACCTGTATCGATTTTATGTTTAATGGTTTATAAATATTCATTAGATTTCGATTTTGGGTTTTTTTTATTATAATCATAAAATGATTGAAAAAAAAATAATTATTTAAATTTAGATGTACTATAAACAATGTTCATTTTAAAAACAATTGTTCTTCAAAAATTTGAATTTATTTTATGAAGAATATTTTGAAACACTAATTAATTACTACGTTTTTGTGAACAAAGTTATTTCTACCATATTTTACTTGTATATTTTTCCATGATTTTAATTTTCTTAAATGGAAACCACTAACTTTAATTTAGTGTTTTGAAACTATATATTTTTGGTTTCAAACTTGGAGAATGGAAATTAGTAAAAATTAGCCCATACACATAACTTTTACTATTCGTCCTGATACCAGTCCCACAATAAAAATCAATAATAACAACATTATCCCTCACGAAAATTACGTAGCAATATTTAGATATTCATATGAATAAAAAAAATAAATTAGGTCCATCACATCAGACTTTAAAAAAAACATTAAACCCCAGACTTCATCAACTTAAATAAACATCATTGTAAAACCATAAGATCCTTCGCTTCACTCAGAATCTAAAAATTGTTGACCGTCTACAGATATTTTCCAATCACAACTATTAAGGATTAAGGTGACGGTTTCATACCACTCATTCGTTAAAATAATAATGAGTCTCATTTTCTAAGTGTCAAATAATTTCCTTTGGAAAAAAAAATTAAAGGCAATTTCCTACGTTTGTAGAAAATGTTTGATACACTTAACATTTACTATTTGAAGATCTCTATGAAAATCTTCAAAAGACTGTTATTTTGAATGTTTAACTCTTAAATACGATAGTCTACTAAACGCGAGTAAAATCATCGTAGAACTGTTTACAAAATTTATCTTCTGTCTTATGTAAGTCTTTAATCAAATGTTCTGTTTTAAGACATTTTAAATTTATATATATATATATATATGTGTGTGTGTGTGTGTGTGTGTGTGTGTGTGTGTGTGTGTGTGTGTGTGTGTGTGTGTGTGTGTGTGTGTGTGTGTGTGTGTGTGTGTGTGTGTGTGTGTGTGTGTGTGTGTGTGTGTGAAGAAAAACGTACTCAAACTGTAAATAAAAACATGTGTGCTATAAATAATAATAATAATAAGTACTTGTGATTCCGTACTTATAAATAGCTCTTTCTTCCAGATCAGTTACGATATAAGGAGATATTTTTTATTTTATGCATATTCAAAAGTCCAATCATTATTCATTTTTTTAATAGTTCCATAAATCTTAGAACTGAATTTTCTTTCATGATTTGGCTTTTTTTATGAAGTGTATAACTGGATGCATATTAAACGAGATAAAATTAAGTGAAAATTATCAAAAACTGTGAAACGTTGTACAACTTATCGAAAATCACACTACAAAGACTACCCAATTATTGTGCACCATTATTCCTCAAAGTTGACATAGTTAGCTATATAGACTAATGGAATTTCCATCTAGAAACGAACGTCGCGACGTAGCGACGCGTCGGTACGGAATATTTTAACGTTTGATTAGAGTCAATAACCAAAAATGAGAACCAAAGGAACATAAATAGGTATAATTTAAGCAAAATAGTCGATGGCGGTGGCAATTTATTAAATTTAAGACGGTTTTGAAACCAAAATAAATATTCTAACGGATATATGTCGTATGAATGAATAATAAGGTGTCGTTATACATTACTCAAGAGGTTCGCTAGACGTTCTGGGCATAACATATTATACAGGGTGCCCCACGATAATTCTAACGAGGCGATTGAATTCTGGATAATTTCTTTGGAAATTAATACTATCGAGAAAACTGTTAAAAACAATAAAATACAAATACGTTTATAGTGACGGAATTGTATCTGCATATTTTTGTGATGTATAACCGTTTCTTCTCGTCCATGTATCTAAACTTTGAACATTATCATATACCTTAAATATTCAATGATACAAATTAACATATCGAATTTTCCATTAAACTTGTTTATTTTCGTAAAAACATGGTTACAAATAATTATTACCATTTAAGAAAGTCAAAAAAACTTGAAAATCTTCTTGAAAAAAAAATAATTTTTTTTTAATACAAAATATTTAGGTTTTGTTAATGTTTTATGACATTTTAAAAATTCTTGTGCACTTTTCACTTTTCGTCACCTTATAAAAAAAAAAATAATCAAAATCAAAATACCCTCTGACGTCCTGTAAAAGCCTGCGACCGTGTATACCGCACGGTCTTAACGCGTGAAATAATTTCTTTTGTCGGTGTAAATTGTGCTGAAAAATGTGACATTTCGATCCATTTTATCGACGTGTTGTACAAGATAACAGTTAAAATACCTAACAACGATTATACTTAGACTCGTTTTACTGGTGACAATAGTACTCGTGTGCTCGTTTTACCTTCGCGAAAAGTGTAAATAATGTTGGGTTTGACACGCCAAGCGTGTGACAACACATCGACAAACTCCAGACGACTTTATTTACTCGTGTTTTCCACTGATAAGAAATATAAAACCTTATTTTTAATTTCACATTCTTAATCGCTACAAACAAAGTGCGTTTCGAATCAAGTAGTAAAATAAAACAAAACAATTATTATAAAAAAAAAATTTTAAAAATATGTATTCTTCTACATTGGTACCACCAAATTATTGTATGTATTCTCGTTAATTAATTTTTTTCAATTGTCTTATTTCACAGTAAGTATCCGTATAACAGTTGACAAGGTAATTATTATTTATCATTGATATCATTGTCGTTTACTTAACGTTTAACACCTCAAGCGTTAATGCACGGTTATTATTGATCTTCAATGAAAATCCAACATAAGTTTCATACAAATCTAACGTGAATTCTAAATACAGACGATTCGTTCAATTTCAAAGCTACGAGTAGCAGTTTCGTTTTGGCACAGATTTCCAAGGGCCAAAAACATCCAGATTCAAAGTCGAAAAAAATTACAGTGAATAAAACCGCTAGTTGTATGACGTTGCAACCAAACGAAAGGGAATCACAAAGCATACGGACCGATCTCGAAAGATCCAACTGACAATTGGTGTGATATGTTACAAATAGAAAAACCGTACGGAACACTTATGTGGAAGTGAACAATAATTCAATCAGTGTATGTATTGTACAGTGTAGTAGACATAACGACAAGATGATAATATAAACCAATAATCGAGTGGTCGGATACTGTAGAAGAGAACGTAGTAGAGTCGAACGAAAGGTTCTAGACGAAAAAAACATTAACGGTGGAAACGTAGTGTTATGTCGAAGAGGTACGTGTAGATGAGGCAGATCACGTTTGCGTGCCAAAAAAAAAAAATATTTATTTATATACGAGTAAAATACCGAAAACAAACGAACACGATAATAATAATATGTATACATCGTAAAATTGTATTCACTACACATACATCATCGTCATAATCGTTAAATTATTATTAGAAAAGTACTACACGCTTAAAATGGGATTGCACTACGTGTATTTATTCATTGAGTATCGTCATGTTATAAACATTTAAGTGGTAGGTATCGACTTCGACTTCCGACGTTAACCCTCGACAGACAAGGCTACGATCTTAACGAAATAGACAAGGTTAGTCACGGGTGACCAGAGTGATTTTTATTCATTTTTTAAATTATTTAAAGCGTTTTTATACGTGGTGAATATTGACTGTTTTATGAACATATACCTACTTAAAAGCGTTTTTGAGGTGAAACGCTAAAAAAAAAGTTTTTCAATATTTTCAAAAATTTTCGATTTTACAAAACCATTTTTTTTTTAAATCATTCAGGCTGGTGGTGGGATGGTCGCCGAAAGGGTACGGAGAGGGAGGACTTGTTATCGATACTATTTTCTAAAGTGGAGTACTTTAAAGCTCGTTCCGGTCACGGGTGACCGGCCTTGCCTGTCGAGGGTTAAAACATTGAAACGATTAAACAATCGTTTTCATTTTAGGTATTTTAGATATTCGATGCTCATTTAGGACCCGCGAACATACGAGATCATCGAAATTAATCATATACGCCCAATACTTTTGTTTTTTTAACTACACGATAATATCCGGTGTTTAACGATAGTTATTGACTTGGTTTTTTATTGTTTTTTTTTCTTCGCGTAATTTTATATTTTCTCTTCGACGTACGATATCTACAAAACTATAGTGTTTTGTCGCCGTCCGTCCGGGACAGTGTTGAAAACAATCCCGATTGCATATAGTGACAAACAGGGCTCGGAACTTTATGCACTAAAAAACTATAAAATATGTGCATACGTATGCGCTAAAAAAAAGTCCAAATATGCAGTATAATATGCAACTATTTTTACTGTAAATATTCATATAGAAGTAAAATTATGAAAAAAAAAAATATTTTTCAATCAGGTACAAAATAATGTTTTTCGTAATTTTTCTTGGACTATTTTTATTATAAATACGTATATCTAAATGTATAATTTATGAAAAAAAAATTATTTCAATATTTATTCATTTAATTTTTAAAAATGTACAAATCTCTCGTGTATTTTTCTCACTGAAGTATTAAAATACCAGCAGTTATCGACCATCCAACCGGGCACGACACGTGCTGTGACAGCTCTTGGTATAAATAAATATATTTTTACTCTTGAAAATTTTAAAATTAAATACTGGGCCAATGAAAACAAAACTGAAATTAATACTAGGTACACTTTAATTAAATTTATTGATGGGTAAATTATAAACATAAAAATATATGCATTAATATAGGCTCGTAAAATCTTTTAATGTGTGTGAAATCATATAAATTTATAAAAATTATGCAAAAATACGCAACATAAACCTAGTGTATTTCAGTTGTATGGATCATGAAACGAATTCGTATCGAATCAGATTTTGAATATGCAGCTTCCTAAAAAATATGCAATCGCATAAAGTTCCGAGCCCTGGACCGATAAAATATTATATTCGCACCAATGAATTATATTCGCGACGACGTTCAAAAACGCACGCGCGTATTGATTTACGTCCACGTTTGTTTTAATTTAATAATATCCCGTAATGATCGCACAACAAAGGTTTCGAATTCTTCGCTTTATTACATTTCCGCAGTCGTTTATTCCGCGCCGTAGGAAAATTCCGATGCGCCGAAATCCTAACCGTCCGCCGCCACCCCTCGCCCGCCGCCGGGCCGACACCGCGCCCCGTCCGTCCGTCCCCAGGTTCGGGTGCGCGCGCGCGCGCGTGCCACACCCCGTCATTCGAGTCCGGTTGTTTTAATATATAACTCGCGGGGTGGACAGACCGTGGACGGGGGTAGGAGCGTTCTACCCGGTCGGTCCGAAATATCATATTGAAAAGGGTATGACGTGAATCGGACGAGAGAAGAAAAATCGCCCGGTCCGCTTCCATTATTGCGCGCAGCGGTTTTCCGCCACCGTACACGGCGTGTATCGTCGTCGGTGTTTCTTTGTATTTTTAGCGATTTCCGATTATCGGTGCTCCGGGGGCAGCGGGTTCGTCGTGGCGCGCCGTCGTGCCGGGCAATAGGATTAGCAATTGATAAAAAATCATTAGACCTGTAACGGACAAATCATATCGCCGGCGCGCGACGTGACGGAAGCACGGCGAAACACGTGGCGGCGGCGGCGGCGGTGGCGGCGCAGGAAATCATTACCGACTGGTGAGTGGAGGCACAAGAGGTGGTAGACGACCCGGCGAGGGGACGGCGGAGGCCGTGCTCCCAGAAATCAATCAAAATTATCTCGCAAACAATCTCAGAAACAGAAGTGTATCCGTCTCGCCGCCGCCGTCCCGCGCGCGTCCGTTACACCCGTGTCGTATTTTTTTGAAAACGGCGATATTAATCGATATTAATGGAGCTAATTCGACTCGGAAGCATTCCTAAGAAACAATTATACCGTAAGCGTTCAATAGGGTTCCGTGAAAATATCAAACCATTAATTATTATATCATTTCAATTCGTTTTCCGTATCGATTTCTGTACGAACCAACGAAAACTGATCAACAGCCCTTATCGTTTCCTACACCACGTCTACGACAGCGTTTTATGATGTTGTACGTTTCGGCGTTTTACCGGTTTCGAAACGTGTATTTCGTCTATTATACCTTATTTCGTGTTTACCGGCGTCAAAACGAATAATAAAAACTAGAGTTATTTATTTTTTTTTTTTTTACCACATATAACGCAGTATATTGAGTACGTAATATTTACTGTTCGAAGTGTTGTTAATAATTTGATTCGAGGATAATTACACGATATAATAACGTGGAAAGTACGCAATAACCGCGGGTAAAACGAGAACATTTTATTCGAACGCGATATGAAATCAGGTATTCGTGAAATAAATATTTCAACGCAAATAGTATACGAGTTTGTACTCGTATTCACGAATCGTGTGTGCCACGCGACTGTTCTAAACATATTCCGACGTTGATTTAGAAAATTTTCGTGTACAGTGCCTGTATATTTTGTTGAACTTAAAAAGAGACATTATTCTTAGGCGAGCAGAAAATTGATTTTACCTCATGCGCTAAAGTGCCTTTGAAGCGAATTTCTAAACGTGTTATCAAGTTCGGAGCGAAATAAGTTATACTACAAGGCTATATATGCACGGGAAAATGATTGAATATTGGTTCGTTTCAAATGCACAACATTCATTTTCAATATAAATTTGTATTCTATATAGCCGTACTGTGACATTGATGTAAACTGCGGTGAAACCTTATTTTCCCCACAACCCCATTAAATAAAACTACCTCTAATAATAATTTTTTCCGTTGAAATTAAAAACTCGTATACATTTTACCATGCTATATACGTTATATGATTTTATCGAGCAAAAAATATCGGTTTTATTACTTTTAATGGAAATATTTAAGCGACTTAAAACACGTGGTTTCGATTAATTTAGCGACTTCGTTTTTTCAGACGTTAGTATAAGATACACGATAATATGGTTTTATAATAGTGATAAAAGCCAATGAAATGTTGGATATGATAAAAAAAAAAACCGTTTTTGTATTTTCGAATTAAAAATAAATTACAGAAAATAATATAATCAAGAGCCTAAAAAGTATGGGGACTTGCACGAAGCGAAACTTGATAAATTCGCAAAAAAATTAAATTATGTTTGTAATAGTCACTGGATTTATGATTTCGGTTTTGAATAATTAATAATCTAAACACATTACATTATGATATCGCATTTTAAATGCTCCATGGCCCCGTGCACGTCCTCGAGTGGTTAGAGTAATTTAAATGCACATAAGTCATGCTCAATACGTTCTCGGGTCCACTCTGTAAAATTTATTTCCTTTTAAGCCAGTTAAAACCACACTAGACCAAAAAGGGTCTGAATTCGGGTTAGCATCCAAATGTTATACTACACTGCTGACCCTCAGGTTCTGTGGCAATAAACTCAATACCTTTTGCCAAATGACCTACATCACGGTCAATACGGCCTTATTTGAAATTTCTATACTCTTACCACGCTATTTCGGGATTTCTGTCAAAAAATCGTGAATATAAACAATGGGTCTATAAAAAAAATATATTTTGCCAATATTTCAAGCGAAACATTTTACAAATAACTCAGGAATTTAATATTGCGTCCGAACATTTTTCATCTTACTACGCGTTTGAATATAAGATACTCACTATTATTTTGACAACTACTAAGTATGAATAAACTCGTTGAATAATTACTCACTATTTGAAAAAAAAAGACCTGACTTTTCTTTGTCCTACTATTATTATTATTATCGTTACATTTTATTTTATTTATTTTTTCAAATACTTTAATCTCTAGAAACAAAATCCTGCATAATTTAAAATAAATTAAATTGCTTGATCAGTATATTTTGTGTTTTAAAATAGAGTATACATTACGTAAATATGCAAATTATAACATACGCTATCTTATCGACTTCTAATTTTTTACTCAATACATTATTTGGGTTTGGTAGAAATTTTGGTGAGTCTCAAAGTATGAAAAGTATACAACACGACTATGAATATAAAGTTACGTACTTTTACAAAATTTCAAGTATGTATTATTATACTCAGCTCTTAAATAATAATTTAGAAAAAATAAGTAGAAAATTAGAAAATATGTTACATCCATGGATTGATATAAACTAATTTAATAGCATATATTCTAATCAATAAATTAATATGAATCCTTAAAATATTAAATGTATTAATTGAACGAGTGACTCACATGAAAAATATTAATGAATGAGTGGGATTTTTTTTCGTTGATTTCACTTCTCGGCAAATGCAATACCAATAATATCGTTATAATTACCATGGCAATATCTACAATGTGTCAGTTCGTCGAATTTGTTAATTTTTCTCTAAGATTTTCCTCACGTTTGAATCATGATGAATGATCATATTAACGAGAATAACCGAAACGTTCGTTATTCTAAGATTATATAATTAGTTATGAATATTCATATCTCTGCAGTGAAATAAGATTTGCATAAATAATAATATTATTCTAAAAATAAAAAAAATGTGTTGAACGGCGTAAGAGATAGGCAATTTTACAACATCAGTGTGTAGGTTCCTGGTTTCATTAAATCGTTTTACTCGCCGTTGCCGTGCGAAAAGAATAATAATCATCATAATTTTACCGGTCAGCTCGGCGAATACTATAATTTTATTTTTACGTAATATTTATACTACGGATTAACGTTGATAAAAAAAAATATATATATTTATTTATTTATTTATTTAAATGCGAATTTAACGACGGGGGAAAAAAATCAAAATAAAAGGTTTCGACGATTTGCGCGCTAACAAAAACCGGAGAAGGTTTTGACCGGGAGCTCCTACGTGTGTTCGGTACACGCAAATAAATGAATGTATTGTCATACATACGGTGTATTGTCACCGTCGTCCGCACTCGCCGCCACGTTGAATTCGGTCGACGTGCGGCGCCCCGACGGGGTAGTCTGTAAACTAGCCGAAACCGCCAAAAAAACGGTCGAATTCCGAGACCGATTACGTTAGTGCAGTCTTCCGCGGCGCTCAGACGTCACGTGGGTGTGGTGAGAGGAGGGTTTAAACTTTTGCGTTTTCGCCTCGTGACGGGTCAGCCGGTGTCACCGGATCGACTTTCGAAACGTATCCGATATAAATCCCGTCACAAAACATATTACGTCTCCGGCTCGGCGTGGTGGCCCCGGGCAGGCGTTTTAAACGCTCGTTACGCCCGCGTGGTGGTGACGGCGGCGGCGGAACTACCACGTTGCGTTTATTTAGTTTCGCCAGATTTGGAAATCATCGCGTCGGGACGTTAGGACGTCCGACTTTTCCGACCGTTCCGCGACAAAATAATTAAATAAATCAAAACGGTTCAAATATATCTGTATCAAATATATCGGTATCGAATAAACAAAAATGATTTTTCTAGTTGTAAAATGTCATATTGATTTGACTTCAGCTAATCGATCAAAAACGAACATCGAATTCACTTCAAAGAATATTTCAAACCGATAAATATTTCAACTTAAGTAACCACTGCGTGATCGACGATTTCGATTATTTGATGGCATAATAATAAATGTAACGCAAAACATTTCACTTTATTATTATTATTATTATTATTATTATTATTAACATAAACGCCGTAAGGCTCAAGTACAGTTTAAGTAAAATGATACAACAATAATTATAACAATGTAACAATTTAAAAATAACAAATTACAAGTATATAAGATTTAAGAATAACAATAGTTACATAAGTAATTATAGATAAACTTATTCAAAAAAAAAAAAAAATAAATAAATATATAAATAGTAGTTCATTTGAATTTGAGTATGTTTGAATTATAATTAAAAGAAGAAGTCAACACCGGACTCAATTTTCCAATTTCAAAATTCTCTCAAAGGGGTTATTTTAACCATAATTGATCAACTTGATGTTGATTATCAAGTTTGAAGAAAAATTATATTTCAAAGTGTATTACCTACTATTTTTTATGCAAAATTGAAATTTTAAAAAACTCAAAAAATTAAAATTTTAGAAAACTGTTTTGTCAACTGAACTGGTAATTTGTTAGTGTTGGTATATCATTTACTGTGGTTTTTGAAATAAACCGTTTTATTCTTCTATTTTAACGTGGTCACTATTATTTGTCACTTATAATAGTTTTCATTGTCTTTTTTTTCAACACTGTTCACTTGAATGGGGTCTTTTCAAAATGGCCACGCCGTCATTTTTAATCTCGTCGCAAAATGCACCGTAAGTTGGTCCGAATTTCACTCTGCATGTCGTCAGGCCAAAGTACTTTCGTTCGTCCGGCCGAAAACAATGGGAAATATCTCCAAAAATATTAGTAGTAGACTTGGAGTTGAGACAATGTTATGTGTTGTACAATAGACTATATGTTTTTATGTTCGTTTTTCGTCCAGTAGTAAAATCTTTTTGTTTTTCGGCAAGTCACAAACTTAACAAGGGATGAAATATACGCGACCGGTCAAAACACTGCACCGGGTCATGCCTACGTAGCCGGGACAGTCCCGGGGTTAAACCAGAGCGTTTGGCACGGTAAACGTAAGTCGGGTCCAGATAAAAAAAAAAGGACACTGATAACATCGTGATGTTAGTAACGGTCCTTGTTTCTTGTGTACATACTTAAATTGTGTCTGACGTAAAACCCGTAAAAAATGTACATATCAACGAAGCAATAGTAATAACCTCGACATAATTGACTCTTCACTGGGTGCGTGATATGTAGTCACACCTAATTTAAGTGTTTTTTTTTTCGTCATTGATATCAATTTAAAAAAAGACGGTCTACAAAAACGGTCTCCTGACTAATTTCTTTGTAGGTTCGTTTTGAAACTTACCAAACTTCCCGCCGCCCGAAACAATTTAAATAGATTTTTTCACACATTTACTATTCTATTAATTTATTTTTTGTTTTTTTTTTTTTTTTATGTTTGACAATTGTGATAAACAATCATTCGTAAACCTGTTACGTATATTAAAATAGAAAACTTTTTGTTTACATTATTTTGTAAATATATAAACATCGTGTACCTATTATTCATTATGTGACTTTGAGGTATCGTAAAATAATGTCACAGTCCGTGGTTCACCAGTTGATGACTCTGGGTAACGATAATGTAGATGCGCCTCACGAAGAATTTTTTGCTGACAATAGTTCTAGAGTGAGTGAGCCTTGGATGGTTTAGTGATTTTATTTTTTGTCTTTTGGATTCAATATTAACATAAAGATAAGCAAAAAAAAAATAATAATAATAATAATAAAAACGAGGCGTCACGACTAATCAGACAGTATCGATAAAACGTGTAGGAAAACATTTGATATAAATCCGCAACACACGTTATTGTTGCGCTAGTCGAACTCGATTGACTTTCCGAAAACATTCTGGACGCAAAAGTCTGCACAGTGGTCCGAAAATGTATCCGGGACGCGATCAACACATTCCTCTTAAACGTCCGGTTAACGTCGAGAAAAAAAGGCGAGCTTCGGGACGTTTGACGAGCCTGTTATAATAGAATATTGTATCCGACGTGCGTGCGTCATACACGATACACCGTCAAACCGCCGCGTTCCTGATTTTAATACGTCCGGGTCGCTTTTAGGCGCGCGCGTTTTCCAACCGTTTTAATTACGCGCTTTGGTTCGTTTGTCGACTGCGCGAAAACGGCGGCGGGCCGGGGGTAGGGGACGAAAAACAAAAAAGAGAACGCAAATAACTCGCGGGGCTTATGACGCGACCGTAACGGTCGTTTGAGACGAGAGATATTAATTTCAGACATAATTTCTCGGTAGGACGTTTTTATTTTTTCGACAAACAAACAACAAACGACGACGCGATGGCTGTGGCCACCGTGGCGGCGGAGGCGGGGCGGTGAAGAAAACTAATTAAAAACGTAGATATATTGTTTTTCTTTTCTTTTCCTTTTTTTTTTTTTTTCCGGTCCATTTATACCCAAACAATCTTTCGAAACGTCGCCGCTAGTCGAAATGACAATAACGAGTGCACGTCGTACAATACCCATCGAACTCGTTCACACCCCCCTTCCGGCGTCATTCCCCACTCGATCGGGTGGCGGCTGCGTGTTACCGGAGCACTACCGACGTGTGTGGCAGTGAATATTATACACTGTTAATTTCGTATTCACCGGGTCGCTTTCTTCGATTGTGTGTGTGTGTATGTGTGTGTGTGTGTGTGTGTGTGTGTGTGTGTGTGTGTGTGTGTGTGTGTGTGTGTGTGTGTGTGTGTGTGTGTGTGTGTGTGTGTGTGTGTGTGTGTGTGTGTGTGTGTGTGTGTGTGTGTGTGTGTGTAGTGTACGCGCAGCAGAGCTCGTTACGTTTAAATATCGATAAGCGAACACGAGCCGTCTGATTATAATGCGCCGCCATCATCGCCACCGGTATATCGGGGCCTAATGCGAATCCTGCCGCCCGCATTATACGCGTTGATCTTCATAGATCATCGACCGTTATCAATCACTGATGACGCCATCACCCCACTGCTACCTTCGCCAATGTCACGCGTAAAAACCAATAATTTTTCGTATCGAAATCGAGCCCCGAGTCAACGTTATGCGCAATTGTAGTACTGGAATGGTTTTAAATTTTCCTTGTAAATGTACTTTGAACTATTTCAAAATATACAGTAAAAAATTACTAAAGTACTTAAATACAAGAAGATAATTAAGAAATTGGCCAAACAACGAAAATATATTGTAGTAAATACGCGATTCAATTGAATAAATAATTTAGAAAGAGTACATTTTTATTATTTATTAATGACAGTATCGTTATCATCGCCACGACGTAACGTGTGGAACATCAAATGCGATAGTAATAATAAGACAATACAAATCTAGCTAACTCCGAAAAATCCCAGTTTTATGAAATGGAAGAAATCGAACCCAGTCTAAATCCCTAAAATCATTTTTAATATATTCAATAATAAAAAAAAATGTGGAAAAATGAACTTTGAAATTATTATATTTGAATTGGTTGGTAATCCTGTGAAATGCGTTTTAGTAAAATTAGTTCTACATACATAGGCAAACAAAAAATATGTAAATGGTACAAATTCATAACCCTGGTTACAACACATCGCATTAACATGATTATCTATCGTTTTCGGTGTGTATTATAAAAGTTTGATAATAATCCGCTACGCAATAGATAACGTTAATCGTCATCGCTAATGTTGATATGTGTATATGAATTGCGTTATATTTTAAATGTCTGATACTTGGGTGTAGAGATCTCCCCTCCTCGCTCTCGGTTGTTTCTGGTTGTACTAGTGATCCACACGCGTACACGTCGAGTACAACGGTGCAAAAATCTGTTGACAGAGTGCCCTAAACACTAATGTTCACAAATCCGTCAAATTTATATCTGTACGTTGAGACCCGATACATGCATTATTAACCGCATTCCACGGCTGAGAAACACGCACGCGGTAATGGTACACTCGAAATTGTTTCAGACGGTTCACGGTATTATTAAAATAGTTCTGTGAACGATCATCTTACACGTTTGGGTATCGCACGTATACACACTCCATAGCCCAACTTAGGGGCTAGGGGGCTGAAGCCCCGAGCCCCGATATTATTTGGGGCCCCGGGCCCCTGTTGATATTTAATTATTAAAGTGGCATTTTGAAATAATTGTATGATATTACTGGTTACGTAGTTTTGTTAGTCACGTATCGTAATGGAATTTCCGAATTTATGATTATTCTCTAATCGATAAAATAAGCTATTAAGTTTTAAGATAAAGTTGGTCAAAAGCACTTTATATCATTATGATTACAATTTACCTTAACATAGGTACTAATTCAAAAATTTAGTGAACTAAAATCTAGAAAAAATCCGTTTTCTTAAATTATTTAACAAATTATTTCTTTGATTATTATTATTTATTATGTTTTTATTATTTACATTGACTGTGTTGAAAAATGCATTGCCACTTTGACTTTGTACACAATGTATATGATGTATATCAGTAAACATTTTTTTGAATTAAAAACTGTACCAACACTTCTTTATTTACATTTTTATTTTTAATTTCATCCTTTTATTTATATTAATTGTCATTAAATAATTACTTATAGCCTTATTATGGTATAATTGATTTATGATCTTATAAAATAAATTGAATATAAGATATAACAAATCTATATAGCATAAAGACTACATTCATAATTTAAGTAGATAATTTAAAATTTAGATAGGAATTAATTTTGGGGCCCCATTAGAAAATTTGACCCGGGCCCCAAAATTCCTAAGTTGGGCTCTGCCACACACACACACTCACACACTGACGTACGCGTGTAAACACGCGCACACGCCTTCGTCATTTTTGAAAAATAACGTCAAACAATTACTTTGTTGTGCGTATCATGCGTATTGGTACGAAAAGTTTTTTTTTTTCTGTTTTCTTTGTTTTTTTTTCTTTTTCATAATTATTATTATTTAGAAAATAAAAACGTACAGTGTATAAACAGTATAGGTAAACGGACAAATCATACACGCTCGCGAATTTTTCACGACGATCCGTCGTCGGGTTAATGCAATATTTATGTAACTCGTGCACCGACATTCGTTTATTTGTTTTTCGACCGAAATCATAATTGGATCATTTTCTCCGGGATCACCGCCGGCGGAACAGAAATTATTATGGTTTAATCGATTACGAATTAATATAATGACTTTCTAATATCCGAAATGTGTTCGTAGGCTGGCGCGCGCGTTAGTAATTATAACCGCGGAACGACATCACGTAAATCGCGTGAGTGGCAAGATTTGTTTTCGATCATTCACATATTATAGTTACGGAGTTAGAGATTCGTGTTAAAACAATACGCGCAGTGACGACAAAACCGTTTCAGCAAACGAGCACTGAAAGCACTATAAATTATTGTTAGGAACACAATCGTTTGAATACAACTTTAATTTGAAATCACTTCGGACGCTCAAAATGAATTATCGACTTCTGTGCGAAGCTAAAAGAAATTCGTTCTATCGAAACGATTGTAGTGAAACGCTAGTGGTCTTACATTTTTTCGCAAAAAAAAAATTGTAGGAATCTGTCGATAAAATTTGGTCACGATTTTTTTTCTCGCGACTCATTTCTATCACAACATATTACGCTTGTGTGATATTCTGTACCAGTTTCTTTTTTTCGGTAAACGGACAAATTTATTACGTTATTAATTAATATTATACCGTTTCAATAAAAAATAAATCGGAAACACAATTCAGAATTACGTATGTTATTTATATACGTCAAAACGTCTCTTTTCGTACATTGCGAAAGGTTCTAAAGAGATTATACATAAACAAGGCAATTTATGTAAGCCCGATCTTATGTTTAAACAACGATAATTGGATACACACGTGCAGACGACAAATTGTTACCCAAATAATTGAACTATCTTATGTATGCCGATGGGATTTAAAAAAAAAAAACAAAATTCAAAGCGAACAAGAAGTTTTAATGTTTTAAAATATTGTAATTACATTAATAGGGCATCATTAAATTTTTTCAAGGTAAATAATGAAACATATATATCATTATGAGTAAATAAGATTAATTTTGTATTTATAATTATTTGAAAATGTACTTTCATAAAATTAAAAAAAAATTATCTTTAGTATTACTATTTCTACAGTTATTGTAATAATTGCTTTATTTTTAGTCATAAACAACTAGATCCAATAAAATTGTGTTAAATGAAAAAATTAATTCGATGTTTTTTGGTCACGTATATTTACTTTTAAACGATAAAATTGTCCGTTTTTGAAATTCTCAATTTAATTTATTTTATTGTTTTCGGGTTTTTTTTCTCATTACGTTTCGCTATTGGATTTGTTATGTTACGTTTCTATGAAACTAAATTTATCTACAAGTACATAAAATAGATTCAATAAAAAAATAAATAGTTTTTGGAAATTGTCTATTAGTTTTCTATGTTTAGTTAAAATGTTTTCTGAATATTTGAACACGTCAAGACACTGGGTACAAATCATTATTTTAAGTTTAAAGTTATATATATTTATTATTTATTAATCCTGTTTCAATAATATACTAAAATTAATATCATTTAAAATGTACGTTTGTTCTAACAGATCAGTTTTAAAGCGCATTGGATAAAATATATTTAATGATGTAGTAAAGACTGATCGGTTTTAATTAAATCCAAATGTGTTCATTCAGAATGTAATTATTATTGTGTAATAATTTATTGCACCGAAATCAGTTCACCTCTAAAAATATTGTAAGTGTTCAATCAGTAGATGGTTATTTATTAATAGAGACGTTGGTGTACATTTACTTTTATACGTAAATTGAATACTTCTGAATTAAATATATTCACAGAAAATTGGATCCCAATAAGAGAAACTACACAGAATATTCAAAATCACTTAGACGTCCCAACGGAAATTAAGTTTCCGACCTTAGAACATCATTTTGATCTCTAGAGATCTACGTGACCTCTCGATTGGGTAAAAATAAAGTTTATACACTTACACACTATACAGGGTTAAACAAACTTTGGTGACAAGTATTATCAAAATTTAACTTCATCAAGATTATAAATAATAGTTTATTACGTATTTAATGTATAAAATAAAACTTAAGTATGAAAAAAAAACATTCATGTGAGCTAAAAACACTATACAACAATGAGAAACATTTTTGTTTAATTAAAATATGGTTATTGTTTAGATAATTAATATACATTACACACACACACACACACACACACACACACACACACACACACACACACACACACACACACACACACACACACACACATTAAAAATGTTTAGTTTTTCGAGAAAACTCGTAGTTCTAATTCATAAACTCTTTAAGTAAACATTTGTGTTACATTGTAAGGTTCTAAAGTATTTTTATAATTATTTTTTACAGTTAATCTAAATAGCAGTTCGTAATAAATACCAGCTAGGTTTAAACTGTACAAAACATGAATGACAAAAAAGACAAAAATACCTTATTTTACATAATATTTTGAGTATGCTATGTGTGCAAAAGTATTTTCCCGCTATCGTCGTACATCCTATACATTTTTTACGCCTATCAAACATTTACAGACTACTTTGTTACAGAATTTATGACGGTGACCTACACACTTTTTATGGACATGACGTAAAATCGGAAACTCCTGCGGTAAACTTTTCTAGGCATCATAATAATTTGCATCGTTATTTTATTACATTATTATATTTTAATACAAGCACAGTGAAATAAACGAAAATTACCTTTTTTTTTTTTTTTCAGCAAAGTATAGTACAGTTACTTTCTGTAGAGCCCAAAGATGACTTTGAAGAGTTAGCAGTTTTGATAATTAGATGTACTGAAAAAAAAAATGTATTATTTTGGATTCACATAAAGCTTATTATAATCTCTATAGTATACGGCATAAAAGAACTTAAATCTCCCGAGGTCGAATGAAAATGATCCTAGCATCAATTATAATACGCTGCCGTGTAGTGTACACGTGTGCTCGTTAGTTTCGGCTAGCGCTCGACTAATGAACAAGAGCGCGACGATTCATTTGAAACGATATCGAACGTGATAACGTTTTTTCTGTTTAAAAAAAACACCATTAAATGTACCGGCGTTACAATAAAAAGTTAATGGTTCATTCGTTATGGATTGGAAAGGTCGTCAATGTTACGGGTCAAAAACACAGAGGCCGCGGGTCCGACTAGTAAATAAAATTACGAACTGTAATAACTATAACGTTAATATTGCGAGCCGTACATCATTATCGTCGGTGTTATTCGGCAAAAACAATAAAACAAAAATCGTATCACAATAAACATGGTCACGAGCGCGGAGTCGGTAAATTGCGTCCCTGTAAAGTACGGTCATGGTCATATACTATGTGAATTGCGGCCCGCGTACTTTTAAAACATACGTAAATTGCGTCCCGGGATATTCCAATTTTCGGTCGGCTGTGCAATTTAAAGATAACGATAAGTGTTAATGTTATCTTTAATATTGATGGATCTAGATAATACGCTCACTTACAAAATATTACTAGCAGCCTGTGTATAGCAGTAATCCACAGTTGATTCCTTTCTGGATTTTGCAATGGAAATCTTATGGGAACAATCTTATTATAGTTTTTACATACCTAACTAATAATAAGTTTACATAAGATATAACAATGTATAACTTACGAAAAAAAAATGAACTTTTGCTTCCTTTCAGTCTCCTATTGGCACAACCAGACACAGAACAAGAAACCACCATGACGTTGAATTACTTGAATTGCACTTTATAGTTTATAGTTTATAAATTATAATCGAAAAATTGTGTTTCAATCCGAATCCATATAAAAAGATAACTGATATTTAAAACAACATTTTTATATTATATCTTTGGTTTCAATCACAGAAAAATTATATTTCATGGAATAATATAAAATGTCATGGATTAATCAATTATATTTTGCCCTGTTCGCATACGGATTCTAGACTTCAATTTTATTCGTTGAGTCGGCTATCTAGTTGTTTTATATATCTGTAGTTGCTCTACAGTTTACAGTATTTTTTTTTCAATCTAATAAAAATGAACGTTATGAAAAGCGAAAGGAATAAAACGTTGAAAATAGTTGATGGTTTCAAATTTCGTTTTCATAAATTTCTAAACAATGATATTCAACGTTGGTGTTGCACTGTTAAAACGTGTAAGTATTTTTTGAAATTTGATGATAATAATATTTGTATAGATAGTTTTAAGTCTGTTATAGTTATAGTCCTAAGTCTGAAAAATGGGATAGAAAATATTGGTTTTGTGGAAAAAAGGCTTAGACGTAATTTACATATTAATAAGAAATAGTTAGATAGGCATATGTACAAAAATATACCCGGGCCGCAATTTACGTATGTATAAAATATACCCGGGCCGCAATTTACATAAAAAATTTGAAATGGGACGCAATTTACAGAGACCCCACGAGTGTACGAAGCGAAATGATATTATATAAAACAATATTTATGCGGCCCATACGAAAGTGCGACAAATTATTTATAGTATTATTTTTATAAAAAGGCGCCTGTTCAATGGGACTAGTTCAGATT
The DNA here is from genome assembly GCA_027580255.1 of Therioaphis trifolii. Taxonomy (NCBI): domain Eukaryota; kingdom Metazoa; phylum Arthropoda; class Insecta; order Hemiptera; family Aphididae; genus Therioaphis; species Therioaphis trifolii. Next base: position 13,074,128 of record CM050406.1, on the reverse strand, counting down.
GCGTTTGTTTCTTTGATCACAAAACGATTTCTGGTCTGAATAATTAAAAATAAACAACACGTATTTGGTCGTACTGATATTTTGAGCACTAAAAAAAAAAAAAAATGTGGTTGACAATGCGCATTGTTGGTTTTTTTTCAACTGGGAGGAAATACTCAGTGAACAGGCTCATCAGTTTTTGAAAATATGACGTCACCGAGTGGACAAGCTAAAAACACATGAACACAACAAATATTCGCAGGCCCGGAATGATAAAGGGTTATGAGAGGGTTGTTACATTTTTTGGTAGTCGGCACAGTAATGAGTAGAGCCCGGATTTAAATGCACTTAAAACCATACAAATATGCTCTAAAAAATAACCAAAAATGCCCTTAAAAAAATGCATTTTATATATATATTGAACATATTATATGCATTAAAAACCAACAAAATGGCCCAATAATGCTAAAAATGCTCTAAAAATGAAAAAACTTCGAAATATGCAAAAAAATGCAATATAAAATTTTTAGCCATGAAACCCTCGTTACATGAAATGAATTTTGTACTTGGAACGCATTGTGTTAGATCAACCAAAAAAATATGCATTTTGCATTGAAATCCGGGCCCTAGTAATGAGTATGATGTACTTAAAAAAAAAAAAAAATTGGTTGTTTGAAGTTTAATTCGAGTTCAGATATCATGTGTAAAATCTTTATGCAAAAAAAAAACGTTTTCCGGATTCATCATTTAAAATTGTATTAGATCCAAACGATTGAAGATGTAAAAACTGTTTACACGTTATTTACACCTTCATTTCAAACTATATTTAGTTACATTTACCTCCGTATATTAAAATAAGTATTCAAAATGTAATACATAATTCGCTTCCGGCTTCTGAATAGAAATGAAAACTTACGGTTCATTAAGTGAAATTGTATTTATTTTTTTTTTTCGTTATGGAAATTATACATATTTCGAACGCAGCGAGATATTTTTCAATTTTATATTATTTGATATGTGTCGTCGTTTTTATCACCCTCACGAATAACATCGAAGGTCAACCCTCCGTGTCATTCGAAACGTAAAAAGCATTAACATCAAACCGTCACGGTACTTACCAAGGCGGCGGGCGAAAATAATAAACAATACTATTGAAATCATATATCTTGTGAAAAATAATTAAAAACACACATCCTGAGTCTTCGGGACGTCAGTAGGTTTAATTCTAACGCCGCGTCCTCTCGAGATATCCTTTGCATTGCGTTTTCGCCAAGTCCACGATTTATGGCAAATGATCTGTCATCTCGTGCCGCCGCCACCGTCAATAACAGTTTAAATCGTTAATTGTAAAGTGTGTTGTATTTTAGTGTCAAATATAATAGATTTTTATTTATTTATTATTTTTTTTTTTTACCAACGTTTATTTTTAAATTTTTTTTTCAACAAGTAAAGTAATTCCGTCTATTCAAATTTAAAAGTATGCCTTTATACGTTTTCTTGAAAAATAAATTATGTCGTATTATTATTATTATTATTATTCTCGCCAGCATTTCGTTTGAATAAGTTTTGATTTATTTCTTGTATGACTTTATAACTGGGTTTTCGTATTGACAGAAAATGAAAAAAAACGCATTTTACTTCATAATAGGCGCTTCTAAATTGTATTATGGCGATTTTAATTGATTATAATTGTATTCGAATTGATGAATAATCAATAAACGCTAATTACCGCGAAATACGAGCACGGGTGTTCGAAACGCGAAATGTGTTCGACTGTCGTCGCATACGTCGTTTGCGGGACGCGAAGATTTTTACTTTCCCGATAAAATCATTAACGGAACGTATTTATGATACATTAAGTACGACGAATCAAATTTTGACACGCGCTAGATGCCTATCATTCTTATTTATTCCGCCTCTTGATATTTTTTCGGTGATCCTATACACTCGACGTCTGGGCCAGCGTGTACATCGAATATCCATTAGCTCATACCTTCCGTAAAGTTGTTCTCATCCGTCACAAACCGACTACGAGTTTCTACGGTGTATAGTCAGACATTTCTTTTTTTTTTTTTTTTTTTTTTACTATTACGCCGAATGTTTCCCGACAAACCAAATTTGAGATCCAGCAATGCTTTTGTCGTCGGTTAAAAAGGGCTCATGCGGTCGGCGCGAACATAGATCTTTTTTCGCCCGGGTAAAAATAATGGCTTTAGAGTAGCCAAAATAGAACCCGAAAAAGGTTTTTCCTCCTTCGCGTATTATTACGATGAATAAAAATGCCATTACCGCTAGTAGATACGCAGATTTATTTCTCCATCCGTGCAATCTTTGAATACAACACGAAAAGAAGATTGAACGAATTTTGATCGACCGCCTTCGACGTTGCCACTCAAAAATAAGAAGTGAACCTATCCGATTCGTATATCACAATGCCGGTAGATGAAGTGCTTAGATCATTTAAGTAAAATTGAGTTTACACGTATACACACGTGATAACGTAGTATGTGCGTAATGCGATTGGCGTAGTGATCTTTTAGAAATGTATCAATGTAGTTTAAGTATTGCTTTTTTTTTTCGATAATTTATCGTCTATTTTATTGACCTTAAAGTCATCAACACGTAGAATCTACGTAAAACTGTACAATATTTAATATTTCACTAAATTACATACACGTTTTCACATGTAAATACGTTGAAAAATGTATGAATAATATACTGCATAAAATACAGGGAGATTATCATTAAAGATATTTTATTTTATTTTATGGTAAAAAACACTGTCAATTGAAATAACCTAACAGTTGACATCAGAACTATCAATGATATTTATAATTTGCTAATATTGATGAGACACTATTCTTACAGTAAACGTTATTTTGTTTTGCTTCAATTATTTTAAAACGTATAAAATAAATGACTTTTCTTATTTGCTGTCAATCGGAACAGCTTTTCCTATATTCTTCCTTGAAATGTAATTTATTATCAATTGATTTACACTCCATATTCGCTCAAATTTAAATACAGATATTTTACATCTTAAAATTTCTAAAAAACCTTAATATACCAATAAATTTACAAATGTGATTACATGTAATGAATAAATACAAGGTCTCGATAATTCGAAATCCGTGAAAACTGAATTGTGTTCTTATTCCTAGAATTGTATTTAAGTTATATTTGAGGTAAATAACTCGAATGCATAAGCCGTATTAATTTGTATTCCTCTTGAGATTCAAACCTTCAACACTTGATTGTATAGTAATAAATATTTTCGGTGATTTTGATTCTAATCATTAATAATGTTATCATGTAGGTATATGGTTTTTAAATTTCAATTAAACTTGTTTAAATAAATATTTCACTAGATTATACTATACAAGTTAATACTGTAAATCAAAAAAGTTTTAATTAAATAATTTTTATTGTTTTACTTTTTAAACGTTAAAATATGTTTGTCATCTGTGATTTTTTTAAATGTTCATTGTAAATCAAAAGACGATTATTTTGTAATCAAATTATAATTAAATAGCAACGATTTTCAGCGGTGATTATTTTTGTAGACATATATAATACCTTTTTTTGCATCAAAACATGTAACTTATAGACAATATGAACTCTTCACCTGTTGCATTGAAAACGTCTGATTATTATAGCGTGTATTCGTGTTTTGGATTTTTCGATTTCAAACTAATAGTTCAACGAGTCGTTACTAATGCAAGCGACGCGACGTATTTATACAGTAATTGTTATCTAAGATGTGGTTTTAAAGTGAAATGTTTTATACGCGAAATCATACGTGACGTGCCGCGTTCGTCTAAATGAAATTGAAAATAATTGTTATTTCTAAATCCACGTGTGAAATGACGGGTCGGCCGGGTGCGTGCGTGCCGTGGCTGTATATAAAACGTCTCGTGCGCCCCCCCCCTCCCCGGTCGCAGAAAACACGGTGCGGAAAATACCGGCGATTTATCGTCGCGTCCCCTTGATTACGTACATCTGTTCCATTATTACCCGGGACGTCGACTCGTCAGCAGAGGTCCGTCCGTAATTTGTTGAGCCACAACTTGGAATCACCTTAAACGGTACAAATGTTCGTCACGAGAGAAATAAACGGACGCGACTGCGGCTCTGCGGTATCGCGAAACACAATAAGTGTCACGTGAAATCACCGTTTAAAATGTCGATACAATAATTTCGTGTTTCATACCGTTAATGCACGTCCGGTGTCGTCCATGCGGGTAATCGAATTATATACGATTTCGGCGGAAAAACAAACTGCCAGTACTATACAGCAGTATATATAATATATACTTGTATAGACTACCATCGGCGAACGGCGTATGTCTTATTGAATAAAAATGCAATTATTATTGCGTACATGTCGACCGTGCACGATCCGAAATAAAAAGAATAACGTTATATGCTACGACAACCATTAAAATATCACTGCGCGGTCCGAACGTGTATATCATGTCCTTTGTTGCTGATAGTAAACGATACGCACGTGAGCGAATGTTTGTGTGTGTGTGTGTGTGTGTGTGTGTGTGTGTGTGTGTGTGTGTGTGCATGCGTGCGTGCGTGCAAGAGATGGAAAATCGTACATGTTCATTGGTTTTTGGATCGGAAGGAATCATTGTAGACAATGATCGAATTCTAGTCGATTTAGTGTGACGTTTAATAAGTCGTTCGTATGTTCTCGTGACGAGCCGGAGCAAACCGAATTTTGATCAATCAAATTCAAAGAACCTACGAAAACCGTAGAATTCGAAATATCGATCGATGAAATTTCTAACGCCCCCGTTTTCGTGGACAATTGGGATATTGCAAGTATTATACAAATACATTTACTGTCACACTTTTCTTTTTTTTTTTTTAGATTTTGTGATACAATTAATTTCGACAGTTAGGAAGAATTTTATGATAAATTTGTAATATAGTTTAATTTTTTAATTTAATAGTTTAATTTAATAATTTTAATTCAAGGATACTCATATTTTTGAAGAAAGAAGTTTGATTTGCTGTAATAGCGTTTATTGAAAAATATTACAATTTTAGTGTTTTTAAAATTAATTTAAAATTGAAGTTATATAAATACATATGTGTCTGTATGTGTGTATTTGATATTACTTTAAATATCGATTTACAATTCCTACATTACTATTTTCAAACAAATAAACTTTTTGAAAACTTCGAATACATACTGAAAAAATTAAATCAAATTCATCTCAAAAATTTTAATGTAATGATCTTCCATCATTATATTTAATTTAAAATACTAATACCACTATATTATGCTAGCTCTACACTCACGCCGAGGCGACGCGAGGCAACGCGAGCACGAGAGTGTAGTCGGTTCACTCGTGTCGTCTCGTCTCGTCTCGCCTTGCCTCGTGCGTGCTCCGTTCGGTGTCGGTTTTTTTGTCGCGAGTCAAAGGACACGTGCCACGAGGCGAGGCTTATCAACTACATTCTCGCGCTGTCTCGTGCTTGTCTGGTTTGAAAACAGCCGTTTAATATTGGTTTATTTATTTATTGTTTAGTCATTTACATGATAAAAATTTTTTTCGTTCAATAATTTATTAAAATGTCTGACTGGACTAACGAAGATGCAATTGCATTTATGGAGCTTTATCAAACTAAACCTATTTTATGGGATCCAAAGCATCGTTGGCATAAAGATAAGGCCAAAGTAAATGATGCTTGGGTCGAAATTAGTAATGTGTTCAACAAACCAATTGATGAACTGAAAAATAAAAAAAATTCCATCATGGCAACGTTTCGTGGGCATTTAAGGAGAAAAAAGGCGTCGATCAGATCAGGAGCCGGGCAGGAAGATATTTATAAGCCAATATGGTTTTTATATAATCTAATTGAAAGTTTTATGGGAAATATTAATGATTGCAACGCTACTTTGGACACAGAACAGGTATGTACATATTTGGTGGATCGTGAAGTTAACGTAGAGTGGTACACTGTACACATTTAATTTTGTAAAATAACTGACTGTGTCGTTAACGTTTTTAGATAAATAGATTTTAAAAATTCATTTTAATTTTGTTATTATTCAATACCTACTATACTAAAATACACTCATCGTCACACCGTCGTCATCAACGCTCATAGGCACAATTAATTTTGAATTTATTATAGGTAATATTATATATAATATTTTTTTTTATTTTTTAATATTATATATTATATTTATTATATATAAATAGTAAAAATACTTGAAAATTTAATACGCTTATGTCAACGTTCCGACAAACGACGTGATACAATTTTTTTTGTTTTGTGTGGTGCACGTGCGCTCTCGTGCTCCATAGCACGAACCGCCACTGGTCTAGGTATAAGACATATTATATATATTATGATAATGGTTAATAACAATTTGAAATTAACATCTTATTAACAATACAATTTTATTCATACAAATATAAATGTATTGAATCGAGTTTATTATTATAATATTACAAAGTTTATTATAGAATTCACTGTTTATAACTGTACTATTGTTTTATTACTGTCTATTATTGAAAAAATATGATGTAAATTCTTCTCGTATCTGGGTTGCATCCATAGGTGATCTTCGAGGTATATGATTAAAGGGTCTTAATGCACCATTTCCTTCGATTTCATTTCTCCAAGAACCTGATTGAATTATTAAACCATTTTCATCACACACGTCCATCGTTCCTGGAGGGTTATATAATGATGCAGAGGTTTCGCTCCTTCTTAAAAAATTATGTAATAGTATGCATGTCATAGTTATAATTGATACTTTTTCGGGTTCTAGTAAGATGGGTTTTTTAAAAATTCTGAATTTAGCCGTTAATATCCCAAACACATTTTCTACTACAACGCGTGAGCTTGATAATCTTTGATTGAATATTCGTTTTGGTGAGCCGACTGCATGGTTTCCAGGATATGGTTTCATTAAATTCGCACTAAGAGCAAATGCCCCATCCCCAAAAAAAACATATGGAATATCTGTACTACTATTCGAACCATGAAGAGGTGATGGGGTTGGTAAATTGAGGCTATTTGAACAAATTTTTTGCCATAATAACGAATTTCTAAGTACACCGCCATCACTGATTCGCCCTTGACTCCCGATGTCTGCATATATAAAGCGATAATCACTACTGACTAATGCCATTAAAACAATGCTGAATGAGTTCTTATAATTATAATATTCTGATCCTGTATGGGGAGGGGATTGCAAAACAACGTGTTTTCCATCTATTACTCCGATACAATGGGGAAATTTTCTATTGAATCCCTCTTCTACCAACAACCACTCAGCAGCAGAAGATTGCAACTGAAACAAAAATGTATATTATTTTTTTATTTATTCCATCTTAGTATACATATCTTAGTATCTATATTAAAATATAATATTAATATTAAAATTTCAGGCATTTTTGTTCAAAATTAAAAATTTCATTCGATAAATTTTTTTAAATTACGGGTAAAAAAATTTAAAAAAACAATATTTAATTTTAGGGTAATAATTCACAAAATGCACAGGAGATAACGGCAGATGACAATATTAATGAAACAAATTTATCCAACCAAATCGGTCAACAAACTGAAGACGTCAATCAAACACAGCGTCGCCCACCGGTTACACCCCGACGCCGAAGTAATCCTACCGAACTAGAAGAAGCGGGAAAACAAATGAAAAAGGCTTTTAGTACTCTGGAAAGTTGTATAAATAACAGGAAAGAAGAAGACGAGTGCGATCTTTATGCAAAAATTTTCGCCAAAAAATTACGTAAACTACCTGAATGTGAACGTGAAATATTTATGTACGAGATTGATGGAATGTTTATTAATCGTTTACGTCATTGCAACAATCAATCATTGACTTCATGTACCAACCCTTCTTTTACTCCTCCAGTATCAAATCAACCAAAATCAGCTGTTGAAATAAATACACCAAAAAGACCATCGTCTTCTTTAAGTTCTTATTCTGAACCTGAATTGAGAATTTGTAATCGTCCATTAATTCCTCATTACTCTATTTCTCAGCCTCATTCACCAGTAATTCATATTCCGGAAAGAAGTGACACGTGTTCTAACTCTCCGATTTCAAACCTTTGCAACCCAGCCCAACTCTCCATCTCTACGTCAAACACTAATATTTCAAACCAACTAAATGTAACTACATCGAACGCTCCAAATTTAATAGACACTGCTTTTTACGCTGCTCTTGACAATTACAGTGGAGATTATAATTGATATTAATTAATAATTAAAATAAGGCGAAAGTATAAATAAATGTAAAATTATGTTTCAGTTGTGATAAATTTAATGAAAGTTATATTTTTTATTTTTGTTGTTAAAATTTAAAAAGAAAACTAAGTTATGTTTTGTTTTGTTGTTAAAAATATTTAAAAAGTTAAAGTTTTGTTTTTTTCCTTAAATACTTTTAAAAAGGTTAAGTTTTGTTTCATTTGCATACAATATTATAAATTATTATGCCCGTATAAATTCATAATAAATTGTATATTTCACTCTACTTAGAATATTGTTACCTTTATTTCATCTTTGAGAAGGTCGTTGATTGCAGCACATACTTCTGGAACAATAATTGAAATGATTTGACTGGACACTTTAAACAAAAAATGTAAACTCTTATAACTATCTCCAGTAGCCAAAAATCGTAAAGTGATAGCAAGTCTGGTTTTGGCAGGTATAGGTTCTCTTAATTGAGTGTGTTTTTTAGATATCACAGGTGAAATCTTGTCTAGTATATATGAGAAATCTGATGATGACATTCGTAGGAAATTTTCAAATTCGCCTGAAGGTTCAAAAAGCAATTCTGCTAACATATGATCGGTACTTAGGCTGAAAAATTTTAAAATAAAACATAGATAATGATATATAGAAAAAATTTGGTAAAAAAATAAGGTAAAATTTACCTTGTTCTATTTCGGTGTATTTTTGTCATCCACCATCTCCTTTTTTTCCATGGTTTTTTAATATTTTTTTTTTGGTAAATATTGAGGAAATTATAGTAACTAATAGCACACAATGTTGCCGCGGCGGTTAACTCGACCACGTCCATTTTGCAGAATCGTTAACGCCCAAATGAGTATAAATTTGGAGAGTGTACGTCAAGTTGGTACGAGGCGACACGAGACTACACGAGAGTGTAGAGTGTGCATTCGTGCGGTGCCTCGCCTCGCGTTAACTCGACAAGACTCTCGACGAGGCGACCTCGCGAGAGTGTAGAGCTAGCATTAGATACATATACTATCTTAACAATCAGATGTGAGTGGGAAAATAAGTGCATAGTCTCCATGCCAACATTTTTTTAATATTATTAAATTAAAAAAATATCAATAATTATCAGTGGGTATTCCAAAAAACAATAACAATATAATATGAGATGTTGAATACAATAACAAATTTAATTTTTATTTAGTATCTTGAATATTTGAAAAAAATGCACTCAACTTAAATATTGAATTTAAATCATACAATTTTTGTTTAGCATTTTCTCAATTTATAATGTTATAACGCATTGCAATAGTATCTCATAAGTAATTTGTTGTCAGTAATCATACTTATTATTGTTAAAATGATTTTGTCCATACTTTAATAGACAATATTTCATTGTATACGAATGAATAAAAGTAGCACAAAGTATAAAATCCAACATTGCGCACTCTTCATATATATATATATATATAAATGTACAAAGTTATGCTTTTAATATGACAGAAAACCAGAGGAATTAATTATACAATTGAATTTAACAGTCTGAACCATGCTCGCATTGTGCAACATATATGATGATGATCTAGTTAGTCCACAAAAAGGATTTACTGTAAATAAAACATGAAATTATTCTAGAAAAAAAACGCACACCGTCGAGGAACAACGTCTAATGAACTACCTACCAGCAAGGATAATAAACAATAAAATACTGCGGACCCTTTATCGAATGAGCGTGAAATTAAACAAACAAAAATTTCGCAAAATATAATTTTAACAATAATCATGTCGGCCGGCGTTATAGACGTTTCCAACGTGAACGCCGCACGGACGCGCGGAACATATTCGAAGCACGTACTGACCGTAATTGATCCTTAGTGCAATAAGTTAAAGACGCCAAACAACCATGATATCTGTACTCAAGAAAAGGGCAAGCTAGGGCAAAATATAATAATAATAATATGTTCAAAGCCAGTAAGCTGATGAACGGAACTCGGTATTATATATATATGATAATATATTTAATAAAACGCGCGGACCCACTACAACCTTTCTTCTCTCATTGTACGCTGCGATGATAATATTAAGAAAAATAAAACGTTCTTATTTGATAAGAGTTTTAGAGATGGACGAAAATATTATGTCCCCACCGGCAAAATACGTATAATCGAGCAATATAGTGTTTTCGTTTCGAAACGAAATATTTTATAGACTGAATATTTTATACGGTTATTTATCGCGCCCGATTTAATTGCGTCGTGCATAACGTCACATCAGACCGGAACGAGTTTTACGATATTACGATGCGAAATAAATTTTAAATTTCATTGAAATAAACTTTGTATGCGCCAGGTACAAAATATAAAAATATTTAAAATAAACGTTAGAATAGGAATGGGTGTTTTGTAGCAACGTGTTCTTTTTTTATTTTTTTTCCCCTGAGTTTTTGAAGTATAAAAAAAAACCCAAAACTGTATATTACATACTTTTCAAATGTGAGCATAAACTGTTTGAAAAAGTTACTAAAAAAACATCCACTTTAATAATTTAGTCCAAGTACTAAACTTCGTTTTATTCATAAAAAAAAAAATAAATAAATAATAATAATAATAATAAAAATTGCCCGCGTTTCTTCTACCATTGAATATATTGAATCTAGTTATTGAGAACACGGGAGCGTGTGTGTGTGTGTTTTTTTTTTCAAATGAAATGCCATTACGTTGTTGGACTCTTTTTATTAAAGCAAAACGTTTGATACTCGACGTATTTGTTTAATTCAATGTCCATGTTAAAATTTATACATTTTTCACGCTGCGCATTCACTAAAGAAACGTGTACGATACGTCGTGTTATAATAGGGAAACGTTTTATACAATTAAGTCATAGGTACTTTGCGAGTCAAATGATCGCCTTAATCACACCAACGAATTTATGTCAAAACATCTGTTTCGATTGATGATTCGACCAAAACCTTCTAAGGTCGCTACGTCAAGTACGCCCCACACATAAATTACAATAAAAAAAAAAAAAAAATGAATAGTAATAATAATATAAAGAGCTTCGATCTAATAAATACGTACAACAAATACACTTTAATTTTCGAACAAAAAACAAAACAATTTTTTTGACCGGAATCATAATCTCGACGTATTCGCGTATTACTTCCGCTTCGGTTGGTAATTAATGCATTAATGTTTGACGTTGCATGTTCATCGCAATCACCACAATGTGCACGATCCATGTGCCCAATAATAACAATACACGTACACGTGTCGATCGTTTTCATCGATGAAAATAGGTACGTAAGTACATAATCGCAGATTCGATCGAATTCGGTTTTGTTAATTATCTCCGAATCCACGTGTGTGTAAGTGTGTGTGTGTGTGTGTGTGTGTGTGTGTGTGTGTGTGTGTGTGTGTGTGTGTGTGTGTGTGTGTGTTTTATACGATGATTTAGATTGGAAAATGTACACCAGTCGTGATCGTTATAAATACCATTGATATCTTTATTGTATTATACTTATACATGTGAATAATAACGACGTTATTGTTTGTTTCGATAAAATATAGATAATCGCCGTCATAGTTCGGGTATCGTTCGAAATATTCTTTTCGTTATTTATTTTTTAAACTTATAAATCCCAGTCTAGCCGCAGCGTTCGACGTGAACACACGCACTTCGTCCGCGCTCCGTTATCATATCGCCCTTTATAATATAATTTGTACAATAATATTACGCCATTATCACGCCGCACACGCCATCAACAACGAAGCGAAACCTATCAAACAGGTTCGCCTAAACAAATTGACCAAAAAAACAAAAGTTTTTGTCGCCCCGAACCCGTTACGCTGTATAATCAACACAGGTGAAGAAAATTTACTCGCCATACCTTCAACTAGCACCACGGAAGATCCGGACAGTCCTCTTCACAAAGTTCACAACGTCGAGACCGCGGCTCCTCCTGTCCACATCAAAAATATGTCAAACTTCTGAGCATTCAACACCGTCCTAAAATATATCACCGGACCCAATGGTTTCACAGTATGTAAGTCAACTTCTTCATACCGCATTGTACGACCCACCGGTCTCCGCACTTACAATGCAATAATAGATTACTTACTCGAAACAAACGCTAGTTTCCATTCGTTTTCGCCTCCATGCCTTCGAACATACATAGTCGTTATGAAAAATTTACATTGCTCTGCCTTACACACCGATATTACTTCCGGTCTAGCTGAACTAGGACATTCCGTTAAGAATATATACAATGCCGACAACAAAAACAATTGCTCACTTCCATTATTCTTTGTGGGTATCGGTCAGTAAGAAAATAACAACGATATCCATGATATTACATCTTTTCTCGACCCAAAAGTAAAAATCGAAAAACTAATAAAAAAAAAAGAAGTGTCCCACCGCAATTTCATAATTGCCGAAACTACGGACACACATAAAACTACTGCAACCACAAAGCTCGATGTGTCAAATGTGGCGAAAACCACCTGACAATCAAGTGCACCAAAGACCGAAATAGTCCTGCTGAATGGGCCCTATGCACCAAAGACCACACCGCAAACTTCAAAGGATTCCCAGCAATCGAGTCGACATTTGAAAAAGCTGCTCCAAAGTTTCAACATGTCAAAGGTCCTGAGCCTCGCTTTCAACTCAGAACTAATACCAAATTATATGCAGAAACCACCAACAACCAAAATAAAACCACGGAACAAAATATCAAATGCCTTTTCCAATTTCATATCCAATTTAAGCTCTTTGATATTAGTCCATTAATTTCCCTTCTGACCTCAGTCCTAAATACACTAATAACTTAAGGCATTATCTCCCCATAATACTGTCGCACATTGTCTCATCAGACCAACACAATCTTATCTTTTCCTCTGACCTATCAACATTAATTTTATATTAATTTTAATTGAAACTGTTTATATTCAAATATGTCTACCATTATAACAACTATTTGTAAATTTATAATCTATATATTATTATATCTCTCCGAATTTAGGCATCAACCACTGTAATTGTTATCTAACTTGTTATAGCACCTAGCGCGCTGAACCATTTTAATAATTATTAATAAAAAAAATAAATAAATAAAATAAAATGAAATTTCTAAATCTGGAAATCAGCTTTTATCGTCACAATAAACTCACGTTGAAGCAACACGATGAATAGACGTGAGGCAATAGAATATTACGGTAAAATTATTAAGTATATGCTACGGTGAGATTTCAGTAGTCCCGAGTGAAGAAATAATTCAATTACCGAACTCCATGACGAATAACTATTCCTATCCGTACACTATTGAAGGCATACTATTATAATATACGATAGTATTTTTCGAATCGATACTTTTCTAAATTAAAAAATAACAATAATAGTAATAATAATAATAATAATAAGGTTTGACGGATCTATTTGTGTTGTGTCTCGGTTTTCTCGGTTTGTCGTAATCTTACCGTATTGTTGTGAGATAGACCGTAGAACATAGTGACGTCGCGCATAATATTATCTCTTATTCGAAACTCCCTCGTATACGCACATTCTAATTTTTTAACGTGATCTTTTCAACGTCTACGGCGTACCATAGAATCTCCGTACTATCCGACGACAATGACGAGATCTGGAGTCGAATCGAAATACAAAATTAAACTGGGGTGGTTTTCCCCTTTCATCTGTAAATCGCATACCAAAAGCGCGCGTGCCCGGATCTCGGAGTTGGCGTCCGGACGTCGCGCGGTCTCCGGACCGGTCACATTTCGAACGCGTGCGCGCGTCACGTGCGTTTTATGAACACCGTGTAGGCGGCAGGTACTGCAGTCTCGTACAGTGGCGGTTATAAGGGGGGGGGGCGATAGGTGGATCGCCCCCCCTTTGGTCCGTTTTTTGTAAATTTATTTATTTACTACCTATAAATCATGGTACAATCTTACACAAAAAGGAAAAAACATGTACCTATTTTTAATTTTTATCGTACTGCAATATGTTAAGATGTCTGTGCGCTTAGTTTATTTTTGTTCTTATAGGTACCGAGTGTACCTACGCGTATTATCAGCTTTTTTGCTTAGATTAAAGGTATTTACTTATTTCTATCTAACTGTTAGGCTATTCTTTAGCTAACTTGTATTTCTATGGATTTTACATTATAATATGCATGTGCGGTGTGCTTTTTTTTATTTACGTAGATTGAAAACATGGTTAAGGTCAACAATTGGCGAAGAAAGGTTGAATGGACTAGTGTTACTCCACATTCATAAAGATATTTTCTATAGATATAGAAAATATTATAACACGCTTTGCCAAACAAAAGAATAGGCACATGCTTTTACTGTAGTTTTTTTTTATGGATATTTGATGTAATATGATTAATAAAATAATATTTATGCTATATGAAGTGTTTATTTTATTTCAAAATATTGAGGAAAGGTATATCCAACATTATTGTTTATACCCTACGAATTTTTTTTGTTATTTTCGCCACCCCCCCCCCTTAAAAGTCAAATATAACCGCCACTGGTCTCGTATTGTGCGTCGTCGGCCCGGATGGCGGCCGGACGGGTTGTCGAGCGATTCGGATACGCGTGCTCTCGAGGGGTGTCACGCGAAAGATAATGCAAGACTATGAAAGGTAGTTAATTTCCGTGGACTATTATTGTAATAGTGATTTAGTGGCTTGTTTTAACACGAATATCGGCCGGGTGGGTAGGAAACTTTTGTCAACTGCACGCGCGCTCAAAACGCCTCGTCCTCTATTATTATATTAACGCTTCCCGTTCAACCAACTCGCCTAATTAATATTATTTTGTTCTATAATGTTTCAATCGTAATTCGAGCCAGAATAAATACGCTTTATTATATGAATGTAAATATATGTACTTATATACTGTTTTTAATTTTTTTTTTTTTTGTCTCGTTCAACTAAAAATTCTATTGGTAATGTCCACGAATCTCGGTACATTGAAACAAATTTTGTTTTCATTATTTTACGTTCGTCGCATTTTTTGAAAATAATCATATTATAGCATATTTTTAAATAATCAACATGAAAAGAGAATGTTTGAAAACAGATTTTAATACAATGTTAAAAAGAAAGACAATTATGAAATCGATTTGTATTTTTAGTGTATATTTTTATCAATTTATGCTTTGTTGAACTATGAACATATTTATTTACACTCTATCAATAAGTCCACCGAAACGTTTACATTGGTAAAATCTTTTAGATATCTTTTTGACTTCTCGTGAAAAGGTAGAGTATTATTACTAGTTACTACAAAGCTATACATCATTTTGTACACGTTTTAACATCGGCTCAGTGAGTTAAATGCATCATTGGTTCGAAAATTAATTATTTCTATTGATTTATTGAAATATATTTCAAAAGTGACTTCTTATTAGATTTTACGATTTGTTTTAAATATATTTTATTGCAATCATTATTCTTTGTATTATTATAATACGTAATATCGGCAAAATTAAATGAATACTGTTTTTGTATAGATATTGCATATTTAAAAAAAAATCAAATACATATTTTATTATTTTATCATTTTTTTTTTTTTTTTTTTTTTGAATCCTAGCTTATAATTAATTAAAATTGAAACAGGTGGAATGACAAAGTCTTTACTCGAAATGAGTTTTAGAAAAAATAATAATGAATGTGGGAGGTAAAAGGCCCCTAGTCGATTTTTTGAATAATAGCTAAAAATCGGTGTCCACAATGGCACTTCGGCGTACTCTGCGTTTTTCGGAGCTATACAAAACGCTCGCGTTGACCGACGCACCCGAGAAGCTTGTCGCTTTGTCGACGATAAAGGAAGACGGTGCTGCGCGTCGACGTGACGTAAGGAGGCCGCGGCAGAGAAAGAAAAATCAAATTTCGACGTGTACCGGCGGTACGTGTGGACGACAGGCGGCGAGTCGTGCACATAAATAGGCCCGTCGACGCGACAACACGTCGCCATCGCGGCCGTCGTGT
Organism: Therioaphis trifolii; assembly: GCA_027580255.1. Taxonomy (NCBI): domain Eukaryota; kingdom Metazoa; phylum Arthropoda; class Insecta; order Hemiptera; family Aphididae; genus Therioaphis; species Therioaphis trifolii. Next base: position 13,057,930 of record CM050406.1, on the reverse strand, counting down.
ATTTACGACGGCGCTTAAAGATTTAAATAAAATTCAAGCGACGCACGGTGGCGGGGGGCGGAACGGACTGAGCGAGCGCGTGCACGAGATAATGTATTTCGACGCGAATGGGATTGCGGAATATTTCCTCGAACGTGGCGGCGAGTTTGTACACCGAGCACACGTCGTCTACACAAACACACACACACACACACACACACACACACACACACACACACACACACACACACACACACACACACACACACATACACACACAAACACACACACACACACACACATACACACACACACACACACACACACACACACACACAGACACACAATATATACATATACTTGTACATAACCTATACATTATTACACCCGAACGTGTGTGTGTGTGTGTGTGTGTGTGTGTGTGTGTGTGTGTGTGTGTGTGTGTGTGTGTGTGTGTGTGTGTGTGTGTGTGACTACGTATATAAAGTCGCAAACTTTGAACACACGCACGATGGGCGCCGACGATAAACATAATACCAATAATAATAATAATAATAATAATACCAATAGTCGTAATAATAATATATACACGTTTGTGTGTGTGTGTGTGTGTGTGTACAATCGTCGTACACGTCGTGCATGAATACGCGCGCGCGTTTTATACACGTACGGCGTATAAATGATAAATATGCATACCGTTTGCGTTAAACGCGAGGGCGCGTGTGGATCGAACGACCGGCGCGGCGGCGGTGGCGGCGTCAGAGATGGAGGCACCGTCGAAGGTGGAGGCAGCGCGCGGCCGTAGATCAATATTTACGTTGTGTAAACTACTGCTGTTGCGTATTCCGCAAAAGTCGACATTAACCTTTTCCGAATACCTGCAGTATACACGAGTTACGCGCGCGTACATCCCGTACACACACACACACACAATACGTGTACCTATTACACAGAGTTATCCGCGTACGTAGGTAATGTGCGCGCGAGTCGATCGGCTGATTAATGAACACGAGATTGTTAATATTTTTGTTGTGTGTTTGGCGTTCGCGTGCACACACACACATGTGCGTATATAATATTATACGCATACGCGAGCAAATACGACGCGCGTCAGATCGTCGGACGGGGTCGGGTGGACGCGGCGCGGCGTACGCTACGAAAGATTAACGAGACGACGGTCTGCGGCGTCGGCGGGCGGGTCGTTTCGGGATTTCCTCCGGGTCGGCGGGCCGCGTCGACTTTGGATTTTAATTACGCGCGCGCGCCGCACTCGGCGAACGAGACACGGCGGCGCACGAGTGAACACGACGGTATTGCACACGTATGGCGTACGAGAGAGCGTACGCGTTTATATTATATAGTTTATACCGATTTATTTAACGGCGGCGTGCGCGCGCCCGAAAAAGCGCGTACGTCCGACAATGGTCGTGCGCGATTTCACTCGGAATACTAATCCTCGGACTAGGAGGGAAAAGCGACGACCGCCCGCGGGGGACTCGGCGGGCGCGACGACGGCGGCGTGTACGTATACGTACGCCGCGTGCACTGCATAGCGTATACGGTGCACGCGTGGTGTGTGTGTGTGTGTACGCACCCGCAAACGCGCGGCGCCCGTACGTGTCCGGACTCCGAGAGTCGTGTTCTATTTCCACACGCACACACGCGTGTGTACGCACCCCGTGTTTCGGCTGAGGATTTTCTAATGTGCGGCGGCGTGCGTTGTTTTTGTTTTTTTTTTCCCTCCACCGTCGACGGTGATGGAGGCGGCTGCGGCGGCGAAGGCAACGTCTCGGATTATTATTATTAAGTACCCGGCCGGAGGCGCGTACCACCGATCGGGGCCGGACGAAGATCGCTGGGATAACGGCACCCGTGCACACAACAACGACCGGCAGCCGTTCGACGTGCCCGTGACGGCCCGTGTGTTTTAGATTCTGAGTGAAGCGAACGATCTTATCGTTTTACAATGATGTTTATTATTTTTTTTATTTTTTTTTTATTCTGTAAACACTTTTTCGTATAGAAATCCTTGTCCAAAAGTTTCGTCCAGCATCTTTTAAGATTCGAAATCGAACTGAGATGGTACTTTAGAGAGGTCATTTTTCCAAAATCTCCATAGTTTTTCCAGTAATCAAGAATAACGATCGAAAAACTGAGTAAAAACGGTAAAATCGGTAAAAATCCGCCGTAAACGAGATTTTCACTGTTCAGATTTTAGGTATTTAGTCACAAATTGAAAAGTATTGAAGCTAGAAACTTGAAAATTGTATCCAATATCAAATACATACTTTTTTATATTGGACATTTTCAGAACAATTATAGCATTTTTGACTTAAATATAGAACTTTTGATTTACCAAATTGTTTGAAAGTTTTTATGTAATATAATTTTAAATATTTGACAAAAAGTTCTGACAATTTAATATGACCTTACTCATATACCTACCTAATTATCCTAACAAAAATTCAAAAATCGTGACTCAGGATTTTTTTTTATACACACTTTAATAAATTATTATACGATTTTTTACGATATTGTCTGATTTCTTTTAAGTTTATTTCTAATGAAATATTGAGTATTTGTTAGAAAGTTCTGAAATTTTAATACAAGTTTACTCTTATACTAAACTATCAATACCGAAAAAATATCAATAATCGTGACTCAAGATTTTTTTTCCAAGCATTTAAAAAACTACCATACAAATAACCGTAAAATACGTAAACAGTATTTAAATAATAATATATTATATTACACTGAAGCTTTGCTCAGAATCGTTTTATACTAAAGAAATGAGTCATCATTTCTTTAAAACTTAATACATTCATCACCAATATCTTGTTCGAGGACCGAAGGGACGAAGGACGAACTTGTACCACCATCATCTCATTTACCAGCTTTTTAGGCGTATATCCGCACGCACGTCCGTACCCTGTCCTCCTCCACCCCGACCACTCTTTTATACCCGTCGATCCCGCATCCCGATTCCCCTCTGTCCGGAAGCGAAGTCTGTGTGCAGAGAGAACCGCGGTTTTTCGCCGAGTTTCGCGAGCGCCGCGCCGTGGTCGAAACGCGATAACGACGTGCAACACAATATTACGTTCCAAGTGTGTGACACACTCGTCGACGCGGCGGTCTGAAAAAACTGAGAGGCAAGCGTTTTCGTCCTACCCACACACACACACACACACACACCTACCCTCCTCTGACAAATTGCTACCCTAATCACTATCGTGCTTAAAAAATTATACACACAAAAGAGACGATTTTATGAACGACAAATCGCCGCCGTGATCGCTCGACGCCGAGGAGCGCACCGGCGGCCATCACCTCTCGAACCGTCCTTCACCGTCGCACTCGTGTCATGCACCCACGCGTCGATCGTATCGATTTTAGTGATATTATATAAAATATATTGTGAACGGCACGGAGTCACGACGTCGTTTCGTATCTTGCACCCAGAACGAAAACCCTTCAATCGTGCGTCTACGTGACTCGACGAGACTTGACTTTTCGAGCCGGAACCATTCGAACGACCGACGTTCAAGGTCTTTGTGCTCGACGACATTGTACGGAATGAAACACAAACGCGTCACAATACGCCGCACGCCGTCCGTTTCGTTTCGACGCTTTCAAACGTTCGATCGGAGCGATGCGCCTTCGGGTGCCCACGATTACGAAGAGATGCTGATCTATAAAGTCCCGTGTATCAAAAGACGCGTAAAAATCACGAACGGACGGTTAGTTTTGCGTTTCTTCGGTTCTCTCGTGGTTCTCTTCGGTTTTCGCGTCTCGAGTGTTGAGTTTTTAACGCGGAACCAGAACATTATCACGCTAGTGCACTAGATCAACTGTGCCGATTGCACCCCTCCGGAATTCGCCTACGACCTCTTCTTCGACGCTCGTTTGAAAAAACCGAACCGACGCGCGATGGTGGAGGTAGACGACCAGTATGCAGGTCGAGAGAGTCGCCCTGTTGCACGTGTTATCGTTACTACGGGTAAAAACGACGGTGTGTGGCGTTTTCACTACAAGCTCGTGACGTTCGCGGAAAATAAATTTCCCTTTGCGGGCGAAAAACCGAAATGCTCAAAACAACGGAATAAAAACAAATTGTTTAGGTTTCTCATACACCACCGTATGTGGATTTAAACGTTTTTGACGTACGAATAAAATATTGTAAACCGAGAAAAGAAAAAATGAGACTCGGCGAACACAGTTGCTTGTGCGACGGAGGCTTGATATAATATTTTTAGAACTTTACCGAAAATCAAAATTAATATTATGTTACGAAATCGTTGTTTCACTTTATTTTTTTTTTCGCTTAACTTTGACTCCGTGGTACTACGCGAATAGCACTTCAACGATCATATAAGAATCATAAGCGATGAACGTTTGAAAATATGCAACGATTACCGAGTTATCGGTACATTAATACCTCATATGACAAACCAAAATTCGATTACAATACTTTGTCGTCATAAAGGTCGGAGTCAGATATAAATTAAAAAAAAAAAAAAAAAAAACATGATTTTAAATGCTCGAACCAAAGTCAGAAAAACGTCGAAAGTCTGCTCAGATTGTACAAATGTCGGAATTCCATTTCGAACGAAATAGAAACGCACCGCAGGTCAGACGTCGTAGTATAAACATTTTTGTACGCCGTCGATTTCATAACCGAATACGTGTCGACTCGCCGGAGCCGCCGGCAGTGGTTCTCTTTTGTTTTATTTCGACGGCTGCACTGCCGGCGGCGGTTCACAGCGACATACTTTGGTGAATTGACAGCGGTCTCTTTGCGGCGGCGGGGTCAGTCGGTTAAGAACCCCTCGAGGAACCTCGCAAGGCGGTAAAAGTAACTTTTCAGCTGCGCGGGTCACTTTTGCTTTTGCACGAGCGGAGGGTATTGTGCGTAACCTTTTCTGTGTCGGACTACGTTTCGGCACTTAGTTTCGAGATCAGAGAGTGAAATTCGTTACGGTCCTGTTCGCGAAAACGAACTTGCCCCCCACCCCCCCTAATGACGAACGTCAAAACGAAACCAAAACGCTACACGACGTAAAAGCGTGCAGTCGCGTAATTGAACGTTTTTATTATTTTTATTTTTTCGATCGATCCGAAGAACTATAGGGTGCTAAAGGAACTTAACTGTCACCGGTTAAAAAACTAACACCCTCAAGTATCCAAACTTTTATTTTTATCGGTTTTAATATTATATTTTCCGATTATCGTTCGAATTCATTATTTTGGCATTTATTTTTAGGTCTTTGGATACTTTCATAGAACGGTTTTATCGTATACATTTAACAGTTCCGACGGTAAATATTTTATTAAATTGTATTTATTATAACTGAGAAATATTGAAAGCATACGGTATGGATTCGACAGAACAAATAATGTGATTTAACGATGGTCTTAAAATATGATGTGAAATTTAAATACTTTAAAGTAATTGGTAATGACGTAAAACGCGTCGGCGATACGATGAAAATACACCACGGAACGTTGGCAAGTTTTTTTGAAATCATATCTCTCAATTGTTTTTTCGGTTCTCAACACGCCTCGCGTGATTCATTACCTCGCCGCGGCACTGTTGGTTCGTTGTTATAATAGTTCTCGTGGATTACAAAATTGTATGTCAACACATTGACCGATCTGACTTATAAGTTACAAGAAGTTTCGGACGGTTTCGGAGGGACACAAGAGCCCTAATTCATGTTGATACGGATGCTGGACCTTCGGGAAATCACGGTTTCCCGGTAGATCTGACTCCGCCCGCACGAGCACGAAATATAATACGTATTAAATATTGACCAAAAAAAAAAAAAAATAATAAATAAATAAATAATTTTAAAAATAAATAAAAAAAACACCGTGCGCGTATCACATACGAAACGTATCTACGAGATATTACATCTTATCATTTCCATACGGTTTTACGTTTTACGGTTAAAAAAAAAATCGAGTTAAGCATTTAAAACGCACCAAAGTTTTCCGCTGGATCGCATTATTATTATTATTATTATTTTTTAATTTCGAAAATTCTAACACCGTTACTCATTTATCAAATGAACCGTGGGAGTCGGGTGAATTTTTTTCGGTTTTTTTTTTCTCCCGGTAGTTTTAATATTATCTCGTATCCACTGCGCGGGCGCGCCGAGCAAGACCCGGTCGAAAATAGCTGCGATTAAGTTTTTGCTAAATTAAAAACAGAGTCTACGGTCGAACGCGCGTAATATAATAATAACGGACCGCCCGTCGTGCATAGGTACCCACCCGCGTATATATCATGATCACGGGCGTACGACGACGTCGGGCTAAACATTTTACGGAACACGCGGATTCTCGTACGTGGACGCGTGAATAATATAATTTGGGGCCGCCGTGCGAATCGCATGAAATATTTAATACCTCACTCCCCCCCCCTCTCTCTCTCTCTCTCTCTCTCTTTCTCTTTCTCTCTCTCTCTCTCTCTCTCTCTAAATTCTGTCTATTTGGCGGCGGTTTAAGCCCGAAAACACTGCAGGGGTGTATTCGTGACGCGAAAACGGCGAGCGCGATATTCACGATCGTGACGGCGAAAAACGCGGGAAACTTGTCGCAGGGCTGACTGTTCCGAACGCACCCTCGGCGGGCGTCGAGGCGTGTACGCGTTGCCGATTCGGAAATTAAGTATTTTCCAAAAAGATGAATCGTCCAACTATCCTCGACGGACGAACGTTAATTACATCGCGTCTTGATAACGCTACGGATAGGTTTAAGTAAAAACCTAAGGGTGCGTAACATCGTAACATACGGGGTGTCTCGCGAAAACGCATCCAATGCCGTTCGACCTCGGTAATATAGTCTAGTAGTGGTCGTAAATTTTTGCTGGGTACCGTGGCTTCTTCTGACCGCCGCTCAAAACTTGAAACGCTTTTATGAAAATTTATAAATCAAAATTAAAAAAAAAAAAACCAATTCACTTTCTTATTGTTATTTTATCAATACGTCGATTGCCCTCGATGGAAACGAAAAAAAAAAACTTTAAAAAATCTCCGAGATAAAAATTCAGTTGCAAAACACACGAGTAATTAGTGCTTATTAAACAGAACGTAATAAACAAATCGAAATTTGCGTATTATTCAGTTTTGCAAACCACATCGAGTAAATCTCCGTGAGACACCCTGTGATTTGTATTGTTGACAAAACGTGTTTGAGTAATTATAAATTAAAACCGTTACAATGTGACTACTCTAGCACTAACGATCCATAGTCAACAATTAATACAGTTAATATTATAATTCACGCGGCATAGTCTGTGGAAATTAATCACAAGGAAATACTGTAGTATAATATTTGATATGCTATTTACCTCGTCGCTCATAGCAAAACGTTTGATTTGATTACTATAAAAACACGATATTCGATAAATTCGGGGGAAAAAATGTAATCTGACTGAATCTGACTCCTTGGACAATATATGTTAATTAATGAAATAAAACTAATCGTTGAGAGGTTTCCTCTAAAATTTTATCGTGTGTTCGATCGACTGAAGGGCAACGTATTCATGGGCGTTATTCGCCTATGGAGTGTACGCAGAGTTGAACAAATTAATCGAAAACGTGAAAACAGAGAAAAATTCACGTGAAATTAGATCACAAAATGAACTGCAATTATTCCGCATCTGTGAATTTTAAAAGTAGTCATAACTCTAAAGCTATAGGTCCCGTAGGTAATGAAAATAAAAATATTTAACATTAAAAAAAAATATACATATATTTTTTTTTTATTAGAGCGTGAAGTCAAAAATGTCGGGTGCCAACGAAAAAAATTAAAAATCATGCAAATGAAAAAACATTTTTTCATATAAATTCGCTTTTATCAGCGTTTTAAAAGGAACGTAGAAACATATTCAAATGTATGCATATATGAAAGGTTACATTAGGACAAACGTGATTAAAAACTCACTTTGGATGTGCGTAATATAATTACTATTATGATATGAATAAGTTACGTAATCAAATTTGAAGTCTTAATACCTGAGTACGCGAATTTATAATGTAGCATTGTGAAAAAATATCGTCGTGAGAAAGGAAAACATAGCTGTTGTGTACAATTGTTAGTTAATATTTTCGAGATGATATCAGCTTAGACGTGAACAAACACAATATTTACCTTGAAAGTATTCTATTAAAATTAGAAAATATCATACACCCCATTAAACTCGTACATTCATACAACGAACACATAAACGGTTAATACCTAATTAATGTAAACAAATAATTATGAATTATGAAAGATTATGAACAAATTATTTTAATTATGAACAATTGGAAATTGTTTTTCGTGCAAGCGAAAATTTGTGTGTATAAATAAAACCGATCTCGTTTTTAAATGTCTGTAAACGAAAAATACAAATCAAAACATAATTTCACATGGTATCGAGTAAAATGCCGAGAACAACAAATATTTACTTTGTTTAAAGTTGTATATTATGTATTCTTAGCGAGATCAAATGTATAAAAAATCATAAAATTAAGTTTATAATATACCATTAATGTATGAAAAATTCAAATTTACAGTATCATTATTATTATAACTACAAAATATCAATTTTTTTTTATAACTGAATGCATATTTAACCATTTTTTTTTCTTAATTTATTTATGGGTTTTCGACGCTTTTCAAATAACTACTGCAGAATTCCGAAAACGATTTTTGCAAAGCAATTATCAATGTTATTAAATTTCTAATCTCTGAAGGCCTGAAAAGATAATTCGTATCAAAAGCGGCGTTAAAAAAAAAAAAACAAAAATTTTATAAAACATGATATACACTATTTTCACTCCTATAATTCAATTATCACAAATAATTTGATCATTTATTGTAATCGTTCTCTGTATTTAAAATTTAAAAGATTTATTGTTTTTTTTTTCTTTTTATTATTGATTGTATGCTTCTACGTCGTGGATATAAATGATTTTGTTAAATATATTTATCAATTATAACTGATGGCAAATTGTTAGCAAGTTAATATATTCGTCGGAATCAATCAAACTTTTCGATAGAGTTATTACTAAAGTAGTTTATTCATAAAGTTTTTGAACTTATCAATTAAATTCTTAAACTGTAGTTGACTATAACTAATGTCGAGTTTCTTTAGTAACTATATTCTTTGTATGAAATAAACTTCGACGTACAGTTTCTGATGACATTCGAAATGACAAATTTAGTCGTATCAAAACTTAATTTTAAAGAAATACGTATAACATACACAATTTTCAATAAAAATCATTTTGTACAAAAACAATTTCATTAATTTTTTCAGCATTAATTGCAATTAATTTGGTGCATCCGAATCATAACTTTAAAAATGTATTTGCAGTATACATTTTGATGTACTAGTGACAAGATTTTTTGTGGTTTTTTTTTAAAATTATAATTTCACAAAATCACATTGAATTAAATTTGTCGATTTGAAATAAATTACATTCTAACAATATTGTGTTTAAACTTGTATCATAAACAAATGCATTTTGCCAAAACACGTTTCAAATATTCAAGATTCTAAATGCTTTCACCTGTAAAATATTCCACAAATTTTAATTCTTATAATGTTCATCGAAACAACAGTTTGAAATTAATTCGTTCTGAAGGCACACGCAACTTGTATAGTTCTAGTGTTTTATCGGAGAATAATAAAACAATCTGTCGCACTTATCACGTTTTTTAGCTAAACATTTTACAATTACGGCTCCCCCACCTTAAAAATTATATCGCACGTGTCGTCAGATACTTAAAATACAAAAATAAGTAAACAGTTATAGCGTTTTTGTTCATTGTGCTCTATGATTACCATGTTGTCGTGGTATTCTATACAAATTGAAAACGTTACATTTTTTTCATTGTAAAATATCCATACAGTGATATTTTAACATGACGTTAAATGTTTATTACATATTATGGAAATTTAGGTACATACATATATATATATCACTTCTTGAGTCAACCCTCGAGCTTGTTTTCATTTATCTTGTCCGTTATTGTATTTGTATATATAAAATGATTCTCTGGTGAATTTATGTTTTGAATTTACTGCGGTAAATAGTTTCCCACTATTTTGAAATATTACACGAATCCAGTAGTTATTTAAACTGTACATAGTATGTCAGACGTACATAAAATACATCCGATGTATGAGTATTTATTTTGCTTTATTACTAAATAGCGTGTTACCGAAAAAAAATATACAATTATTATTATTGCAAATTTAAATAGGTTATTTCGATATTATAATATCGTATACAATGTGCACGTCGTCGTCGTATAATATTTAATTAAAATATTTAAAAATATTCAGAAAAAAAAACAGGAAAAACCTCGTACGTTTTCCGGACAAGTAGCGTGATATACACAAATCACTCCAATTATTTCATGCATTTCTAATTACTCATTCGATCGATACTCAAAAATATATCACGGTTGTATAATCATTACGTAGTAGTTAGCATATCACGCGTCATATATACCTACAGGCAAACGCAGTTGATTATTCAGAATAAGAACTTTACGTGTTACGTCACGCCGTATAAAAATTCAAATTTCGCACTGGAAAGTTTTGGAAGAGTTCGTAAACACGGAGGAGCGACGTTCATTAACAGAAGAGTTGAATTATACGAATGTCACACGACACAATCGTACACACTCGACCGAATTCGATTATTCGCGCCGTAGTCTCGTTCGTCGTGGCATACAACCCATAGCCCCTGTGACCGCTACCACAGGCTGACGGCGATATCATACAGTTTAAAATGTTTGGCATTCGATTTCGAGAATAAAAGTAAACTGCGTCTGCTTCTAGTTCTCGAAACTTCAAATCTATATGATATCATGTCAATCAAGTCGAATAAACTACCAAAACTTTTCTGGCCACACACACACACTCACGTACGTACGTACGAGCAACTTTGCACATTTTAACTATTCATAGGAAAATAAAATTTTCCTACTTACGTCAAAGTCATATACAAAAAAGTACTAAAAAAAGAAGGAAATATTTTTTGTAATTTAATCAAACTACTATGTACAACATCATCCACAAGTGACCGTGAAAAATTACTTTTCTCAAAGAGCCAACTTTTACAATAAATATTTAATAACATAACGTTAAACAAGTTTGAGTGTGATACAAATATCAAATATATATATATATATATATATTGAGAGAAAGCGAGAAAGAAAGAGTGAGAGGGGAATAGAGAGAACTATACCAAAAATAGAGAAACTCTAGCAATACACTATGACATTATACATAACAGTTGATTTCAGCCACTAGTTTGGAAAACTAAGTTCCTTTAAATGTTCTTCGCTGCTGCCGTTGTCGATATGAACTCGAAAACAAGTTTCCAACGTACCTAAGGCATGTCGCCCTTAAAGTAAATTTACCACGTGCTTGAATTCAGTCATGATTTTTTAGTATTCACCATGTCATATATAATTAGAGAATTGTTTTTCTGGTGTTCTTTGATTTCACAAAAACGAGCTTTGAAACACTTGATGATCGAAAAAATCTCAAAATCAAAATTAAAACTGACTATTTCGATATAAATATAAATAAAGATGTTTGCGACTCACAGTCATCGAGTCTTAACTCATTGGTTTTCATGGTAAATATAGTATTCTACGGTTGAAAATGAAATAGACGTTCGCGTTTTCTGAAATGAGTAACTCCCAGAAATAAATTGACTCTCTACAATCCCTCGTGGGGGTGTGTGCTTCCATGCAGAAATATATATTTGAAGTGGTTGTCTGTTTAAACCATGCATGCACACACACAAGAACGCAAGCACACGCAAAGACGTACACCATCGTTGACTAGAAGTGTGTTGACGACGACTCGTCACTTGAACACGAATTACCACGAGTGATTTATACCATCGAGGATAGGACATTTAAAAATTAGTTTAAACTCGGATATTTTTTTATCATCGCACTACTTTTTGCCACCACACGAAAATTCTCTCGTGACACTAATTACGCGGACGTCGTCGTAAATTTGCCCACCACTCGCGAGTAGTGTACTCACGCCGTGTGCAAATCACCCGGAGAAAGTCCGTTGACGATTCCCCGGTGCAGTTGAACACAATCATACTGAACAAATCGACTCACCGAATTCTGTACGGCGTTTTAAAAACGTATTTTTTTGTCAAACGAACGCGCATATCACTGTGGCCTGAGTGCGTTTGAACGCTTTTGACATTGTCTCGGCGAATAAAAATCGGCGAATATCTCGAACGTGAAAAATTGCTCATACCTACCATAGGTACTCTACATTGTTACCAATGTGAATTCAATTAATTGTCATTTACGCCGTACGAACGGTATGATGTTTTCGTTTTCACAAGTGGGTACAAAATATAATATTCACTGATTGTGTTCAATGTCTCTTTTTTTTTTTTCATTTATATTTTCCATTGATTGTTGCAAATGCCACGTGTACAGTGTCATTGTGTATTAAATTAATCACATTATTCGTATTCATAAACGTTTTCCGAAAATAATCAATAAGTGATTGAGAGATGGTTACGATTTTCCATTTATGAATTTTAAAAATATTATAGAAAACTATTTCCTCCCGTGTAAAAAAAAAATTAATCATACACTCCATAAACAATGAAACAAAACCGTTTAATTGCCTGCCTCCATTTGGATGAAAATCACGTACATATAAAAATCATAAAACTTTATGTTGGTAAAAAAAAAAAAAAAAATGGTTTTATTTATTATTTTTGTCATTATAATTTGTATTTATTCGTTTGGTTTTTTTTTCACTAAAAAACAATTAAATTCGTCTCAAATGGAAACGTATTACGAATTCTCTTTAAATAAATAATTGAATAAATAAATATTTCTATAAATATGTTATATTTAATGAAAATACCTAACGGAGTAATAATTACATAGTATTTTAGGTTTAAAACACGACGAGAACGGTTTTTAAATAACGTATTTTTTTTTTCATTTATTTATTATTATTATAATATTGTTTGCGAATGTTTGTTAACGCTTTTAGAAGAGTACAAAAAATACTCAACATATTTCACATAAACTATTTTATCGATTGCAATTTGGACACAGGTGGTACTTTAAACAGGGCATTTGTGGAATTTCTGAGCAGTAAAATTGCGAAAAAATCATAAAAATAGCAAACAAAAAATAAGTCTTATTTAAAAAAAGAGCCGTCGATGATGAAATTTATTTCTCCTGTTGTGAAATACGTATAATAATTATAATTTAGTTCAAAAACGACACGTGTAAACTGTGCCCAGTTCCTCGTCGTCGGTTTTTAATGTAATTGCAATTTATTGTATAAAGCGCCTGAAATAATAATATCGAAAAAATATTAACGTTATCGAAGACTGATATTTATCATTGTACGCGGTATCGACCCGCTTGTACTATTTACAAGTAAATTGTGAACTCAATTGATTTAATCAGTGAAATTGCGATGGCTGAACAATTTTGGCTCAACGTGAAAAATGTTTGAAAAATATAATATAAAATATTGAATTTCGGAAAATTAATCAGCCTCCGGTCAATGAGTAGGGTTCGGGAGAGATCAAGTGGCGATGTACTGTCAGAAATCGTGAAGTATTTATGAAAACCGTAGGCATAATAATGGAGTTGTAATAATGAACTAAGTTTAAATCAGAGATAATATTGTCATAATTCTATTCATTTGATTTTCCAAAAGTATTGTTAAAATATAAATTTTATTCGAGCGTAGTTTATATTATGTGTAACCTTCTTATACCCCATATAAACCCGAGCGTGGTTTACATGCTACCGTTTTACACCCGATAAAAATCCGGGCGCAGTTTACGTGTGTGACTTTATGTTTACCTGTGCCTCGGGCGCAATTCACAATCGCCGAAATAATTCAATAGATTCTAAAAGTGTGCGTACATAACTTGTTTGATCTTTTAACGGAAGCATAAACTTCAATAACCAGAGGACCAATTAAAGCAATGTCGTGAGCTAAGCACTTTAAAATTCAGTGATGTACACTGCTGCACTGTGCATTTCTAAATTTTAACCATCATGCTATCCTTACTCGGCGTCCCGAAGCAAAACGTACGAAACTAACGTCCGAATCCAATTTATTCTGCCAAATCGTTATACAATACATTTTTATTTTATTTTTTAACGTTAAGGCTTTCTATCAAGGTAAAAAACATGTTAAACCACATGTTCCGTGTGGCTTTTGCGTGCACTGCGAACATAACACCCGTGTATTGAGTTTTTTGAAAACCGTGAGCACAAAAAAGTCATTATGAACATTTTGTGAATAATTCGTGGAAATCGAGTTGATTAGTTTCTGCCGTTTAGCTATTATATGGGTTTTTTTTTTTATATCACTCTGAATAGTTTTTATAAAGAGTTAATAAAAAAAAAAAAAAGAGTTATTACAAAAGAGTTATTACACAAACCGGATATCCATAAAAAATTACGAAATCAACATGTTTTCATAGTGCAAATAAATTAACTCCTCAACTCAAAAATTGTTTCATCTTATGTGTCCATCATAACAAGTACAACACATAATCCTCTACCGTCGACCTTTTAACATTTAACATTGAATAGTATAGTTATTGAATTTCCATTTCTATTATTAAAACCCTCGATTTCTCTCAAATACAGTAAAAAAAAAAAATTTGCATTTCAATATACATGGTCTGATCGTTTTTCATTTTATATTCAGTTATCATGTGTTTTGAATTGAAATTATTTTTACTTATATTTTGCACTTATTCATACTCGAAGTGAATGTGTTTTCAATACGTCAATAGCTAATATTATTATTGTTATACTGTTGGACATAACAATGGAACTGTGATTGTATATGTGCGAAAAGTTTTAAAATAAAATAAAAAATGATTTTCCAATTTAAATTTAAAATAACCATGTGCACGTGTCTCGTATTGAAGGGAGTTGTCAACACGTACTTACCCAGTGCATTTCTTTACTTGATAAACATTTAAAATTATTTCAACAATATATACATATATATATATATATATATATATTTATTTATTTATTTATTTATTTATTTATTTATTTATTTATTTATTTATTTATATATGATAAACAATTAAAAAAATAAATAGCTAAATTATAAATAATCTTCAGCCATATTTTATTGTTTGAAATTCTATACGTTTACTAATAACTCACATTGTATAAAACAGCTTATGTAAAATTAATTAGTTAATTTATTTATCTTAAGTTTTCAGTGTATTCAAAATACTCGTGTATGCTATACACTTATGAAGGAAACTGGTATATTATTCATAAGCCGTACGATGAGTAGAAAACAGGTTACTTACCACTTGAAAGTTATAAAATATAAATAATTATACATGTCACGTCTACCCTGCATCCAGTTATTCAAACCGACTAATAAAGAAAATACGCTAAAAGTATTCGGTTACATTATTAAAACGGTACGTTTAATTAAATTTTGCTCTTCATTTCTCCTAGTTTTCAAGAGCCTTTGTCGCCTCTTTACCGACGTGAAATTTTGTTATTACACACTGAAGTGACGGCAGTATTGAGGTGCTTTTTATGGTTCAAATTCATATATTTATATATATATATATATATATATATATATATATATATATATATATATATATATATATATATATATATATATATATATATATATATTTATATATATATATATATATATATATATATATATATATATATATGTCTGATTGTTTTTGTAAAAGGTCGCTCCCAGTAGTAATAATGATTTCTTATTGGAATAAGATATCGAAGGAATGTAATTTCCTCGAAAAGAAAAATCGAAGAATTTTAAAGGAAATTGGTTTCGTGAGAGTCGTCAATCTTTAACATCAGACTAATCAGCTTTTTTTATATCTAGATGACTACTTCTGTAGAAACAAAACGAGATATTAAAACTGAACGTTTTGTAAATTCATTGCTACTTTTAGTATCATTTTCATTATTGTCACCATAAAATTGGTAGGATACGTATTCATTAAATGATCAACAAAATCTGCTGAAGTTGAAACATTTGTTTCTGATCGTTAAAATAATTGTTGTCTTACAATAAAACGATTTGCTCGATAAATGTTTAGATTTAAACGTAAAGGTTGCGCAGTTTTAGATCAGATCGTTTATCAGTTTTATAGCACAATAATTATTATGATTTACTGTGCGCCGTATCGTTAATAAATATTATCGCTGAATATTCATAGGTGTGTAGATTAGAGATTTACTGAAAAAACAAACGGATTAACAGGAGTGTAATCGACGAAATATTGTAATGTGAAACTAATGAGCAGTGGTAAATTGCGATTTTCACCAGATAACAGGGTACCCTGAAAACTAAAAACCATTTAAATTTCAAAGGTGAAAAATGCATTTGAATTCGTAAAACAAATTTCTAATGGTTTATGCACGTCACCTGTAAAGGGGATACTGCTTCAGGAATTTTCCTCCTCTCTGGCATTTTATTTAGAATCACAATAATTGTACGATGACAACTGTAATTATATTCTCTGTGTTAAAAATATACATTTTTTTTTTTTACGGATTCAAAAGCTTTTTAATTATTTTGACGAATATTAGGTATTAAGTAACCAGAAATATGCATGCACTTCAAAATTTGTTTAAATATTAATCACTTTTTTCCCCTGTTCGTTGCATGTTCAGTCTTCCGTGCCTTTTGTGCCTCTCGTACCCTTTTTTTGCTCGCTTTATATTTGCACACCTCGAGTGATAAAAAACTTTTTTTTTCAATGTCAATTTTCGTTTTGATTTTCAATCAAATATTAAATACGTACCGCCACGAAAGTTCAAATGTCACAATAGGGTTTTATCGTTGTATTCGACGAACAAATCGTGTACTATTATTATCATGTTGTAGTACCTACATACGACACGCCACAAAATCTCTTTAAAATTGTGATTTTTGATTCGGTGTTGCAACAATCGGTCGGGTCGTCTTCGACGTGCGTGGCAGGTTTAATAAAAACACGACCGGCGTCACCGGGTTCGATTTCGATTTGGAAAAACATAAAAGCGGTTTATACGCGCGCCAAAACGTTCACGGAAGAGTGCACCTGATGCACCGGTAGTGTGTCCACATAGGATCTATTATAGATCCATGAAAATGGAGAGCGATGGACACGTCGTAAAGATCTAAATACGTCTTCCCGCGCTCGAATTGACCGTGTAGCGATCCGTGATCGTTTCGAATTTAATGTGCGTAAAAACGTTTTTTCAAAAAAAAAAAAAAATTTTAAAAATACTGACGACTGAAAAAAAGCAAAAAACCGTCGGAATCGATTAGTTTACCGAGTTAGGGATGTTATATTATGTACAACATAAATATCGCGAGTTTCGGGTATTCACCCGCCGGGAGAGAGGGTCTCGATTCAAAAGTAAAATCGGCCGTTCATTGTTCCACGGTATCGAATCGTTTTTAATAAAACCGTTCCGTCCCGCGCAGCCACCGTGTTTACGCGATTCGATAACACAAAACGTCTAGAGGTTTAACGGGCCGCTCCACGACGCCGACGGCGGTACCTCCGGGGCATGGCCGCCTTTGACGGACGCGCACGGGCTTGCGGTCGCTAGCGAGTATTATTATTATTATTATTATTATTGCTTACGGCGACGATCTCGTTCCCGGACGGACGTTTTCAAAACGGATAAACGCACCGATATCGGCGTCCTTTTGTTCGCCCGATCGCATAACTATCATTGTTATTATCATCGTTATTTTCATCGGTATCGTTGTCGATGTATACTTGCGCGTAAAACCATAAACACCGTCTAGAAAAAAAAAGCACGCGTACACATACAGGACGTCTACTCACACGGGGGATTCATACTAGACGATTTATTACCGTGTCGTGTGTAATTTTGATTTTTGAAATTGTCCACGAGAACATGATAGAACTAGATTTTTATGAGAAAAAAATTTTGTGTGTTTGTATCAATATCAAAATTAACGCGAACGCTAACGAATCGATAGCCGATAGCGGACGGAAAAAACATTTTTTTTTTTGTTTTTTGCCTTTATTATGAATATTACAGCAATAGAATAACAACTGCAGCCATAAAAAATAGATATTTACATTTTTTTTTTTTTTTTTTATTAGGAAGCCATCAGTAAGGATGAATTTGATAATAAAATGAATAATAGGAATTTAACGAGAATCGAGAAGGCGGTTGGAATCGAGTGTAACGTAGCCTAAAGAAGAAAAAAGTGAAAAAAGTTTCAACCTGTTGGAGGAAAAAGTAGGGCAGCTAAAGATAATACGTTCATAATCACAAATGGTTTGGTCCTGGTGATGTAGAGTGCCAAGGGGAGAGGAATTAAGATCAAGTTTATAGGAGTGATTGGGAAGTAGGCTGTGTCCAATACGAAGACGCTTGAAGCTCACGATTTAGCGCCTAGGTAGGTCTAAGTCTTTGAACCATTGAAAACAGTATTCGCGTTTTTTCTACTCGTTCGGTGTTGATAACAGTACGACGATGGACCGATCGAACATTTTCTAATTCCATTTTTTTAATATTCCAACGGTCGATTTTAAGCGGTGATTATTCGAATCGTGCCCGATAATATTCACACATCGAACAGCGTCAAGGTCAATATTATTCGCTCGAATGTGTCGTAATCTTTACACGATTAGCCATCCAAAAGAGTTGGATAAACACTTTTTTCAAGTGGAATGTTACACGTTTTCCGTGCGCTCTATAACATAGGCTCGTTGTCAGGGAAAAGCGATTTTTTTTCATTGGTTCGTTATGGCCCATTGGTTTCGATAACAGTACGACGAAACATTAATTAACACACAAACGTTATGTTCGTTAACGGACTTTGTGTGTTTTTCGATTTGTTTCGCGAGTGCGATACCGAACAAAAGGCTGTGCCTCGATATCTAATGACCGTCGACCGATAATTATTTATAATACCCGACTGCCTTTTTTTTTCTATTATGATTTTTAGTATTATTATAATTTAATTGTTTATTCATGATATACCGAACAAATCGAACGCTTCATTAACACGTTATTAATTTTACAGATAAGCAGAGGATGGATTTTAGGTCCAGAACTATGTGACATGTGGACTTCGAGTGATGTATTATGTTGTACAGCCTCCATACTTCATCTCGTCGCCATAGCCGTTGATAGGTAATGTACACATTTCATCAATATATATTATTCTCACATAGTTAATGGTGTTTTGCTGGTGAAAAATACCACGGAGAAGTGCGAAACAATTTAAGTCACGTGTAGTTTATATCGGATGATATAGCGAAACGACGTTTCGAGACACGCTCGGGGTAGGGGGTGGTAATCAAGTCGAATGTCGTTAAATTATTCGACGAAAAACACAGTGAACGAACACGAAACGAAAATAATTTTGAATTCCTTAGAGGAATGAAAACATATAACACGTGTACAGGTACTCTGGTTGGATTCTGGGAGGAACGAAAAATGTAACGACTTTGCATTTATAATCAACACGTATTCTAGATTCAGAAAACTATTGTTGCAATAATGTAATACCCTAATATCCTATTCAGCCCTTTTGCCCGGGTCATACATTGCATGCAGTAGCTGGTATTGTTAAGAGTGTTTCCAAACTCACCGGAAAACTACACAAGAAATTAATAATAATAATAATAATTAATGATAAAAATAAAATTATGATTATCACTTTATGAAAATTGTTTAATACCGTTAACATTTAGTTTCAGACGCATTTAAATTAATAAAAATTGATTTCAAAGAATATAAAAGATACAAAAAATGTTGGTTTTTAGTCCGATGTTGGCCATATTATTGCTATGTTTGACGTGAACATAAGTAATTGATTGCCAAGAAGATGAACGCCTCCGCTTTGATTAAAAAACTAATTATACCGACCGTGGCAATAAAATCGAACGATGATAATTGAAATAACGCTTATTTATACGTGGACAGGTCTTATTTTTAATTTTTTTTTTCCTTAATGAGTTTAAAAACCAAAAATTACAAATTAGAAAGTAACGTTTATTCTCTTAATAACGATGATTACGACGATGATGATGATGATAATAAAATTACATTAAATATGTATACACTGCCAAAAGTCTGAATTACATTTTAAACTCTTACGAAAACTTATCATGCGATGTCCCGCGGGGAGTTGAAAAACCAAATTCGTAGTACAAGATACACGAAATCATAAAAATATTACTTCGTCCAACGTTAAATGCAGACGTAATTTTTAAAACATTTTTTTTTTTTCAAATTCTAAGTGTTCTTAAATTGTACTGTCAGCGTATTTGTGCACGACAATGCCTAATCTCGGAAAGGCTTTTGGTTTTCTGCGACGATCGAGTGTTGAAATAAAGTGCGACGTCGATAAATCGGTGTGGTCGTTAGTCCAAGCTTGTTCACTGCGGTCATGGTGGTACACGTTGACGTGTCCGATCGCCATCCAAACGGTGTGCGCAGCCGTACTTTACATTGGCGGACATGGGTATGCACATAATATGTTGTGCATAAGTACATTACAACTGAGACGGAACAATGAGTGTCTAAAAAGGTGAAAAGGCGATTAAAATGTAAAACGTGTCAGACGTATTCAAGATGAACGCGATAAATGTTTACACTCGACGAAAATTATGTCGAGGACAGATTAAAATTGTATTAAAGAGAAATAATATTTATTTTCATATTCTCAGCTGAAAAAATATACGATAAAACTTAGTTGGTTGTTGGAAAACTTCTTTTCTTATCATAGAGAGGGAGAGAGAAAGGTATAGGGAGGGGAGAGAGTGAGAAAAAAAATCTGCTAAGTAAAAAGTATTCATACTCGTCTTATCGATTAAATTGCACCTGAAATTAAAACGTTTTTTAAATTTTACAATTAATAGAAATCTCACGACGGTACATTATTAACTTATATATATATTGTAAAATAATAATTGAAATAAAAATTAAATGTTTGATATTTCAAATGGAACACAATAAAAATTCAACTTCTCTGAGCTAATCTTAAGAGTTAAGAATAAAATATTATTTATTATATTATACTTGACTATTCATCGCAACGAATTTTATGGAATTTGATATAGGCAATTTCGAACAAAATTTTAAGGATGATGAAATCTGAAAAGATTTAAATGCATGTTCGGAGAAATTTCAAATTGATTCCATGCCAATGTCACTTTTGATCGTTGAAGAGTTACAGGGTGTTTACATAAAGATGTTTCCTTACTTCCAATATTTATGGATGTAGGATTAATCTAGAAAAATATCACTTACATGAAATGTATGAAAAAAACATTTTTAAACGTTTTTCAGAAGCAGTTTATTCAAAAGTTTCGATTTAATTACAGCTGATAATTTAAAATATATATATATATATAGAAAAGTTTAACCTATTCTTATCGCCACCAAAAATATAAAAATTGAATTAACTGAAAACGTTTTTGGAAAAAATTTGTCTTCTTTTATCGGTACAAATATTGATTGTCTACAGTCGTTTTTCATTTTTAATATATATATTTATATAGTGAAAACTACGTTTTCTCTATAATCGTACATTAGAAATATGATTGTTACTGAAAATACGTTTATTTTTTGATGTCTTAATATGGAAAAAAAAATAATAATAACAATAAATCGATAGGGACTTATTGTTTAAATTATAATGTAACGGTTAATCCATTTTTTGTTTAATACACGCCGATTCAAGACAAAACGTTTTTAGGAAAGTGGCATTAATTGATAAATGTAAACAGAGTCGTTTGGTGATGAATTACTAATGTTGAAAAAATTATTCATATTTATATTAGTTAGAGTTAGACTAGTTTAAACTTTAAAAGTATATAAATTGTTTTGTAATACATGGATATTACACGATTTACACGACAATTATTAAAATGAAGGGAAAATAAATCGAATAAATCTCTGACGTTTTCCCTGAATTTCTTTAATAATTATAACGTAAAAATTACTTTTGAAATTGTTTTACTTACCAACCAACATATACTTACCATCTACACCAATCTGCATCAGAAACGATTGATATAACCCGATGTAGGTATTATAGAAAAATAAAATTTGTACCGATCAATAACTTCGACTTAGAAACGTTGTCTGGAGTCGAATTTTTCACATTCATCTATAATCCATATAAATGATTTATCATTTGACACTCGTATAATATCACGCTCGTGTTAGTTTACTTAAAATCATGAACTTTCTTTAAAGAAGCTTTTGAAAGTTTAGCAACACATCACATTGTCTTAAAATTCAAGACAGAGGAGTTTACCACAGACATTTTATGTTCTTGGCAGGTCATAAATCAGACACGTCCATTCAACTAGATAAAGATATAATTTAGATATGATACAGTCATGTCGGCCAAAAATCTAGAATGTCGTCTTCGAGTCGTTCATAACACGATGTTCACAACAACACGATTGATTTTCCAAAGACACACGGGATATCTTAATATCTCGAAGTATTGTTTCGGTGTTGCATAATATTATGATTGTGCCTTCGATTACGGACGATCACGTCATGCTATTCGTTCAACACGAAAAATACTCGCGAAAAGATCACGTTACCCGAGTCGGGATTATTTTTACGCTCCGACGTAATATCTAATATTTCTTATTCCATATATCGATATCTCGCGTGTGTTTCACTGTTCATTTATTATATTTTATACGTGATTACGTTATGTGATGACTAGAACGTATAGAATATTATAATAATTCTCAAAATTGTCATATTCAGAAATCTAATTTTGAACGAGCAATTTATTAATTATCCTTGTAAATGTTTTAAAGTTTATACGGGGAAAATTGAGAGGTAATGCAATTAACGATGTGAAACTTGCACGCCTTTCTGTTTCGCCTGTCTTGACTTTAAATTGTTATGACCGGTAAAACCGACATCCAAATATTAAATTATTGTACGCAAACAATTAAAAATATGTATACCCATAGATACTCTGTATAATTAACTGTAAAATGCATAACGTACACGTCTTGCCGTTTAAAAACTGAAATGTTAAAATGTGTATGCACAAAACATTATGAAAACCGTATGCAAACACTTTGTATTGCGATGAGTTATTCAAATTTTACTTTCTGTGACAACCGCTGGCTCATTGTATTCAACAATTTAATCGTATATTTCAAGAAAACCAATTTCACATTTATATTCACACATAAACATTATACCTACGCATATTTAAAATATAAAACGCGCTAATAACTATTATATGCTATATTAATGGGGTAAAGTTTTTTTTTTTTTTTTTAATTTATTTATTCAATTCGATTTTATGGATTTGGTATATTTGCTGTATAATTTTCAACAGATTATTATTGTCACGTTTCCTTTTTTTTTTTTTTTTATTATTAATATGTCACGAAAATATTAAATCAATTTTACAATTATAAAGTTTCAATATCATGTTGTTTAATTCATCCGAAATTCTAAGTTTGTCCTCTCAATCAATTCGTATTATTATTTTTCATGATTCCTTACATTTATAATGACCATTATCGATTGTTTTTTTTATCTCTTAAGCAAGAACTTGACACTATTCCAATTTGATATTTTCAAATGAAAGTTGTTTCTTTTCAATACTTTTTTTTTTATCTCTTAAGCAAGTACTCGAAACTGTTCCAATTCGATATTTTCAAATAAAAGATGTTTCTTTGAATTAAAGAAAAAAATATATTTAAGTATACATTTCATTTTGGTAAAAAATGTTAACGACTTTGACTAAATTATTCACGATTTAAAATATAACTGAGTTAAAATTATAATTGCGTGATATTGCTTTAAATCAAATCTTTGAATGTCATAGTAAAAAATTTAAAAAAAAATGAATTATTTGATAATATAGTATTTGTGTCAGTAAATTATAGTAATTTTTTCGTAACAATAAATCTGTTTATTAGCACCACTTCTCGTTCTTTTCGTGAATCGCACTATTCATATGATACGAAATCGTCAATGAATTAAATTTTTAGTTTTTTTACACTAACGGCACTTATAAATTATAAATTAATTTGTGTGTGATTTTTTATTCTAATTGAGAACCATGTTTTCACATCGAATAGCATTGTCGCATCACAATAATGTGAAACACCGAGGTACATTAATTTTTAATCAATAAACACTGCAGGTATTTTAGTTATTTGTACAAATCCATTTTCAAATAAAAAGTACTAAGACGGGCGAATCCAACTGACCGCCGCCGCATTATTGCGCGCTTGCGAATTAAAAACCATGCACTCCAACGGATCGTCGGGTCGTACGTCACTGAATAGCAGGTACTAAACCGAGTGAATGGTATTTAAAATAAACTCGTACGTCTTTTTGTAACTATTACAATGTGTTCAACAAAATGTTCTGACGGACTCCGTGTTTTCCACACATGTACGATTAAAAACGTAGATTTACATTTATTTTTTAACCGTCCACAAGCGTACACGTTTACGAAATTAAAATATTATGCAACTTTGTTCGCGCGCGATTGTTTTAGTCGTATGCAAAAACACAAACAATACGAACGCGATGAGGATAATTGTATGACGTCAATCCAAAACATCGAAAGACGGACGAGAGAAAATTGCAAAAAATAATAAAAACAATAAATAAATAAAAAATAAAAATAATAAAACACGAGTATTATTCGCACGCCAGAAATGACTCTTTCCTATCGCCACGGTGTGAGCTTGAGAGTTGAGACGGACATTTTATTATTTGTGCTTCGTTCGTAATAAATATGTAAAAAAAAAAAAAAACGATTGTAAACGGAGCAGCTTAGTGTGATAAAATTTCGAGTTATTGATTTTATGTTAGTATCCATGAATTTGAGATGGATTAAACCTCACACTTTTATCCGCGGGCTCGGGAATTGTAACAATCTTCGTTTTAATCGATGGTATTTTGCCCGCGCTTCTCTCGAAGTTCCGTTAATATTTAGTCATTTAGTATTTAGTGGTTTCGTAATTACTTCTTTGAATTCAATTATTTAGTGGAACCAAAGTTTTTGAATTCGGTAAATACATTGTTGACTAATTCGGTTTCAGTAGTTTAGTTAATGCAATGAAATCCCCATAACCGTTATATACGACGTACACACACGTGTCGTAATTTAATTTTTAATACATAATTTATCAGGGGAAAAAGGCTATGAAAAAAATATATACGGTTAGTATACCGGCGTTTTTTGTTAAAAAATATAATACGCATTCTCATTGTGCCGTACCTTATATAAACTTTATAAAATAATAAATATAAATAATAATAAAAAATATTATTACCAAAAGTTTAACAATCCAATATTTTATATTATACGGACTGTGCGATTTCTTAATTTTAGGAAAAATATACTCAAGAATGTTGTGCACGTGAAAATTATGAAACCATAACGAATATTTTACATTCTTTACAAAACGACGAGTTTGTTTTTTTTTTTTTTTTCTAAAAACCTGAATAAAAATTTAAAACAAAATGAATAATGATTAAAACGATATACTCTCAATATAATAATTGTTTCTATGCTATTTATTTCTTTGCCAATCACATGGTCGACGAAACGAAAGAAATGTACTCATTGTGACCTTCAATTTCAACGTTATACCCATAGTTTGTTTTTCACTGTCAAAATTTACAAAATATTACAAAATATTATGCCCTAGACGTCGAACGTTCTAATCAATAAAGATAATTTTAAAAAACATTGAATCACTGCGTGGATGAAAATAAGTGTTCCGCGAAAAGAAGTATAAGCGTCTTTGAAAAATCTACACCTCTTTCCGCTCAAAATCTAAGATTATAACAATAATTAAATAACGTCATGTAGATGACGGCTGTTGTTAAAACGCGATAGGAAAAAACCACGTCAAAAATGATTTGGGTCCGTTGAAATGAGGGGAGGGGACACATACACACGAGGAAAGTCCATGCTGATTACAAAGGCGATTAGTATAGAAGCTTAAGTGGCGAAATAGTCGTCAGCCAGGGACGCGATGCAAAGAATAGGTTTGCAGGATTTTCATTGTTTGCCGAATATATTTATCTCTGTTAAACAATTTCAGTTACACTGGTAATTATTGGAGGACATCGTTTGAAAATAGGATTACACGTGTAAAAGGGATAGCTTTGAATATAAAAAAAAACCTACGTAAAAGGGTCGTGTAAAAATACACATTACACATACCCTTAAAATTCTATCCCTGTCCTCATTTACTCACTGGGAATCTCAATATTAAATTGTAATACCTCACATCACGTGTTATTATGTACATTTACTTGAATGTCCATCTGACCCGTCACTCCTATCACGACGCCACTGGTAATTTCATTGCACGTTAAACCGTGGTAAAAAAAAAAAAAACAAAAAACAAAAAAACATTAATTAATCACCCCTATCGGTTAACGTGCGAAGATGCTTTTGTGTGCACGAACAAATTGGACAATTAAACATCCCCGGTCCCGTACATAATGAACGGGATGCGACGTAAGAGTAAACACAACATTTTCTGACTTGACTATAATCTCGGTTATGAAACTCGTAATATTGGCAAAACTGTGGTGTTGAATCCCGAGGTATTTAATCGCTTAAATAAAACACGAATCGGGTCCGCGCGGTGATATTTGACAACACTCGACTCGGGTCCTCTGCAATATTTCGTCTTAATGTCGTCGATAACGACGTAACCGGTGGGTTGTGACTGTGGGGTGATTGGCCGACAGATGTTAGCGTTTTTTTTTTTTCATTTTTGAACATTAATATAAATTTCATGAAAACAAAAATCCTACCGATAATTATTTCAAATGAATTAATGATTCAATTTTATGAATCAGAGTAAAGTAACGAAAAAATGTTACGTAAGACTTTCTAACCAACCACCAAAGGGAGGCGTCTTCTCGGTAACGCAAATAAGGTTAGACTATTCCAACTTGGGTTTCCCAATATAATAATACGCCGGGACTCAACTCATGTACTCGATGAATTCTACTGGGAGGAGAGAACTCGTAAGTATACGCAATAAAATACGCTGAGACTAAATTCATGGCATTTTTTTAAAATTTTGGACCCTACTCGATTGTTTTTCTATATTTTTATCGTCGCAATATGATAATCGATTCGATCGGTACAGTTATAATATTAAACTACAACAGTGACATAGTTCTTCAAACGATTTACGGCGTTATCGATTCCGCCGGCTACAGTTCATGAAAACCATCTATCGATTCCCCTGGCTACTGTTCATGAAAATCATCTATCATATCTAAATCATTACGCTATAAAGCAAATTACGTCTTTGATTCAATTTTCAGCATGGTACTTTGATGGTTTATTTGTCTCTCCTCTCAGTAGTTTTTCCAGGCACGAGGAAAAACGACCGAAAACCCGAGTAAAAACGGTGAATTCGTCGTGCAAACGGCATGCACTTTCACTAAATCGGTTTTAGTCATTTAATCAAAACTAGAAGTTTCGGCGGAATCGATAAATCGCCTTTTGGATCCCGTGGTTTTATATATAAAGTTTTTTTTTTAATATATACTTAATTTACTGTTGTCGGGTTTATAGCCATTTTCCGGTCGGTTTGACTAACGGTATATTATGACAATAAAACTGCAATAATGGACTATTTTTCATATTATATTGCCAATACGATTTCAGGTACAAATCGTATTTATCTATCTATGCTACTCGTAATATAATAACACGACAGCAGCGGTTCGGATTAATATTTTATGAAACGTAATAATAACAATAACGTAACATATGTTTTTCCGAATTTTATTCCTCGGCGGTTTATAGGCGATTTGTCGATTTTCGCGACGAAGTGGCCAAGTAAAAATATTAAACGTCACGTGTTACTGATATATTTTCTTTGCCATACGTACTTTTGTCGTGGCCCGACTATCACTCTTCACGGCACAAAAGTTTTGCGTGTGCTACGCACGACGACGGTTTAATTTTACTCGTTGAACGTCGCGACGTACTTGGAAGCTCTTTAAGCGATTTTTAATGTACGCCATCGTCACTACTTATACGCTCGATGAAATTCGTTCGAAACGTATATACGCGATTAAATTGCGAGGAACTCGTGCTTTGTTGATCCCGTACGGTATGCGTTTCAGTGATAAATGATTTATGAACGAACCGGTCACGTGAACTAGTCATAGATTTGTGATGTTTTAGACGATGTTTTCATACGCGCTTTGACGAACGATCGTATTTTCGACAAAGATCTTTGGCCCAGCTAATGCACACCGACCGATATTTTATAAATTATAATTAACACGATATCACATTGATATTTTAATTTTCGTCTGTTTATAAAACATTCTTATTTTCATTCTGAGACTTTGTGCCTGTTCGGAAAAATACATTTTTTTTTTTTTTTTTTATTATTACTATTATTTTTTTTTTTTTTGAAGAATACTGTAGGGCGCATCCTTAGAAGTGTCACGTCATACAAAGAGGACGCAAAAACTTTCACGTAAAATTAGATAAAAAAAAATATTAAATTACCGACGACAAATCGGTTGTTTTGTTGCGATCAAAACATATTATAATACAACGTTAAAAAAGCTGGTAAGTGAGATTTTTGTTACGATAATTAGTTAGGTATATGAGTAAGGTCATATTAAATTTTCAGAACTTTTTCTCAAATATTTAAAATTATATTACATAAAAACTTTCAAACAATTTGGTAAATTAAAAGTTCTATATTTAAGTCAAAAGTGCTATAATTGTTCTGAAAATGTTGTCCAATATAAAAAAGTATGTATTTGATATTGGATAAAATTTTCAAGTTTCTAGCTTCAATACATTTCAATTGATGACTAAATACCTAAAATCTGAACAGTGAAAATCTCGTTTACGGCGGATTTTTACCGATTTTACCGTTTTTACTCAGTTTTTCGATTGTTATTCTTGATTACTGAAAAAACTATGGAGATTTTGGAAAAATGACCTCTTTAAAGTACCATCTCAGTTTAATTTCGAATCTATAAAGTTGCTGGACGAAACTTTTGGACAAGGATTTCTATACGAAAAAGTGTTTACAGAAAAAAAAAATAAACATCATTGTATAACCATAATATCCTACGCTTCACTCAGAATCTAAAATGTATTAGACGTAACCGCGGTTATACAAGAGCAAAGAAAACCGAGTGGAAAATTCTCGATTTTTAACTGGTACCTATTACCTAATAATCGTTTCGTAAAACTCACGGCGTTTGTACGATTGAAATGCGATTCGAGCACGTTCGACGTCATAACACTGACGATCGGTCGGGTCGTCGTCTACGGCAGCGTTTCCCAACCTTTTTGCTATGGCGGCCCATAAATTTAATCTTTATTAGGTACGCGACCCCCCCCTAAAAAAAAGTATGCCGTAAATAAATATGATTTTTACTATAATACATTTTATCATTGAGTTTTTTTATAAAATACAATACTAATACAATATACTGAATAATAATAACTTAATAAATAAATAAAATAAATTATAAAAGTATACAAGAAATTAGTATAATAGAAAATTTAGTGTGAATTTTGATTTTGGACACTGTTGCATACAATATCCCACTGGGGTACAATTTCAGTGTAGTCTCGTTGCTCAACTGCATATTATGGATTATGGACAAACGACCGATATAGATCGCATCGACTAGTCACTAGTCATTAGCACCTTTACTGATAAGATACAAATTGATAAAAATTCAATAATCGTAATAACTTTACGTCATTTATTCTACAATACTAGTTATTTATACTATTTATCAATTTAAGACTAAAATAACTGTAATCGTAACCGCGAGTCGCGACCTATCAAAAAAATTTCGCGACCCAATGATGGGTCGCGACCTATCATTGGTTTGGGAAACGCTGGTCTACGGTATATAAGAGTTAGATAAGCGCGATTCACACTGGTACGACACGACACGACACGACACGACACGACACAGCACGTCACGATACGACAGACAAAAATCATGTTCAATTCACACACGACCGACAAAAAACGACAGACACACACTCGCCACTCAGTTGATTCCAATTTTCGTGTCGAACGATCGGAAATTGTTCCCAACATGTTTCAAAATTTAAACTTTGAAGATTTGGCTGTGATGGCGTTAATGCTCGACGCTGACGAAGAGGAAAATATTGACCGTGCGGTAGTCGAATCTAATATAAAGACTGTATCTATGTACTACGTCTATAATTATAATAATATAATTGTATAATATAATATAATCTTTATGTATATAAATCAAGCGTTCGACGAGTTTGTGCGCAATGCACTCTGAAACTTCTCAACAATTTATTACCTACATACCTACTCAATTATTGATAAATAATATTATATGAGTTATAAAATAATAATCATATAATAATTTGATTTTATGAATACATAAAAATACGTATATTTCAACTAAATTGATTCCGACAGGGACCGATAAAACATTCTTTGCTCGAATGTGTCGTGTCGTGTCGTGCCGTGTCGTGTCGTGTCGTTACGGAGCTTGCCGGATCGGTGTGAATTACCGTATTCAATTATACGGATATAATATTTTGTCGTGTCGTGTCGTACCAGTGTGAATCGCGCTTAAAGCGAAAACGACGTCATACGACTTGTCGTCGCGAAAACGTCGATAACCGACGGACCGTGTGTAGAGTACGGCACCTGTGTGTTTACAGTCCGATTGAAAATGATAGGATTTCCGATGGACCGTAACAGCGTCATCGCATATTAAAATAATGTAAATTTATTCGTGTCCGATAATTTATTGCGACGTGTATTTAAAACACACGTTGCCCCCAACACCGACACCTAATTACAACAGTGACGCGAACCGAGTAAAGCTCGGGAGGATGAGAGGCAGAAGGGTCGAAAACGTCTACGTCCGTACAGCTTGGACGCTGCGAATAAATTAACGATATACATTACATTATTATCATGCGTCGTGTCCATGACTTTAATATACAGGGTGAGTCGGATCTACTTGAAAAATGAAACAACTTTTTTCCATCCATTATTTTTTTATTGTTATAACTTAATTTATTAATTTTTTTTAATTACTACTTCTGTCATGCACTATAACCAAATTTCATTACAAGTTTTATTTTTTTTTTGCTTTACAATGCAAATTTAAAATGTTTTGATTTTATCGTATTGTTTTATAAACAAATTCGAAATAGCTGTTTTGTAAAACGAATTTTGAGAAAAATTTTGGTGCTTAAATCTCTGTCAAAGGATTAACTGTTAATTTTCTAGGATTTTTCCAAGTTTGTGAAAAAAACAACAATAATATTTTGTTTCGCGTTTTTTGTTATTGTATCTCTATATCACAATATGAATTAAATAACTTATAGAAATTTAATTTATTCCAAGATTTTTGTTATCACTCGTAAAGTTGCCCTATTATAATTAATTAAAATTGATATTTATTATTATTATTAATCATGGAAAGATTATTCGAAATCACTTTAACTTAATAGAACGTACAAAAATTATTTTAATTATTAAATTGGCATTTTCTAAAAGTTTAAAAATGCGTAGTAAATTAACGAACAAACTTCAATCAGTTAATTTATTACCATAATTTTTCTAGAAATTCGGTTTACAGCCATTTTTTTTTTTAAATGGTAAAATAAAATTTATAATTTTAAAATTCTATTTTCGAAAATCAACAAATAATATTTCAATACGATTTCGTCGTAGTGCAATACAATAATATTCATTGAAAAAATAAACGGAAACAAAGTCGTCGCATTTGTCAAATGGATCTGACTCACCCTGTATACATATCTCTCTGTATATATATATATATATATATATATATATATATATATATATATATATATATATATATATATATATATATATATATATGTATTTATTTATTTATTTATTTACTTATTTATTTATATTTTTGACGGCCTCTTATCTCGTTACAGGTACTGGGCCGTGACCAACGTAGACTACATCCACACGCGGAACGGCCGCCGGATCGTGGGCATGATCGTGGTCGTGTGGTGCGTGGCGCTGGTCGTGTCGCTGGCCCCGCAGTTCGGCTGGAAGGACGCCGAGTACCTGAAGCGCATCGACGAGCAGAAGTGCATGGTCAGCCAGGACCTCGGGTACCAAATATTCGCCACGTGCTCCACGTTCTACGTGCCGCTGCTGGTGATACTGTTTCTGTACTGGAAGATCTTCAAGATCGCGCGGAGGCGGATCCGCCGGAGGAGAGCGCAGAGAAACGCCATGCTGGAACACTCGAGGTAAGACACGTTTCGAGGAAGGGGTGCCGGCCCGATTCGTGTTGATTTATTTCTATAATATACATCAGGGGTGGCCAAACTTTTTTTGGTCACGATCTACTAAAAATATACCTCATCTTTGAGGATCGACTTTCATAGAACATTTTAGATTCTGAGTGAAGCGAAGGATCTTATGGTTTTACAATGATGTTTATTTTTTTTTTTTTTTTTTTTTCTTTTTTTTTTTTTTTTTCTTTTTTTTTTTTCTGTAAACACTTTTTCGTATAGAAATCCTTGTCCAAAAGTTTCGTCCAGCAACTCTTTAGATCCGAAATCGAACTGAGATGGTACTTTAAAGAGGTCATTTTTCCAAAATCTCCATAGTTTTTCCAGTAATCAAGAATAACGATCGAAAAACTGAGTAAAAACGGTAAAATCGGTAAAAATCCACCGTAAACGAGATTTTCACTGTTCAGATTTTAGGTATTTAGTCATAAATCGAAAAGTATTGAAGCTAGAAACTTGAAAATTTTATCTACTATCAAATACATACTTTTTTATATTGGACAAAATTTTCAGAACAATTATAGCACTTTTGACTTAAATATAGAACTTTTAATTTACCAAATTGTTTGAAAGTTTTTATGTAATATAATTTTAAATATTTGACAAAAAGTTCTGAAAATTTAATATGACCTTACTCATATACCTACCTAATTATCCTAACAAAAGTTCAAAAATCGTTAGTCAGGATTTTTTTTTATACACACATTAATAAATTATTATACGATTTTTTTCGATATTGTCTGATTTCTTTTAAGTTTATTTCTAATGAGTTAAAATTGTTATAATAATTGAAATTTAAATGAGTTATATCTAATTGAATATTTTATGAGGGTTTAATTACAAAAAAACTCACCAAAAATTATACAAATAACCGTAAAATACGCAAACAGTATTTAAATAATAATATATTATATTACACTGAAGCTTTGCTCAGAATCGTTTTATACTAAAGAAATGAGTCATCATTTCTTTAAAACTTAATACATTCATCACCAATATCTTGTCCGAGGTTAGGTTAGGTGATCCCATGATAGAAAGTGCTATACACTCCTCACCATTATCTTGTCCGAGGAGCGAAGCGACGAAGGACGAACTTCCACCACCATTATCTTATCGGCTTTTTTTTTGTTAAAATTATACAGATAAAACTTATCAACAATTTGTTCTCTACAACCTCGATTAGTTTTCGTTCGCGTGTCCCTAAAAATAAATTCTAACATGATCGAATTTTAAATAATTGTCCGCGATC
The DNA here is from genome assembly GCA_027580255.1 of Therioaphis trifolii. Classification (NCBI taxonomy): domain Eukaryota; kingdom Metazoa; phylum Arthropoda; class Insecta; order Hemiptera; family Aphididae; genus Therioaphis; species Therioaphis trifolii. The sequence continues at coordinate 13,024,301 of CM050406.1, read as the reverse complement.
GACCGTTCGGCCGGCCCTGATATACATGATATACATATAATACGAATAGCTTGAAAAAATTCCCTCGTTTCGCTCGTTTTTCACCGCCCCATCAAAATTTCCGCCCCGGAGAAAATGCCCTTTTTGCCCCCCCCCTCCATTTATCTTAATTCGCTCGTGGCATCGCCCGTGAAAAACGATATCCGGTTAAAACGGTCGGAAAGGCGGTCGTGCTCGTGAGAGAGAAAAAAAACCACTATTTCTTTTCACTCGATCCGGCGTTCGTGAGCACGTGGCGATTCGCTTCGATTCAAGTCGTCGTCGTTCGTCGTCGTCGACCGTTCGAACGTATAGAGAAAACATAAAAAATTATACTACTAGAACGAAAATATGATTTTCACGCTGTTTTTCGTCCCGCTTCGTTGTAAAAACCCGCAAAATTTCGTCCACATATAGTCTAACGGTATTCGATCGTTCGCGAAACGATAATTATTACCGTCGATCACCAGGTGAGTTCACATGTGTCTATTTGTCGATTTTTGTCGTGTTCGTGAATACCGTGGGGTAGAGGGAGTGAGAAAATTGATTCGTCGTGACGGATAATCATCAAACGACGTCTTTTGACTTTGCGAATTGTCGTAAAAGTCCTTTGGAACGAACGAGAACGGAGTGAATGAAAAAAAAAACAAAAACAAAAACGTACGTAGGGGACCGGAAAAGTAAAAACGACGTCGCGGCACGTTCGTCCGAGATGGAAATACATGATACCACGAGTCGTGATGGGCAAATACCCGGTAAATATATTTTTGGTAAATTCCCTAGTTATTTACCCGGTATTTAAAATAAATACCCGGTAATTTGGGTAATTACTTCAAACAAAAAATATTCAATAAAATTTTGTTCATCGACGAACAAATGTTAAAACGTGGTGATCCGAGCCAAAATACCCATATTTAATTAAATACATTTTAAGTGGAAAGTTGGCTACACATTTTTTTTCAAAATATCATATTATTAATAAAAAAAAAAAAAAAAAATTTTAAAACCAGCTGCCCTAGCCGTTTGATCACCTTCTTCACTGAGTATACTAAGTACTTTGATTATTTCTGTATATCTTGAATTAATGTTACTTAATGAACTAAACCAATAACCCCACTACGAGCGATGACGAAATGTAGCAATTCCATCGGCCCTTTGCCCAATGGTACCGAAAATTTGACCAGCCCATAAGAAATCAAGGATGGGGCGATCGCCCCCCTCCCCCCAATGACGCCACTGGTTACCAACGCATTCTTAATGCTATAAGCGTAACAGTATATCTATATTCTACATTTCTACCATGTGTGTATTGTAGTCATGTGATATTTTAATATACTTTAATATTTATGTTACAACCAAAGTGGAGATATATCCACCTTGGTTACAACCACGATTTAAGATAAAACAGTATAGCCATATTAAAAAAAAAAAAAAAATACCCAATTTTTCAAAGGAAAAAATAACGTGGGTAAATACCCTGGTATTTACCCAAAATATATTTCTTACCCGTTGGGTATTTACCCACAGCCCGTCACTAATCACGAGTGTCGACCATACTCGACCCGCCCGGACCCTATAATACGTATGACGTGTCACTCGAGAAGAATTCGTCGGATCGAAACGCGAGGCGGTTCTAAATCATAAAAAACAACAAAAAAAAACCGGCAACACGGCCTGACGACGGTGTCGAAGATCACTATATACTTGTCCGCGTGCTCGACGGGGACGGGATTATTACGGCAGTCGATCCGTCGTCGTTTGTGTCTCCGCGACTTGTCGACGTGCGCTTTGTCGTCGAACCGGCTACGGCTGCTGCCGTACGGCACGTCGACGGGCGTGGCGATACGTCAGTGTTCGGCGGTGGTCGTGAACCGTGTCGCGGTGTGTGGTGAAAATCGTTTTTTTTTTCAAAATCATTAACTTAAAAATTATAAAAATGAAAAACAACAACACATAGTTTACGATGGCGTGCGAATCAGAATAAACATCATAACCCGTTAAACCATAATACGTTTGTTTATTAATTTTGTCATTTTCGAATCACCCTCAGCCTTTCTACAGCCAATCGAATTACGATGCTTCACCTTCGGTTCGGCGATCGTAACGCCGTAATATTTTGCATGTATCCCATGTAATAAAGAAAGGTCGATTCCGACAATAGTTTTTATGGGATGGTTTTACTGTGATTCTACTCTCCTGCACTTGTCCATTCCAGAATATCAGAAAAATCCAAAATTCAAGCTGAGTATCTTTATATTATGTCTATTAATAAGTTTGAGTTAAATTGAGAAGGTAAGCTGATATTGATTTTTAACTTTACTCACAAACTATTATACAAACAATAATTTTATAATAACTTAGTTAAAAAACTCGATGGTTTTGTTCTCATACAAACTTTTTTTCTCAAGTCAAAGTGGAATTTTCGCTGTCGATTACCGTAAGATTGTTTTTTATTCTTTTTCGGTTTCATTGCATAGAATGAAATAAAATGGCTGAAATTAATTAACGCAAATTCTAATTTGTTAACTAAGTTTTTAACAACACCGACGTATTGAAAACATATACAATATAATATATTGATTTGAGTTTTAATTTGATAACAAAAAAAAACCTACTCTTACTCGTCTGAATCAAGTCGAAAATATCGTCAACTTGCCCGGCCAAGCCGAAATCGACAACGAAAACGAGCGTGGGACAACGAAAAGGACCGTCGTGAAGTTTATTACGGTCATGAAAAGAGTTTCGAAATCGAGGGTATTACGTTGCATTTTCTCGACAGAGACGCGCAGGTATAATAAATAATAATTTAATCCGTACGCGTGAACCCGGCGGCGCATTGTGTACGTAGAAATAATTCGCCTGAGCGCAGGGGATGAAACGAACGTCGTATCTATGTCGTACGAGATTAAAAGTCAAGTGCGCATTGTGATCGCGACTCGACGCGTCGTACGGGCACAGCAATCCACTGCGGACGAATGGAAAAAAAAAAGGCAGACGAATCTCCGTTCTTACCGCCGGCGTATTGTGTAGTGCACAGGGTGTCCCGCGGACATTGTTGAACGCGTGAATTCAGATTTTGTGCGCGTTTCAAAACATTAACAGAACCGTGTTTTTATGAAGAATAGATATGTCTATTATTATTGTTCGTCGATCCACGTGGTTTTTAAGCCTTGTAGTTTCGTTAAACGATAACAAGCGCTGTTAACAATGCGTGTAATACTATTAGAAACATATTTTTTCAAAATTCGAAAATTACAATTACTTTATCTTTTTATTTTATAGCGTTTTGAGTGCTAATAATAGCGGAAATAGGAATCCAAGGTTCCTTGCAAAATCGTAATACCTCTATTCCACTTTTTTTCTCTCTTAAAACGTTCATATCTTTAAATTATTGGTCAAAGAAGACAATTTTAAGCAACAAAATTTCCAAAAACATAATACATCACCTTCGTAGAACGTAATATGTTATAAACGGTAGTTACCGTTCAAGAAAACTAAACATTTTCAATTTCATTTAGATACAAATTTTGAAAACATTAGAATTTTGTTTTTTTCACAAAAATGTTTTTTTATTAGTGTTTTGATTGATCGTGAAAAACATTCAAATTTTTGCATTGGCCAAAGTTAAATCACATCCGGCAAATCTTCGTTGAACATCCTGTATACGTTTCCGTCGGAAAATTCCACGTGTTTTCAACTGCACTCGGCGGGATTAGAGGCGTCCTCGAACTGCCGAGGATTAAGTGCCGCTGTCGCGCCATTGAACTCAATACAACCGACCAAGAGGCTGATAAAGTCGAGTACGACGGATTCAATTTATACGCGAGATCAATCGAATGACCCACGAGACACGTTGTCTGCACCGCACGCGCTTCTACGGAAATGACTAGGGGGGAGTGAGGGGTCGGCAAGAGATGAGCAGAACCACCCGGACTGTTTTCATAATCCACCCAATAACTGCGGATATAACCGGCCGGTTCGTCTCCTGGTTGTCGACGATTTTATCCCCGAAAGTTGATCGTAATATACTTAAACGGAATAAAAAAAGCTGGTAAGTGAGATGATGGTGGTACAAGTTCGTCCTTCGTCCCTTCGGTCCTCGGACAAGATATTGGTGATGAATGTATTAAGTTTTAAAGAAATGATGACTCATTTCTTTAGTATAAAACGATTCTGAGCAAAGCTTCAGTGTAATATAATATATTATTATTTAAATACTGTTTACGTATTTTACGGTTATTTGTCTGATTTTTGGTGAGTTTTTTCGTTATTAAACCCTCATAAAATATTCAATTTTTAACTCGTTAGAAATTTTCTGTTACCAAAAGATTCGAAACATGTTTTTATATCTATATTCCAAGTTTCATTGTGATTGGACACACCATAAAAGATTTATACAGATTTTAAGTTGAAAATTAACGTAAAAACAGTCGATATTCATATACGAATTTGTTAAAACGTGTATAAAAAAAAATCCTGACTAACGATTTTTGAACTTTTGTTAGGATAATTAGGTAGGTATATGAGTAAGGTCATATTAAAGTTTCACAACTTTTTGTCAAATATTTAAAATTATATTACATAAAAACTTTCAAACAATTTGGTAAATTAAAAGTTCTATATTTAAGTCAAAAGTGCTATAATTGTTCTGAAAATGTTGTCCAATATAAAAAAGTATGTATTTGATATTGGATAAAATTTTCAAGTTTCTAGCTTCAATACTTTTCGATTTATGACTAAATACCTAAAATCTGAACAGTGAAAATCTCGTTTACGGCGGATTTTTACCGATTTTACCGTTTTTACTCAGTTTTTCGATAGTTATTCTTGATTACTGGAAAAACTATGGAGATTTTGGAAAAATGACCCCTCTAAAGTACCATCTCAGTTCAATTTGGAATCTAAAAAGTTGCTGGACGAAACTTTTGGACAAGGATTTCTATACCGAAAAGTGTTTACAGAAAAAAAAAATAAAAAAAAAAAAAAAACATCATTGTAAAACCATAAGATCCTTCGCTTCACTCAGAATCTAAAACAAGTGAATCGATCAATTATTTTATTTCAAACAAACATCTTTGGGCGTAAGAGTAGAAAAGTGGTTTATAAAATGGTACAATTTTCGCATGATAAACTCTCGTCGAGCACAACGTTTTGATGCGATTGAATATCAAAGTTGCCTGCTTGAAGGCAAACGCACGAAATTACGCCTACTTTTCAAACATATAATAATATATCGACACAAATAATTAATTTACATTCATGAACATAATATTATCTAAGAACGTGTGACGTGCATCTTTATTCACTCAGACGCACAATTGTGTACCCGACGGCCGTCCTGTTTAGAACTTAGTGCCTAGAATCTGCTTGTGCGATTTGCGCCTCGAGGCATATGTATATTTTTTACTCCCACATGCTCGGGTAGGGTGATCGAGGGGTTCAAATAGCCTTGAGTTCAAGTTTTGATCGTGAACATGAAATTGTTTTGCAATAGTTTTATATTTATTCATTTTTTTTTCTTCAAAAACAGGGGCAAGTGAATTAGACGACAAAGGCGGTTTGACTGAAAAAAAAACCATCCGATCTTTGTATTTTTTTTTTAGCACTTTATTTTTTACGCCGTTTCGTTCGAGTCGTAATACTTTAGACGCACCATCGCTGATCCTTTCACGACGGTTTAATTCGATTCCGATCCGTACGTCGGATTCCGTAATCGCAAATACAGTAAAACCTCGTTAAGACGCTCTCGAAGGGGAAATCGTAAAACCGCGTAATATGCGGGATAGCGTTATAGGCGATATCCCGCTTATTACGTTCTTGAAGCGTTATAGGCGATACCCGTCTATTAAAAGCGTTTTAAATGTGATAATAGATAGAATAAATTAGAAAAATGTTCATAGTGTGACTTATTATGTATTACACAGTAACATAAGTTGTATTTGAAATTAATAAAAAAAAAAAAATAGAAAAATTGATTTCTACGTTGCTACGTTGTGAAAAATAATAAATCGGAATTAGATTTAAAAAAGATATTGGTGATGAATGTATTAAGTTTTAAAGAAATGATGACTCATTTCTTTAGTATAAAACGATTCTGAGTAAAGCTTCAGTGTAATATAATATATTATTATTTAAATACGGTTTACGTATTTTACGGTTATTTGTATAATTTTTGGTGAGTTTTTTTGTAATTAAACCCTCATAAAATATTCAATTAGATATAACTCATTTAAACTTCAATTGTTATACCAATTATAACTCATTAGAAATAAACTTAAAAGAAATCAGAAAATATCGAAAAAAATCGTATAATAATTTATTAAAGTGTGTATAAAAAAAATCCTGACTAACGATTTTTGAACTTTTGTTAGGATAATTAGGTAGGTATATGAGTAAGGTCATATTAAATTTTCAGAACTTTTTGTCAAATATTTAAAATTATATTACATAAAAACTTTCAAACAATTTGGTAAATTAAAAGTTCTATATTTAAGTCAAAAGTGCTTTAATTGTTCTGAAAATTTTGTCCAATTTAAAAAAGTATGTTTTTGATATTGGATAAAATTTTCAAGTTTCTAGCTTCAATACTTTTCGATTTATGACTAAATACCTAAAATCTGAACAGTGAAAATCTCGTTTACGGCGGATTTTTACCGATTTTACCGTTTTTACTCAGTTTTTCGATCGTTATTCTTGATTCCTGGAAGAACTAAGGAGATTTTGGAAAAATGACCTCTCTAAAGTACCATCTCAGTTCAATTTCGAATCTAAAGAGTTGCTGGACGAAACTTTTGGACAAGGATTTCTATACGAAAAAGTGTTTACAGAAAAAAAAAAAAATAAAAAAAAATAAACATCAAATATACATACTATAAAATTACAGTAAAACCTCGTTAAGACGCTCCCGCTTAGTAGCCAGCCCTCTTAACACGTGGATTTTTCCCGGTCCCAGGTACTTGTACACTTTAAACATTGAAAAAATTTGTTGTTTTTTGAATACACAAATTTTTCATCATACAGTTTAATAATGCTCAATTTATCGTCACACACGAATAACAATTAACATAAAAATTATAAATCTGCGTGTGATGTCACGTGTACACTTCAACTAACGTACGTACGTACTAACGAAATATAGCAAGAGCATAAACCATATATCAAGATGTTAATAATTAATATCAATTTCTCTGTCGATAAAAGGTTTGAGAAGCCAGAAATTAGAGCGTATTATGCGGGATTGCATAATATGCGGTGGCGTATTAAGCGTGTTTTTTTCAATGTTAAAAGTGTACAAGTACCTGGGACCGTGAAAAATTCGCGTGTTAAGCGGGATGGCGTATTAAGCGGTAGTGTCTTAACGAGGTTTTACTGTAGTTTTCTCTCTCTCTCTCTCTCTCTCTCTCTCTCTCTCTCTCTCTCTCTCTCTCTCTCTCTCTCTCTGAACACCTTTGGAAACCTTCGCTTTTAAATTAAACCCGTCCTCGCGTTCGGCCACCTCGTTCACCCCGGTCCCTGTGCGGGCCACTTTGTGTGCCAATGGCAATGACCCGTCTCGACGGCAGCCCCCCCCCCCCAAAACGACCGTGGGTTTTTCCTATCCGTTGCGCTTTGTGTTGCAGGTCTAAGAAGCCGGCGGACGACGCGGCGGCCGCGGCCGAGCCGAAAAAGTGCGGCTTCTTCCGAAAGGCCGTGTTCCTGCGCATCAAGAAGAAGAAGGAGGTGGAGGAGACGGCCGTGTGCTCGAGCATCGGTCTGATCGACGGCCACTCCAGCTGCTCCATGCCGGAGTCGTCACAAGACGGCGGCGGTGGTGGTCAGTCCAAGGCCGGAGGCAACGGCAGTGGCGGCAGCGGCAGCGGAGGCGGCGGCGGCGACGACAAAACGACCGCGTTCACGATAACGCTGAACAACGATCACACGGGGACCGCGCCGGCGCACCACCAACACGGCCAGCACCACCAGCATCACCACCATCACCAGCACCACCACCAGCACCACCAGCAGCAGCAACAGCAGCAGCACAACCAGCTGCAGCCGTCACCCGCGGTGATCGAAGACGACGGGCCCACGGTGACGGACGGGTCGGGCGGGGCGGCGGCCGCGGGCCGGCACACGGTGATCGAGATGAACGTGAACCGGACGTGCGCGGCCCCGGCCGCGGGACCGTCGGCCCGCGTCAAGACGAAGCGCGAGAAGAAGGAGTCGCTGGAGGCGAAGCGCGAGCGGAAGGCGGCCAAGACGCTGGCCATCATCACCGGCGCGTTCGTCGTGTGCTGGCTGCCGTTCTTCATCATGGCCCTGGTCATGCCCCTGTGCGGCGAGAAGTGCTTCCCGGACGCGTACGTGTCCAGCTTCTTCCTGTGGCTGGGCTACTTCAACTCCACGCTGAACCCCATCATATACACCGTGTTCAGCCCCGAGTTCCGGTTGGCGTTCACCAAGATGATCTGCGGCACCACGTACCGGAGATAATGCGCCGATATCGCCTACACACACCTACACACACACGCACACACAAACCGTCGCCTCTATATCGTATATAAATACGTGTTTAATGTGTACACGACGATATACAGTGGCGGATTTTCGAAAACGGAATCCGGGGAGAGGTTCGCGAAAAAACCGATATTTTTATGCGCTCACGAGAGAATCACGTTCATACGGTTATGTACTTGGAAATGCGATTTTTATTATTTCGCCTGTACAGTGAAACGTCCGTGTTAAGAAATTCCCGTCGGTGACGAGTGTTTCCGTACCGCAGAAAAATCGGTTAATTTACGTAGATGTCGATTTTAATTTTTTTAATATCGTCGATTACTGGCACGTTGAAAAAAAAAACTAAAAAAAATTCTACATTGATACATATCAATGCGTGTAACGTACGAGTACTGTCAGTGTATTCAGACTAGTTTAATTTTTTTTGAACAACTGAAATCTAGTGTTGTAATCGAAACAATATTACGTCGTGTGTCGAGTGCTTTTTGTAAATTATAGTTTTTTAAAGAAAATTTCCTAATTGGTGTAAAAAATTGATTTTTGTATATCCGATAATTAAATCGTTTATACGGAACATTTGATTTGTCGCGCACAGAGACGATTGTATTTATAATGTCGACAGTGGAGATCGTGGTTCAAAAACAAACAAAAAACCAAAAAAACAAAACACTCCGTCAAACACCGAAATTCGTAAAATGTGAGTTTATTTCAAAGAATTTTCACCGTGTTTTTATTTTTCTTTATCTACAACACCCGACACCGACGACGCTGCGAAAGATGCAAAAACGAATCCGGAATTCGATGATTTACAAAACGAGTCGGCGTCTGAGGACAGGCGAGGCGGTCCACACCCCCACGGACCTAACCCGTAAATCCGCCACTGGTTACATAAATATAATAATATTACATTACGATATGATTTGCATTATAATTGTCGTCGTCTCATTGTTTCGCGCGCACGGCTGGTAAAACGCGTACGCGCGCCATTATCTCGTTGCGATCTTCGTCGTTCGCGGTTCTCGCGTATACGGACGACGAACACGCGCGCGCGTAAGAGAGAGCGCCGCCGACGGTCGTCCCGAAAACCAGCGTCCGACCGTGACGACGGTCCTTTTCGTCCTGGACCCGACCGACCAAACGCGCCATTTTATTTATCGCGCGGAGGCGTCGCTAAAAGACCGTACGATTATAATAGTAATAATAATAATAATAATAATAATAACAATATTATAATATTATTATAATCCGGTCGCTGCCGCCGCCACCGCCGCCAGTATAAATTGTTTCAGTCGATAATAACACGCACAAGCGCGCCGGCGGCAGCCCGTAATCCTCCCTCTCCGCGCCCCGTACACCCACGCGTCTCTCCCCTATCCGCCCGACCGACAGACACCCCGACCCCCCGCCGAGTCGTCGTCGTTGCGTCGTTTCGCGGAAAGTGACGCCGACCGGACGCGACGCGCATTATTATTATTATTATTATTATATAGTGATTATACGCACCCGTGACTCGGTAGCGTAACAATAGGGTAAATTGACGACGGCCAGAACGCCGGAGACCTACGAGTACAGCCCCCCCCCCGACCTCGTCTCTTGGTCGTCGAATGTCAAAAACCCTGAAAAAAAAATTGTTTTATTCAACAAAAATTGGTTATTAAATTATTTGAAAAAATTACATCATCGTTGGGGACGGAGATCGTTTTCTGATATTTAATTTCCATTTTTGACTACGAAATTTACGCGTTTTCGCTTTTTCGAACGTTCCGCTACAAGAGAACAGGGATGTCGATATCGACAACCGTCTTTCCCCCGGTCTTTCCCTTACGTCGTAAGCAGTCTTTGATAAATCAAAATATTTTCGTTTTTTTTTTTTTTTTAATCGAGCGTAGTTTCTTTTATTAAAAACATTTTTTTTTTCACACATTTTTTAAATTAAAAAGACATTTTTATTAAAATCAGTACTCGCCATCCCATTTAGCAACGGTCATTGTACACCCTAGTTACGCCACTGGCTCGTGTGTGGGCGTGTGTGTGTCGTCATTGTTTATGCTTGCGAGGTAAGGTCGGGTCGGGTCGGGACGACACACGAGAGCGTCCCGCAATGAATCCCGTCGTCCAATCGACAATAGCCGGTAAATCCTGATGTACATTCAACTTCCAACATGTCGCGCTCGACCGTTTTTTTGAGGAGGGGTGCAAGGGGTGTACAGCACTTCGTGCTGTATATTGTACGTAAAAAGCTCTCGACGAATCAGCGATCGAAATTGATACTTGAAAAGTATCCAAAATTCACAACACCACACGAACTAGAGTATGGGCCACACGACTTACGACTTGGAAAACAATGTAACATGTTTAATAACGTTCGAAGCGTTTTCAAATCGAATTCTTCTCCGTTCAATACGCTATCAAATGCCGCGTGAGCGTATCCGTCAGACGTCCAAAGTTCCGAATCAGAAGCCCCGGAAAATCCGTCACATCCCGACCTCTGATACCTGTAGTACGGACACGTCACTGACCCGTGACGTCATGAAATTCGAATCTTCCACACACGCACGGGCGCGCGCTTACTCGACCATCGCGGGTTGTTCCGAATACGCCGCGGTAGGGTTCGTCGTGACATTAATTCTACGACGCGCGTCATCATCATACCACGGATAGCTCGTGCGCGCTATAACAAATCGTTGGCGACGAAAAAATAAAATCGCATTTTTGTTGTTTTTTTTTTTTCATTTATTTGTATTATTTATTATGGATTTTGCGTTTGCGTTTTTGTTTATATCGGTTTTTTTTTTTTTTACTAATGTACAGAGCTTTACTGCTCCTGCTGCTGCTGCTACTGTTGCTGCTACTGATGCTGCTGCTGCCGGAAAGTCGAGTCGACTGGGTCCCGTCCTAGTTCGACAACACTTTTTCGTTATTAAATCGTTTAAATACCTAATAATATTAATACATAGCTTTAAATACTCGCCACGTGGGTTTCACTGTAAACTATATCCTTGTATAGTGGAAAGTCTTATGAATTGGCACATGTATTTGTACATACGATTAATAATTACATTTGCTACTAGCTTGAAATAGTTTTATAAATATATACATACACACATATATATAGGTGTATATATATATATATATATATATATATATGTGTGTGTTTAGGTATATTTATATTATAATTGTATACAATTCACGCTACGGAATAATGTTCAAACGTAAGAATAATTTTCAAACGAGGCCTGTCAAAACGGATGAAGTTAAAAATTAAGTTCAACAATAAGATAAGTTGTTATTTGCTCAGAACATTGTTTAAAATTATTGATTCACTGTATAAATTAGTTTTATTTATGATTTACTCCCGGTAATGCCGATGTAATAATGTTTTTTTTTTCTTCTTCTTCGATATCAGAGTGTACACAAAAAATCAATTACATTGTGCAAAGAAATTGTCAACTTGATTCGTTTTGACCGCCTACAGTAGAATCATTTTTTAAGAATCTCGAAACTTAATTTTTACTGAACATTTTTCCCGAAATGGTTTCAATAACTTATATATTATCCATTAGTGATAAATTGTTAAAATCTTTTTAACCCTGTTCGTTTTCTAGTCGTAACTTATCGTTTCGGAATTTCCACTTCAGTTTGGTGCAATTTAAATTGTGTTATACGTTTATACGATTTATCATCATTGTTATTATTATGTTCAGCATTCAAATAAAGTATATTTACCTACAGATATGAAATACCCTATCTATTGTTCATACATAATATAATACCACGTTATTATTATTATTATTATTATTATAATTTTAATTATTGATAATGTTATATTCAAATTTATTACTATTAAAATTACGATTTTAATAAACATAAATAATGATAGCGTTAAGTTAAACTATCATATTTTGTTGAATCGTTATACAATTATTTTAAAAAAATAATTAAAATGTATGTTATACTTAAAAAAATAAAATAATAAACGAATTGGTTAATAGAGGCTAGTAATGTGTGTAAATTAAAATATCCTATAATTATTAATTCTCAATATATAATAGGTATAATAAATTATTTACATATGTTTACAATTGTTAAACTGACACGTATTTATATTATTAAAAGTGAATGAATTTTATTTATTAAATTTGTAATTGAGAGCCTTTGTTTTTCAGAGATTGTACTACGTATGATAACCTAATACTTTGAACGAAACAGTGCAAAGTGTGTTTTGAAAAAAAATACACACCAATGATAACATTCATATTTCAGGGTTGTTCAAAAAACCGAGATGTTCGAATAAAACTATAAAGCTTCCAAATGGATATACTGAAAAGAATCGAGAACATTTTATACCTACATAAATCGTACAGACTACATATTTTTTCATTTTTAATACGGCTGTTCAAAACACTACGACGACAAAAAACTCGTTGAGAAATATTTCCTTTAGTCCGTAATACCGATTTATCTCGTTCGTTATTCCTCTTAAACGTCTTCTGGCATAAGCCACGTCATGCAAATCATCAACAGTTCACACGCCAAACCATTTTATTTAAACGACAATCGCACAAACGTGTTTTCTAAACATGTAAAAGTTGCGCGTGAATGTCAACATTAATTCGGGTTAGACAACGTGCGCACGTGTGTATTCGATTTGGACCGAACCTTGGAGATACAATGAAATCTCGAGATATCACGGTCAACGTGTGCGCGCGTAATAATACGATATTAGATGTTTTTTTTTCACTCGGCAATAACCACCGATAATTATCAACTCCCGTCATAGTCGGATATTTGGTTACATCTGTGGGGGGGGGAGGATTAAAATTTTTACCTTGCCAACTAACACGAGAAACATTTAGATAGCCAGCTTCGGTTACTTTAAATTTAAAGTAGTAACATCGGTACTAATAACAGTGGTGCAATTAGTAAAGTATAAACTATAAAGTAAAGAAATAAAAACATTTCGCGAGAACTTAATTACGTTCTGGGGTTGCTTTAGCTCACCAAGTCCCCTTCCCGATATCTGCCTACGACCCCCGTTGACATAGTCGTTCTAAACATTCCGATAACACACTATTTTGTTCTACGAGACGTCAGACGCGTATTACAGCGTGGCGCCATTCCTAATTACCATTACCTAATAGGAGACGTACGAGTGCACCACGGTATACGTTGTATTGCGTACGATATTATTCTCGTTACGTTCGCTCGGAAAAATAACATCGGCACGGACGGAAAAAATCTATTCTCGCCTAAGATACGTGACCTTCAAAACAACGAACAACTCCGTTTCGGAGTATTATCGTACTACGTATTAACATGTTAATACTACACGTGATGCTACACTATACTTTACATACACTATTATCATTCAAATGATAACGATGATAATAGGCATAGAGATATTAATATCTTATTTTCCTTAACGTGTTCGTTTACAATTGAGACTATGTATTCGGAAAACAAAACGAATTATTATGGAAACGGAAAGAGAATAGAAAATTTATTCTACAGGAGTATCGGTCATAAATCAAAAGAACATCCTAAAAACAACGTGGTGGAAATATCGAGAAAAAAATGTTTTCATTATTATTATACGTTGTACGCCGATTTGTTTTTTACACGCGGCGAAAATATTGCTTTTTGAGGCCTTCGATTTATCGATTTTCGATTAATTTTGACAACTTTTTACCACTCGAGTTATATTGTGAAAACCGCAATTATTAGACTACTTGATTTCGACCCACAGCAACGTTTTGAATACTAATACTGAAACTGTCGATGGTCAATACAGGAAGGATAGGATGCCATTCGAACAATCCAAACAAAACAATTTTTAAACCCAAAACAATAGTCCGTTTATTGACAGAGTTTAATTACGAGTTAAAGTGTCGTTGGTATAAGTGGTCTAGGGTGTAGTTTTTTTTCTCGTCGCAAGTCATCGATACAGTCGACTCGTTTGCAGCAATGGTATACGCACTTTTATTCGGATCCCGACAAATACGTATGTACATAATATTTCTACGGGCACTTGAAAAAATGTTTACGTATCATTTGAGTAAATATTATTTATCGGTCGGAAAACGCTTACGACCCGTCAGTTATTTCGTACACGACGACCGTTATTTTTATTTTACTCGTTGATTATTTTTTTATTATTATTATCGAATCACACGAATGCGAACGTTTATTTTTCGATACGACACGTCATCAGGGCTCTAAGTGACTGTCGAAAAACCACGAAGAACACTCGTCGTCGTGTGTTATGTGATGGAAATAAAACACCTAAAATTTGAACGGTTTCATTTTTTTTTTTTTTTTCATTTCTATTATTTGTCCGCCCGATATTATCGTGAATTGTGCCGTTAGCACAAAGCGCAAACACCAGAAATGTCTGTCACGGTTCCGCGTTCGGCGGTGGTCGGTCAAACGGTTCCCTCGTGTCTAACGCGTTATGTCGATGGACGTTCGCCGGACTTACCGCGGCGATTGTCGTTCGCGAGTGCCCGCGGAATCCGTTATCACGTTGAACCGCACAAAAAAATTGTCCGTTTGACCGTCGTCGCCGTCTGACCGTCCGCGAAAACAAACGTTTCGCACTGTTGGCCTGTGACGACAAAATATCTACGGCCACCCTTGGCGGCGACGCACGTCACACGCCGCGCACACTATCGGGTATCGATAAACAAACGACGCCTGAGGTACACCGAAAAAACGAGTCGCGCAATAAATTCCACGGACGAATCGTCAGATTTCGTACCACCGTAATACAAATACACAAACAATAACACAATTTATGTGATATTTCGAGTTTCTTCGGTCCGGTCAAACTACCACGTTTATACGGACCGATGGATCGCCATGGTCGGAAATCCGGTGGGTAATGGCATATTACGACTATTCGAACGGTGTGTGCGGTCGTTTTTCCGCTCATATTTTTCACACACTCACACACACAAGCGTACGCACACACACACACAAACGCACGCACGCTCATTAAACAACGTCATATTGTTATTTGCGAGAACTTTTGCGACAAGTATACGGACGTATTGCGAGCAGTTATACCATGACCAGGGGTCGGCAACCTTTACAACCACGCGGGCCATATTTTTTTTCAATTTTTCATCAAGAGCCACATTAAAAAAAAAATTACATATTATGATATAATACTTATTATTGTATTGCTGTTATATTTGATTATTTTACATAGAAATATAAGAGTAAAAAAACACGAATGTTATTGGAAAAAATTGCATAGAAAAAATTTAATTGAATAAAAAATTGTAAAGTTGTAAATTAATGCGATTTCTGTGCCTGCAGTTTATTAGTTAAATTTTCGATATCAGCTTCCAGACTTGTGGTTGAGACTCGTAATACAGCTCGTAAATGTTCATCACTAAGGCGCGAAGAGTGCTTACTTTTTCTGTACTTTACAATGGAAAATGTCTGCTCACATATATATTATGTACTTGCAAACGCCGCTATAAGTTTTTGGGCGAATTGTCTGATTCCAGGGAAGGTAGATATTGGAAGACAACTATAAAATTGAGGCAAACTAGTTGCTTCCCGAAAATAATTTTTTAGAACCTCGTCATTTTGAAGTTCAATGACTTCCATTTGTAAATTATTCTCGGCATTATTTATGTCCACACAAACGCACTATATATTAGGTACAAACGCAAACAGTCACACGTACGGTGTAATACTAATCGCTACAGCCCCATCATTATCTTGAACTCCGATTAGATAATAATAATTTTATAGATTAAACAGACTATATAATACTGTATAATATAATAAACATTAACTATTAACGGTTAGATTAGATTTTATTTATAAAAGAAAAATAATTATAAAATATTGAAAACTATATGAAAAATGTTATTGAACAAAAATAAAACACAAAAATTAACCACCTTTGTGCGGGCCATCAAAAATTGCTTCGCGGGTTGCCGACCCCTGACCATGACGGTGGTAGCGGTCGGTGATCATCGTTGTCGTCTTTGCATTCACGGACGATGTTTCTGCGTCATCGCGTTAACAGGCCAACGGTCGAACGGCGCTGATACCGCGATGTACGTACGAGCGCGTAATTGTCTTCGGCTCGTCCGTAACGTTTTACACCCGGGGGGAGGGGGGGGCTATCTGTTACCGTCCGAAAGCCGACCGTCAATCGAACCCACTAGCATTTGTCGAAAGCGCACCGAGCCGTTAAAAAGATCAAAACGGTTTCGAAACACATGTATTATACGACGAAAAACGTTAATACGGCTTAAACGATCGTTTCGACTCCGGTACGCGCGCGTTATCGACCGGCGACCATCGCATTAGATACCTGACAATCGTCGTCTACACGGTAATTATTTCGGAAACGATGGTGCTTTTATATTGTCCCGGTCGAGACAAAGGACACGACTCGCAGTAAGTATTATTAAACGTAGTTCCATACCTCCGCTGCCAGACCGTATTTATATAATTAGACTGTATACCGAATTAACTTTATTTTCAATACCTACGGTATATCTGAGGCGACTCTTGTGTGTGTGTGACGCATGCAGGATAATATTTCACTTAACCGTCGTACTTGGAGTATATCAAGTCCAAATGATTTTGAAAAATTCACAGAGTACAGAGTTATAGGTACAGAGCTGTTTATGAAATTAAAATGTCAAAATGTTTGAAATAATCGTTTAAAAGTGATCTTAAAACGTACAAAACATTGTTTTTTCAAATATAGTTTTCAAAAATTTGATTAAACTTTAATTTCCGTAAGCGTCAATTTTTAGATAAATGAAAATACACACATATATTATAATACATACACAAGTGTCAGAAGAGCCACGTTTTTGACCACACCTGCAAGTCTTATGCGTACTCTTGAAAATATTTAAATAATTATTTTTCGCCGCCCGTCATTGTAGTCCACAACATACGAGCTACTTTGAAATATCTTTATTTATTTTTGCCCAGTAAAACACATTTTTTCCTATATGCGTTTTCAAATGGTTTCGTGTCAGTATCGGAAAACGACTTTATGTGTTTTTTTTTTCCATACACCTTTTTTCCGCGGAAAATAACTTGGTTTTTATTATTCCCCGTATCACACGTTTTCAAAAAACGTCGTTACACGTTTTTTATCGTTTTCCCCGGGAATATTTTTCGGGAATCGCCTGAGGAAATTTTCAAATCTAAACGCCAGACCGATTAATGACAGTTTGCGATACCGTTCGTCCGACGGCACACGCAGCAGCACAGTCGAACGAACAAGACGACGCGCTAACACAAACGACAATGAACGAAACAACGCCGGTGGTGTGTAAATCAAAAGTTTTCCCGCGCGGAACCAGGAATCCGAAGGGTCTCGTGACGCCCGTCGTGTTCGGGAAACGTATTTGTTTTGCAAAAAGCGAAAACGCAATCGAGTCGCGAAACTTATGCCGCGGTGAATTCGTATCCAATGTTTGTTTTACGCACTTTGCGACGGAATGCGATCGCGCGACCAGAAAAAAGCGTGACGACGAATCGATTTGTTACGAGTACACGTGATGTGTTATGTGTGCGATGTGTAAAACGTGTAGATGAAACATCATACGGTACAAGACGACCGGAGGAATATTTTCGTTGACTAGTGATGTATGTTTTTTTTTTTTTTTTTTGAAATAACGCAAATTCTCTTTTAATACGATATTATGTTTGCCGTAATGTGCGTGTCCTCATCAACTACGTTATCGTGTCGTGGAACTTAAAAACAAATCACACACGATACAAAAAAATGAAAAATACAAAATACAAAAAAGATTATAAAACACATTCACAATAATATTATCTATTATATTTATCGTTACATCATTGCGTTATATGGTTTCTCGTCGTGCCCGGCGTTATAATAACATTGTGTTTGATAAATTCAATCGGTTTTTTTTTGTAATAACCAAACGCTGTTTTCGTATTGGATAGTTACGGACGGGGAGTACAAATCTACTGTGACGTTGTGACAATCGATAGAATTGAAAGCGCCGTTAGATAAAATATATTTCCTCGTAATATTTGATTTTATTGATAATCATTGCCGGTCTCGGTTTACAACCATGAATTATAATATGTTATCCAATGAAGAGAACGTTTCTCTGGTAGTTCTATAGAATATCGACTGTGATCGGAAATCTCACAGTGTATTTCAATTGGCAGTTAAGCTTTGATTATTGATGAAATGTGAACTGCGGCTTAAAATGGCCATTCTCGCGAAAAACGATGAATTATTTTTTAACATTTTTAATTTTGAGTACTTAGATCCGAAAACGTGGTAGATACGAGATTTTCGATAAATTTGTCCCTCTTAAATAAATTTACATATTTATAAAAATCAGTTCGGTCGTTTTCTTTTTTTTAAAGCTCTAAGAGAGTTTTTCTATGACATAATTAATCGTTATCACATATAGATTATAAACTCGACTTTGTTAAATCTACCATCATTTAAAAACGTATAAAACTTACTAAGGGCGTTAGGCCTGGACATTTTTTTCGGAGAGGTGGTCAATTTATTTTTACTAGTTCGTATTCCAAAAGTATTTATTTAACTAGGTAATTATTTTAACACATACAACATACATAGGAATTCAATGATGGTATTAATAATAATTAAACTAGCTTTGTGGAAGCATGAAACGTATTTGTTTCGCACTTCGCTATTTTTGTGACTGTGCAAAAAAAATATGCAAATGCTACAAGTCCTCTGCCCTAGTCATAATCATTAACCATTAGTCGTAATTTATATAATTTAAAGTATTACTTACCAGGAACATGAAAATCTATTCAATTTATAAATAAAGGAATACACATTACTTCTTTTAATTTATAAAAAAATGTATTTTTTTTTTTTTTTTTTTTAATGGGTCATTTTATTTTTATTTTTTCAGTAGGTACGAGATATTTGAAATATTTATTTTCAGAAGTCATTGTTTTCATTTATGTTGAATAGATACAATATTCACATATTCACACGCTGCAGTTTAATAGATACATGACAATTGAAAAACGACTCCTTATACATGTCATAGAATACTCATAGTACAATACCCCGAGCTTCTCTCAGAATCATTTCCCCACCACTGTCGTATGCTGAGCGAACGTCAACTCAATTTCTTAATCTATCCAAATAATACAGTTTCAAGATTTCAAGACATGAGTGAATTATATATTCACCATGTATCCCGCTCAACAGTACCAACCTATCATACACCACGAACATCTCTAGTTATAGAAAAGTGATAAATGACAATTTTGCCATCGCTTACAGCGCATGGCGTTCGGATTGCCGATTTCGACACAACGCGCTGCGCATTTATTTTTTCAAACGTTCAATTAACTTTTAGACAATGTGCAATAACAGTAATTGAGATTAATATAACGTGTTTAAATCATTTTGGCAACGAACAATGTTCGTCTCGAGCAGTGGTCTGATTTACGGGGGTGGTACACGAGGTCTGAACGTTGACGTATCGAACATGAGTGCCATGTGTGCAAATGACACAGTCCTCGGATAGGGAGGGCTCATTATATTTATTACATTTAAAAGTATGCGGTGAAGGAGGTTGATTTTGAATTTTACTCATGGGCCTATGTAAAGGGGTTTGGAAAGCGAACCACTTCACCGTTAAAACACTAATTACATATAATAAATTATTGAATTTCAGAAAACTATATTGACGCGTTTACATTGACAAACGTTTAAGCGGCGTTTTACCAGCCAAGCGTCTACACTCTAGTTGCGTGTTCATGATGTATCGTGTTTTTTTTTCGTGTATCCTATTAGGTAAAAGTGAAATACAAATAAAATAATGACAACACTAGTACGTCATAAGTGTATTGTTTTTTCTGCAGCCCCCCACCCCCACCCGGGAAAATGGTCGAAAATCCGTCACTACTCTCGAGAACCACTAAGAGATTGAACCATTTCGTGCGGCTTTTGATACAAACAGAATGATATAAATGTACTGTCAACCAGGAGCAAATAAAATATACCGGCGTTTTGTCTTTTTTATCATATTTGTTTTACATCACGACATGACGGATTACCGTGTGTTTGAGAGGTCACGATTCGTCCATATTTCATGTGCGTGAACGTTCGCGGGTCTACCACAGTTTATACACGTCTACTATATTGTACGAGGCAAATTGATTTCGCCGGCACACCGTGCATGCATTTCGAACGGTCACGCAGCGAGAGACGCCGGTGAACGCACGGCGTTGTTTTTTTTCTCTTTCTTTTGTTTTTGTTTTTTTTTTTTTTTTTATGGCGCACATAATAAATTCTGAAATTTTTTTTTTTATCGCATAGCGCCACGACACGGCCGGCGGTAGGTGTGAGTAAAACACTGTAAACATCAACACGTATAAAACAAATTTTATCTGAGAACGGTGAAGTTTTAGTGTTCGAGAGCAGCGAGTGTTAAAGTATTAAAACAAACGCCTTAAAGCATCGCGGACCGAGAGTGTTTTTCGTTCAAACGACGGGGTGCGGCGCGTGGCAAATGAAATCGACACGGAGCACGCACGTGGAAAAAAATTTCGATTATAAACAAAATCATCATTACGTTATCACTGTACGCGTTCAGGACCAGGGGGTCTATTCTTTAAATCATTCGGATCGGATCCGTATACGAAAACCGTAGTTTTCACACGGATTTCCACATGATCCAAAAAATACGTATTCTTGAAATTTTTCCGTGTACGGATGGGTTCGGTTACGTGGAAAAGTTCCGATCGATTCATCCGAATGGGGGTATGGCATTCGGAAACGTATTTCCGTATACAAATAAACACATTATCATGTTACTATCCTATTGTTGTCGTTAATTAAACCACATTTATTAATATACGATTACTATAACTGCGTATTAACTATAAAAATAATTGATTTTTTTTTTTTTTCATTAATTATGTACAGCAAATTGAAATAAAGGGAAGTAACAAAATAATTGATAAAACAAATCAATAGCCGTGGTTTTTGACAATATTTTAGCTGATGTTCATAAATAATACATTTTTTATCCGAATAATATTGTACACACCTACCTATCTTGTAATGTTTATAAAGTTTAAAGTTTCAACATTTAACATTGAGACAGATATTTAATAAATTAACACAAGTTAAATCAGATAATTAATTGTATCATAGTTAAAAATATTGTTAAAATCACCGAACTCTACACAGAGAGTTGTCGAGTGTAGAGTTAAAAATAAAATATATACTAAGACTAAATCAATGATAATTTAAATAGGATACAAGCATATAAATACATTTGTATATTTTGGTATTTTTACAGGTAATATGAACAATAATTTTATCGTGCGACTTTCATTATTATTTGTGACATACTGATTATCGAGTGATTATCGTTGGTTACGTAGTTATACTTACTCGTGTCTTATTTTGATATTTTCATTTAACTTGTGACTCGCCTTTGATGAACACCGTGATTCTCGCGCACTTATATTTTAAATTTTAACTTAAAACATGGACGATTTAAGATTTGTATGCTCAGCTGAATGGCCTCGAGTTATTAGAACAAATCGAAGAGGATGCAGAAAATGTTGTTGCCCGCGTTTTTGTTTGTTGCGTTAAAATAAACAATGAGATTGTATATTTTAGTAGTGTTACCAACCTAATTCATACGATATAATAAACCATTCGGACAAATGTCCGTGTATGTGGAAAGTTTTTCGTATACGGATAGTTTTATTTCAAGAATACTATTTTTCGTCCGTACACGGAAATCTATCGTGTGGATTGTTCGTATACGGATCCGATCCGAATGATTTCAAGAATAGACCCCCAGGTCCAAGTCGGCGTGCCGCTCGAAAACCGTAAATTTTTCCGTACCGTAGGACAATGTGCACGGGGCACGATACACGCGCAAATTTTTTTTACGGCCGCATAGCGATTCGGTTAGCGACTTAGCGTAAAAAAAAAATGTGAATTCTTAGACGGTATGTTTATTCGAGTAACATAATATAAAAATAATTACACGAAAAAAAATCACCAACCGAGGACACGGAGCATACAAAATCATTTCTTATTGTAACGAACAGACTTTGTTGTGATTCAACGTTTTAAGAATAACGTCACGCGATATACCAGGAAATCAAGGTGTACCAATATCGTAAATTGGACATTGGGTTTCAGTTGTAGTAATAATGAACGTTTTCGATTACCAAGTTGGCGTGTAGCTCGTTTGGTACAACTTTAATTCGGTTTTTCACCATAATTGAATTTTCTATTGTGGAGCGACTACAACTATTTTCATTTTTTTTCAATTTTTTTTTTAATCGACGGATTAGTCATAAACTTATAAAATAAAAGAACATACCTGTATTTAAGTGACTGAATCGTCGACATCTGTACTCGAATTGTTTAAAACAAAAACGATTTTATTATTTATTTTTTTTTTTTAATATTATTTTGTTTCAAAAATCCTTTTTTGCCGTAAATATCACGCATAAGAGGTGAATAATAAATAATTAATAGACAGTGAGAGCACGTATGCATATTTTATGTTTTTATTCCTCGTCAAAAACGGTTCAACTCTTTAATGCGATTGAAAAATCGTCAATTATGCACCGTGAGAAACGTTACAGAAATTTCCTGCCAAAACGGATACAATTAGGTAGGTGTGCGTGTGTGGGGGTGTGGGGGGAATTCCGATTGCCAGCTGTGCCGCAGCACACGATTCGTCGGGTTTAGTATAAGAATAAATTTAAATCTTCCAACCTAATTAAAAAGTGCAAGTCGCATGTTGAATCGGAAACATCTTCGAATCCACTAACGCGTGATCAAAGTCATAACTGAGGGAGAAATCCCAGAGGTCCAGACTGGACGAATTAAAAAGGCGGAAAAATTTTATCAGTGGGAATTATTGTTTTAGTTGAGGATTTCCCGTGGATATCAAATCGCAATTTCGTCGAGATATATCATTGCGGCAGTATGTATCATTGCTACAAATGAGCTATACCGGTCGGATCGGAAACGGCCCTGAAAACGATTTTGATGTGATGAAATCAATTCGATTCGAAACTTTTGTTGTACGACTTCGACATACATGGGACATAATAAAGACAATAATGTAAACGTGGTTCGGTCTTACATGCATTTATCTGGTACGTGTAAAGTTTAAAGATAATGTAACTTTTAATAGGTTTAATGTGCTTTAAAACACAATATACACACGTTAAAACAAAGTTGTAATTTAAGCCACCAAGTGATTTATTTTGCAAGATGTGTGTGTGTGTGTATGTGTAGTCCTAGAAACTTAATATACGATTACACATTGCCCTTATATTTAGTGGAATAATGTGCATTATCAAAAATGATGAAAACTTTAATTTTCGAGTATCTCTCCAAACTTCTTCCTGTGCCAACGCAGTCCATATTTTTACAACGATAATCCCTTCATTAATTATATATATATATATATATATTACATATTCACATCGAAGATATAGCTTAAAAGGTTTAAATACTACCGGAATTTATTATGTAGAAAAGTTAACTAACCAACTTGGTATCGTGTTCTAAAAACATCCGTTACAATTTATTCACCAAAAACCTCAAACTAATTTTTATCCCGATAGTTATTTGAGTAATCACTATAAATAACTAAAAACAATTTTGTGAAAATCACGTATTCAATACGTTTTACCATTTTCACTCGATTTATTCCCGGTAGTTTTCCTGAACGATTGGTAAACTTATTGGAAAATCTTAAAAGTGGCTTTATTTGAGAAAAACAGAATGTAAATTCGATCTATAAATAGGCCCAATGAGTCTTTTGAACCACCGTTTCAATTACATTTTGGAATCATAAACAATATTAACTAAAAAAAAACAAACCCCCCTTACAAAACCAAAATACATTTTTCACACTAATCTGAATCTAAAACATGTAACGAACAAAAATTTGTTTTTTAATTAATGACAATAGTCAAACCTGTTGTTGTATAATAACCTCTACATCACTTTTGTCTCAGATGTCGCTAAAATTACTACAAACCATTTAATATCTGCCACTCTTGTGGAAATCCACTAATGAACAGTTTCTCTAATAAATCTATTCGTGGAACTCTTCTCGAATGACTTAAGCATAGCTGATGTAGAGACCTTCTGTCTGACTCAAACATGGCATCTCAATTCACGAAATGTCATCACTGGGTAATTTCTCCATACTTTCCATAATTATATATATAGATTTAGTACTTCACAGGTACTTTATATTGAAAAAATATTTTATAGATAAAAATATTTTAACAATCAACAAAACTTGGCATCAAAATAATTATTGAATTTAATAATAAGAATAACTATGCACTTAGTTAATTTTACAATCAATATTAACAATTAACAAACAACCAGTTTAAAGTGAAAAAAACACAGGATTAAAATATAATGTTGTATTAATTATCTATCGAAAATTACTTTAAATTCAAATTCAAATTTGGAACCAGATTACGCATACATGTATTTATTTTAAAACCGATTAATCTTCTAATGCTTTTTTATATTAGCCATAATTTTGTTAAATTATGTTAAGAAAGTTGAACAGTGTATACATCAGCATTTTGTTACTTATTAAGAAGTATAATTATAAATATGTACATTGAATTTTTAATTATTATGTACCGTTATAAAAATACAAATAACACTCACTTTAAAACAACTTCTTTTTTATAAATCGCATGTAATTTTACTCTTATAAGTTATGTGTAATCGGATTATTAGTCGCCCAGAACTTGAACGATTAAAAAAAAACTTACTACCTACCGCGCGAATAATTAGTTTAAAACAAAAATCTTCACGTTTGTATTTTTACCATTTTACCACAGTTTAAGATTACCATAAAAATCAATAGCATACCCAATACTAGCCTACGACACTAACCCGTTAATTTCTATACAATAGAAGTAATCATCCCAGACATCTTGACCAACGCTCACACTCCAACGACTTCGACTTGAATGTCATTAATGTTAAGATCATTTCAATCTAAATTTGTAATGTTAATTGATGTTGAGTTGTACTTCGCTTTTTGGTCGAACAATTGTGTAATATGCCAATCTATATGATATAACACCAATGTGTATATTTACATATTTACACACACGCACACGTGCATATCTATTAAACAATATACATATATATAATTTCAAATATTTAATACATTACTTTTATATAAATAAATACATGTAAACTAAAATACTTATAACTAATTCACTAACAACAATTAAAACAACTGACAAGATTAGTACGAAACGATTGATAAATAATACTGGTTTTAATTTGTCTACTTTTTGTAAACCACTGTGAGTAAAATTTGATTTTTATTTTCGTGGTATAGACATTAAAAACTAAATAAATAGCTATCATGCGGTAAATTTCATATCAGTAAAAAATGGTTCAGCATTTTAAAATCTCTGTCAAATTTAAATAGGTAGGTATAACATTTAGTTTAATTTAAAACGGCACATTTAACTCCAAACACTAACAACTGACTTAATATCACAAACTTGTTTCTAAATATATAGTAGCTTTAATTTCAATACAGTATTTAAGGTAGTAAATATTTCAACAAACAGTATCTATATAATTTATGTATACAGTGTGATCACGATAAGTGGAAACACTCAATAACTATGTGCAGGCTTCATATATTTCAATTCTGCTTTTTCGGCTAACTAATAAACATAGTCATACACATTTTCAAATAATTAGACTATTTTTTTGACAGTTAACTTTGCGCATGCGCACAATAACTTTTTTTTTTAAATGGCATGATCCATTTTTGACCACAAATTATTTTTTTGGTATTTTTTAATGAATTTTAGTGATTGAATTTCTTAAGTCAAAAAATGACCGAGTTATAGCAATTTGATTTTGCGTTATTTGCACGGGTATAACAGATTATAAAATACGTAGTTGATAATAATAAAAAGTTTGAACAATTTCTTAGATAAATAAAACTTTTATGAATAAAAAAATTAATATTTGTAATTTTATTTTTATTATTCACGTATTTATTATTATCAACTACGTATTTTATAATCTGTTATACCCGTGCAAATAACGTAAAATCAAATTGCTATAACTCGGTCATTTTTTGACTTAGAAAAGAAATTCAACCACTAAAATTCATTAAAAAATATCAAAAAAAATAATTTGTGGTTAAAAATGGATCATGCCATTTAAAAAAAAAATTATTGTGCGCATGCGCAAAGTTAACTGTTAAAAAAATTGTCTAATTATTTGAAAATGTGTATAACTATGTTCATTAGTTAGCCGAAAAAGCAGAATTGAAATATATGAAGCCTGCACATAGTTATTGAGTGTTTCCACTTATCGTGATCACACTGTATATACTAAACATATGTTTATTAACAATCCGGAAAATCGTCGGTTTGTATTCAAGCAATGGTTTTGGTAGTTATACTATTCAGAAAAAATGGACCGCTGGCCTTATTTTTTTTTACAACTCATTATTATGAATACATCCCACAAATAGCCAACTTAAGAAGACCTATGGAATAAACGCATTCGTTGACTCATATAAATAAACTCTGAATGTAAAAAGAAGTTAGTAGTAAGTTCAAAAGGTAATTTATACTGAATAGAAAATAGAATTATTTACAACGAACATTCAAAAGGCTATCCCTTTGAAAGCATCAGTGTTATCCCTTTGGAAAGAACCTATGGACATAATAATAACCACTGGATTACAACTGGTATTACATGAGTCCAATAAAAGGAGAATAAACTCCATCTTTTAGTAAAGAAAAGACCTTTTTACATTTCACTTATAAGTGAATAATAAAAAACGTTTATATATATATATATACCACATTTAGCTCATGGCTATCGTTCTACTTTTTTTATCTTCTTCACTTTAATACTTCTTAACTATTTAGTTTTGGCCAGAAAAAAAAACCCGTTAGTACTTAATACCATTGATAAAAAGTCGATGAGAAAATGGTAGTGGATGTTCGTATTTAATCGATTCTCACGTTTCATCCGCTCTAAAAGTAAATTCTTCTCAGAGATAGATTACGACTTACACGAACTCATAACGAAACTGATTAGGTAAACATCTATTGAAGACATAATATAAAAAAACGTCATAATTATATTGTACGGGGAAAACAGTACCGTACTGTAGTGTACGAGTAGTAGCGGGTCACAGTTAATTATACTCGTCAAAGCAAATTTAATTATAAAACTTTTTTTTAACTTTTTTTTTTTAAGTTTTCTGTTTCAGTGAATTATATTTTTCAAACAGTTATAAAAGTTTATTCAGACCGGGTACATTATTAAATTATCTAAAAAAAAATCATGATTACGTTACAACTTACAATTGAATTTTAGGAAACCAAGTGACGGGTAAACCGTATTGCTCGACTCTCGAACATTTGGTTATAAGCGTAAACCACACTGCCTAATATTAAAATGAAATAATTAACATAGATTTGAAGATTTAATCGTTTGAAAGTACCACCAACAGGCTCGGATTAAAACCATTTGGAGCTTAGTGAGCCATGTATTCCGATCGGTCCCTTAAAAACATACGTACCTGGTCAAAGCACATTAGAGATTTACCGACGTACACACAACAAACGGACCCTTTTTAGTGTTGAACCCAAAACCATGGCCCATTTGGCCTATTAATCCTGGCCTGACCTACTATATCATATCATTGAATGTTATAAAATCTATAGACCAAATCTAAACTATTAAGTCTTGTGAATCCATAAAAAAAAACTTATCGGAGAGAGAGGCTGGATGTTATAGAAAGAACTAATTTTGTTTTGATCAACTCGGTGCACAATGACGGCGTGTTATTTATTTAAATACGAATCCGTAATTTAATGTTATTTTTGCGACTCGAAAACCCAATTTTCCAACATATTATCAAGATTTTCTTGAAAACACGATTACCTACGCCAGACGTCACTAGTGTTTGTTTGTTTGTTTACTAATGCATGTGGCAAACCAAATTAATCTTTGTGTATAACAGTATTTGTTTTGGATGGTGCTTGGTTACAATCATATTAAAGTGTTACGTTATACATTATTTATAAATATTTATTAGTTTATTGAATCACTATGGAACGAAAATACTATAAAAGTATTGATTTATACTGAAATAATAAATAATACATACATTGTGTATTGGCGGTTTTGTAGGTATTACATAATTTCTAATTTTAAATGTGAAATTACAGATATTTGTTCTTACATTATAAGAAAAAGTTTGATCACTTCTAACTTTAGTGATTTATCCACATTAATGTTCCAAATTTTTCATTCGATTTTTTTGAAAAATGATATGAAAAATTGTACAAAAAATAATTATTTAAAATTATAATGTATCGTTCAGTGTCAAGTTCTAATTAATTTATGAATGAATGCAACTTTTTTCCTTACACGACGTGCAAATTACAAATAGTATTAAACTCTTTATTCTCTTCTTCCAATTTACCGTGTTACTTATATTATAAAACCGTAGGTTCCCGCATTCGACACATTATAGCGATATATAATCACAACCAATGTTCATACGTTATGAATTATGATACAATTTTATCCTACCTATTTGTATAGTAAATATTACCAAGCTACACTCGGTACCTCTATTACACGTGAAAAATAATCCCACAGTTTGTGTCAATCTACGATTGAAAGTAATTGGATGCAGTACCAAATGAAATGTAGAGACAGATATGAACACATAAAACAAGTCATGGAGAATTTGTAACTTGATAATAACTACAAAGCTTTCTCCGACCATCACAATTAATCAATCAAAATTGAATAAAATAAAATGTTCAATAATTCCGTCGACCACACGACGCAGTGTAAATGGTGTAGTATTTACAAACGTGTACAAATATGTACACCTACACTTTAATTAAGATATTAATAACATTTAAATTTTTTATGCGATGGCATAATCTAACTGCCTGTGGTCTTCTGCCGAAATGCAACGAAACTATTGAATAAATAAATACTTAGCATTGTAAGATTGTATTGTAAAACAACGAAATATTCAGGACCGTTTTTATGACGTGATACATATTAGTGTTATAAAGAAAAAAAAATTACTTTCAAAAAGCATTTAGAAGATACTCAAAGTACATACCTATTATAACTAGCTGATATTATGTCTTCAGAAAACCGTCAAAGAGTATAGTATTTTTAATATACAATCATCTTATTCCAGGAACCCACTTTATTATTTATACGAAAACTAAATGTTTTCAGTTTGACTTGACTGCAGCATACGTTTGGAAAATACCTCAATAATACCCTTTATTCTGCACACTCGAAATTCAAATTGATATTTAGTATGTGTTGCAAATACCTATCATATCAATAATACTTCAGATTAAATTCTAAAGATTTAAGTTACGTATTACATTTTGTTTTAAAACAGCTCGTTATTAATTTGACGTTTTACTGTTTAAATCACATTATTTCTTATTCATTTTGAAGCAATTATTGGTCTTTAGATCTTATAAAACCATGCACTACTTAAACATTATCCTTTTCATGTGATATAATTAATTGGTGGCTTATTTAAGTTCAAATTATCAAGATAACCTATATGAATTGTAATAAAGATAAAAATTCTTATGTGATGAATGACTATTCATTAACAATTATTGTAAGAAAATAAAAACAATTGACGTTAATCTAGTCTAGAGTTACTAGTTTATGTTATCAAGCAAGTTTTGTTTCTCTCGTGATCAGGAAAATACTTTTTACTCTTTGTATAATAAGTATCAAGCACAGATTTATTCTCATCAACCAATACTGATATCTCATAATGTATACGTCGAAATAAATAATTTTATTTTACAATACTAAAATATATAAAGACTCACACAGATCCTCCAAAACGATTTTTTTTTTTTTTTTTGAGATATTAATTTGAAAATACATAAAAACGTGATTGTAGGAAATACAAAAAAAAAGCTTACAGCGCATTGTGTTTCTCCTATGAAGCCGCCCATCTCGAGTACGTTTATGGGACCTTATTATGGGGTATGGTTGAAAGTTCACTTTTTTAGGAACAGTCCAAATCCTCGTTAAGTTTTTTCCAAATATCTACACTTGAATGGTCTTTATATTTAAGAAAAATATAGCATAAAATGGGCGATTATGTTACATTTACCACTAAATATTTTTCGTAGTTAAACAATTGTTAATTTAAAATAAATTATACAATACATTTCACATAGTTATAATGTAGTTAGATAAAATATTTCGGGAAGGAGGCTATGGCTTCCAACATACTCAATTCTTTCAATACTACTTTACTTCCAGACAGGTACTAATTTCGATCTGCGTAGATTTACCAACCGGTCAAATATTTTTATTTTTTGTCCAACAAATCGTATGTTTTTATTATAAAAATCGAACTAGTACAGTAAACAATATTCCTATATATATATATATATATATATATATATCAAATGTATACTAGTGCAGAGCTTTTGTATAAAAAGTTATGTGACAAATACAACTAGCAATTAAGTTGTTCTTGAGAAATTTAGTAACCACATCTATGTACATTGATATGCAATACCCATTTGTGTACTAATACGTGTACAGTGTAATGTAATAAAAGTGTTCAATATTAATTAATGTATGTTTAAGGTACCCTAGTTTCATGCATATGATATGACAAGATAAAATATGTTTTACGGTAAAATGATATCCGCAACCTCATAAAATGATGGTATTTTACTCGAAATGTGTGTTTTATTTGAAAAAGGTATCGTTATAATCCCCCCTAAATATTGCTATGTTTGTACCCATAGACATCACATTATATCGTGAAATCGCATTAAACAGCATATTTGATACCTACACGAATACCATAAACACCTATAAGTAAAATAAATATAGCAAATAAAAGGCATGAATATTTACAGTTATTAGTGCGTCAATCCACGCCGAACCATGATATATTAATAAACCCAGATGAATTGAATCGAATCGAAATTCATATTTCACATTAAAAGAACTGAGACGACGGTTAAAAACTATTCAATAGCATACGCAAAGAGATTAATAATAATAACGAGATTTTTGAAAATTATTTCATAAAATATGTACTGTGAATATTGATAAAGTTAGTGTAAGCTTGAATTCACTGGCCGAGTATTCATGATTTTAAAACTAATGGCCTCTCTCAGATCTCAACTCTAGATCCAAAGCTAATCCAGCTATACCTTTCCTCATAATATTTGGTGATTTGTCGATAGTATTCATATTTGCCCAATTATTATAGTCAAATAATTTATAAAAGCCAGCGTAGTAGTATAGGGGTTAGGTAGTGATGACGCTGTTTGAAATTGAAAACAAATTTAAAACAAACGGGCGCACATACCACGGGTATTTTTGGTATACGGGTAAGACAATGGTATTGCGTATAGGGAACCTTAGATAAGCCACTTTTAAGATTGGTGAACTTTACTTGTAGTATGATATTATTCAAGAAGCTTTTTATTAAAAAATATTGCTGATATACGTGTAACAAATGATTTATGTCAAAATTCACATTTATTAAACACGGACAAAAAAATAAAACCCTACTTAACGATTTTTGGATTTTATCCATTTTTTTTTTTTAGTTGAGCATATGAATAAGATGTAATTGAATGTTTCGGTTTTCATTTTATCAAATGTTTAAAATTGTATGCTATACGTGTATTATACATTTTGTGTGAACGCGAGTACGTTGTATATAAATATTGTCGTTGCAAAATACAATTGTTATTTATGCATATTATAAATTATCATTAAACAATACGAAATCTAGTTTTACAATGATATTTAATTTTAATTTATTTACACGGTCTAAATACGAATCCACGTTTCACCCTTTTGCAACAATAGGTAGAGGTAATCGTTGGGTTCCGCCGAACCGTCATCGTCGTGTTACTACGTCTATTCACGATACGTTTGATAACAATAAGTTTTATATATACAATATACATACATATTTGTATACATATAATGTGCATATGATCTCAAATAAACTGTAATATTAATAACAAACTAGCCTTTGGCGTTTTCCCTGCTATCCCTCCACTAAGAATAAAATAATATTAATATATATATATATATATATATTTTTTTTTTTAATCTATCACAAACCAAACGTTTCGAATGTTACGAAAATGATAACGTGGCAATCGTGACTCACTTAATGTCTTTAAATCACATTCGACCGTCCACTTGGTCAATGTTTAACCTTAAGACTTTTGATGTGAAAAGTCCCGCAAAAAGAACTTGTTTAATTTGTTGATCATTTTTGTTTGTTTGTTCTTTAAACTTTTTTTTTTTTGTCTAAGACAAACTACCGATTTTAAAATAACGGAGTTGATGATCGTTGTTTTAAGTTAAACTTGGCGTGTCATCCAATATTTCAAATATTTATTCCTTTTGTATTGTTAAAATTTGGTGATTCGAACTATATCAGGTCTTCACTTTTCACCCGGAACATTTTTCGCTCAGAAAAAACACAATTTTAATGAGTCTGATCCAGTGAATACTACTACAACAACTCGTAAGTGAACAATTTACATTTTCCTGGCCAATTCCACTGGCCAAATAACCTACAAAACCGTTTATACATATACTCGTACATAAATGTATACGGTAAAATGTATTGTTTTAAAAAGTTAGCATTTCATAAGTTTTCATTACATGCTTTATTCGGTAGTAAAATGCATTATAATATATTATAATAGATACCTGCAGCCATTATAAATTATGATGTATTGGTCAAAACTCAAATATAAGGTACCATGTACGCTTTGTGGAATGTTAAGAATGCTGGTCCGATGAGTTTGTATTTGACTGTACCCTCATATAACTAAAGTTTTAATAACTATGTATAAAAATTGCTGGACGTAACTTTTTCACTACCCGAAAAGTTTTTGCAGAAAAACAAAAAAATCGTAATTTTTATTATTATTCATACCTTAGTTATTTACGATAAACGACGAATTTCAAGATTGGAATATTAACCTGTTATGGCGGAAATCATACTGTATAGCTATTAGATATTTTACATGATATGTGGTAAAAAGGTTAATTTGAGAGTTTACAACAAATAGACAAATGTTATAACATGACAAAAAATAGACAAATGTTATAATTCAGTTACAATAACAATGGCTAATCAGTTGCTGAAACTCTGAACAGCTTGACTTCAAATATCTTTAAAAGTCAAAGAAACTGGAAAATATACTATGAAAAATTCTATTTCTCTTGGGAAATCTAAAACTTAAAATTATTGATTTTTCTAATCATGTCTGTCCTATTAATACACATGGTGAGAAAATTATAGTACTAATCAATTAATTTATGACATTGTAAAACTAACACGTTCTTCGCTCCACTCACAATCTTAAATGTTACTCATTGCCAGTCTTTTGGTAAAGGAAAATCGTAACCAAATTTAGATTCAGTACAAAAAAATTTACAAGGTTTCCATTGAAAAAATAGGCAATATTTTACGTGAAAAGAATCATTTACGTTAAACTCCAAAGTTAAAACGTGCCAAAAAAAATCCTGATTAACGACGTGTAATACTTCAACTAAAAATTAAATATATCGATAAGATGTAATCAATTATGTAAGTCTTATCATTAAGAATTAATGTTTTATGGGTTATAAATTCATTGAAAATGCAAGATATTTACATTATTTTTAAAGGTCCATGTTTTGCCCGAGTATGAAAAAAATTCCCATTAACATTTTTTTGTCAAATCTAATTAAGAAATTATTTGATTTTAATGAAAATTCGGGGTTTTTAACACAATTACTTTTGAAGTTATGAGTAAATAACTAAAATCGAATGTACAAAAAAAATTGCTGTTTTCTAATTTAACCAATATTACTCAATTTTTAGTTGATTTTCTCGAATACTCAGAAAACTATTGAGGTAGAAAAAATTGTCCATTTAAAGTACACACAAAAAGACATTTTTATTTCTATAGAGAGGCTGAACGTAACTTTTAATCCATTTTGACTACCCAAAAAATGTACACATACATAAAAAAAAATAATAATAATAACCCTTCATTGTAAAGCCAATATAAATTCTTCGTTTCACTCGAAATCAAAAGTATACATTAAAATAATAATATAGAATACACTTTTCTAAGATGTCGGTTAAAAAAATATTGATCTATGAGATGGAGCAAAGCCCTAATATTTACGACATATGTCATAAAGTTATAAATAATATCACTACGACATGGCCGTAAAGGAAGATGCACAGACATAGATTTATGAAACCCTCAAGGAACCCGGTTAGTATATTAAATTGTAGTTTTAGTCTGTTTCAATATAATGTGTTTTACAAAAAAAAATGTCTTTCAACTTGTTAATATTATCATAAGCGGAACTAAGCATTTTCACTTGACTAGACCGCTTTTACGTACAAATTACATGTAATTAAATGAAATAGAGCTAAAAAAGAAATATGAGATGGAATATACATTGGTATAGAAATGTTTTGCTTGAAAACTTGTCTGTGTGTATTTGTATTCATTTTTACAAAGTTGTATAATTTGTGTTATTAGTTTTTTTTTTTTTTTACCCTTCATATATATATTTACACTAGAAATCACTATAACGAGCATCGATTAGAACGAGATACTGCTCACAACAAGCAAAACGTTAGGTCCCGGCACGAGCACATATGATTGTATGTTAAAATATACGTCTACAACAAGTATGGTTTTTTACGAATAGTTATCGGCTATTACGAATAAAATAACCTTCCGGTTACTACAAACAGGTACACGCAAGATAAGAACTTTTGGCTATTATTTAGGTCGATTCATCATTGATATACATTATCTTTAGTTGTGTAGATATGGATAACTTATTGATGATACAAATAATTCTTACAAATTCCGGTGTTTTCAAGTCAATACAAATTACAAAAAGCGTCAGTTGTGTACTTGTGTCTAAGACGTTCCACCATGTCGCGTCGCGTCGTCAGTTTTCGTTGGACGAAAAAATCGGAATAATCAGGCGTTTAGAAAATGGTGAGAAAACAGCGTGATTATAAAAGAATTTGTCACCTATTCGTCGACAATTTCAACCATATGGAAGAACCGGGATACGTTGAAAAAAATGTTTCAAACCACGTCACTTAACGCAAAACGACTGCGCATTGCACAGCATAAGGACCTTAAAGGAGCTCTACTAGTATGGTTCAAACAAAATCGGTTATTGAATGTGCCTCTAAGAGGCAAAAAATAATGCATGAACATGAATGTACAAATTCAGTATTAATCTCGATTATAAGTAAAATAAAAAATAAAAAAGTCTCCAGTTTTATTTTTGTGTTTCCGATTTTAATCGGTCACAACGAATGCTCGTTCTAGCCGCATATAACGAGAAAAACTAGCTGGCCCTTGAAACTCGTTATAACCGATTTCTTCTATATTTATATGTATTCGTATATAAATAAATCGTTGCCCTTGTTTAAAAGATAAGGTAAACACTTTTTAATCAAACGGATACCTTACACATAGTCTATTTTTACATCATCCTGTTGCATCATTAAAACTTAATTATTTAGACTTAAAATAAGCTAACATTAAAAAAAATTAATTCGGTTTTTTCCATGCAATAATGTTAGTAAATTACAGATTTTTTAAGTCTAATATAAAACATTTTATCTCACTAAACATTAATAATTTGTTAAGTTTTTACGTAACATTTTATAAATTTAGGAATGTGTCTCATGTTATTCGATATAAGTTTTCATATTGAAGACAATAGTATGGCCAAAATCAGAGTTTTAACAAAAAACGATTGTTCACGCTGTGAACACGAAACAGATACGCTTTTACTCGAAAACCTACCACGGGCTGGTGCCCCGTACGTATTCAAATTCTATTCACGAGCTTGAGACTTGCGGTTTTTACAGCGAGACGGGCGTGTTGTCGCTGAAAAAGCGGAGAATAAGTTTTGGGTCGAGCAAGGATGAAGTGAACTCCTGATTTACACGGTTGAAAGGCCAGCGGTTCAAATCGGTGCATCCGCCGACGCCTTCGCAGAAGCGAGTCCAGGATTTATCCTAGAGTGAGAGCGTTTTCGTTATGTTTCACTCAATTCAAAACAAAACGTGATAGAATTTATTTGTATTAAATTATGCTGATGATAATTAATATTGGTATTTTTTATGATCTCGATCACGACGTTACCGATAGTAGATGATTATATTATTGATATAAATTATAAACGTTGCGTATATACACAACCGTGGTTATCTATAAGTATACTCGTATGACCGTGATCGAATCAAATTCACGATCGGTCTTTATCAAAACTAATACGCTGAAATAGACTCTTTAGATGACCAACAACTGCAATAAATTACACTGCATTTATATTTTATAAACTTGATAATATACGTATGGTACTAATTTACATAAATCAGCTCTTCCCAAAAAAGGGGGAGGGCAGTCGCTCCCCCCCTCTTGGATGCGCTACTTGACACAAACCGGCCCGGGGCCTCGCGTTTTGGTATAGCTTCACGTGTCGAACGCGGACGTGACCGGGAGCTTCGGACTATACGAGGTAAAAGAGATGTCGCGTGACCTTCACGGGTGGACGCCCGCCCGAGACCAAGTAGTGTACCGGCGCATGGCCTCACTGATCGATCACGTGTTGAGCGGGAGCGCGGGCACCAGACTCGATACGCAGCCGAGAGTGGCATAATATGGTGTCGGTAGTCGACGACGATCCTAGAACCGCACTTACTGGAAACTGATACTTAGGTACAACAACACCGCACTGGCACGTGTGTTTTCGTTTCGCCTAAATCTATTTCACCGATAAATAAACTTGTTTTAAAGACAAACTGAAAAATACTCCCACTTTGCCGGATCTCATTTCGTAAAAAAAAAACCAAATTTATGTAAATAATTTTTTTTTTAAATTAGCCGACTACAGGTATGAAATATCGGAAGATAATTTAAGAAAATGCAAAATGTTTAGATATATGGTAGTGTTATCTACACGTAAATTTCTATTTACGCGTGATTTCACTTTTATTTCCAACAAAAGCACTTTATGGATGAACGAAGGTTGTCGGTTTAAGTTGAAACGTGTTTTTATAACGTCAAAATTGTTTTTGAATATATATAATATATATATTGTGAGGTATTAACATTCACGGAACGCCACCACTCATCTTCAAGCTAATTTGCTAGTAAATTTTTGACACCGTGCAATTTTTTTCCGACGCCCACACAAATGGTTTACTAACACAAGCCCCCAACCAATCATTAAATCACTTTTATGTAATTTAAGCAATTCAAATGCGAAAAAATACAATACAGATTGGATATTTCAAACTATACTTCGGTGAAAAACTCTCATATTTTTTTTTTAGTTAAAAAATCATATATCAATTATATTTACAAAAAAAAAAAAAAAAAGTATAAATAAATATGAATGTACTACTCCTGTAAGCCTATAATCGACCAGCCACGAGATGGTCTACTGTGTGATGAGTGACGTGAACGTAAACAACAACATCGGTTTTCTGGCCAAAGTCCATCGAACGATGCTCACGGACTGGAAACTGGCCGTGTTGTGGCCGCGATAAATGACGACGAAAACCCTCCGTCCCGCGATGTCTCAGCCTAGTCATGCCGCCGTTCACGAGAGCCTGCTAGGTTAATGCTCTTGATCGACGTGAGATCGGCTGGCGTCTGTCGAGACATCAAGTTACGTACACACGGGACAAGGGCGTATTTGAGAAGTAGAGTCGAAAGAGCATTCAACCTCATCACTCCTACTTTTTCTAGATGATAATTCATTGATTTATTTGTAGTATTACTCTCAGAAGAATTCACGTATGAAAAAATTATAGTGAACACGTGTTAAAATATGTTACAATATACGTACGACCCTACGAAACAATCTGTAAAGAATTTCGCAATCCGATTAAGAATGCTAGACTAAAATAAATAGTTCATAAATTAACCGAAAAAGTGATCGCCGGCATTTGTTGACAGTCATCCGGATCTACGATTTATTATATTTTCGTGTACTTTATGTTTAATTAACTGTGCAACTTTTTTATTTTATACAACCATCTCATCTCAAAAACACGAGCTGTAAACCATAATTTTTCAGTAAAAGAAATTTTCTGAATTAAAAATTTAAAATATTATCATTTTATTCTAAGTATACTTATCCTTTTCATAAGGATTTGAGTACGAAAAAGACCCACTGAGAACTGTACTAAAACTGTAAAATGTGTAAATGACTTATAAAACACTTAAGCTTTGCTCAGGATCGTTTGACTAAAGAAATTATCTATCATAATACACTCAGCTCATTATACGTAATTTCTTGTACCAAAGGGATGAACGACGGATTTACATCACCGTTAGATAATGGTAAGATTACCAGATTTTTATCTACGTATTTTTTAAAGTTATTAGTTTTCTTGAATATTTGTCATTATTTATAATATAATAACATAAAAAAGTACTTATTTTTGGAAATTTCGATATTTAAATTATTAATATCACTAAACCAATAATTTAAGCGATATAAAACGTTTATAATTCAGAGTAGCGGAGTAGTGGCAGTAAATTTTTTATATAGAACCATTTTGCTTTTTTTACCTTATTATGCTTATTCCGGGTGATTATTTTAACTATGTTTTGGGCATTTTTAACTCTGTGTTATAAACAGACGTGAATACATTTATACGTACAATTTGAAACACTTAAAGAACAACATTTTTATGAA
The DNA here is from genome assembly GCA_027580255.1 of Therioaphis trifolii. Lineage (NCBI taxonomy): Eukaryota > Metazoa > Arthropoda > Insecta > Hemiptera > Aphididae > Therioaphis > Therioaphis trifolii. The sequence continues at coordinate 12,984,937 of CM050406.1, read as the reverse complement.
GTATGAAGCGTTTTTTTTTTTTTTTGAAATTTTCCATGTACGAATTTTTAAGATTTTAGTTTTCTTAAATGGTAACCACTATTTGTATTACATTATATATTATATATAATTACACCAATACCTTGATATATATATATATATATATATATATATATATATATATATATATATATATATAAGCACTTTAAATTTATACAAGTGATAAAGAGTAATAGATGTCCCCGTACAAATATTTTGCTACTATTCCATATTCTAAACTAAATCTGATTGTACCTCTTAAACTGTTGGTTTAATGATAAGAATGAAAAATAACAAAATTTCTAAAAAAATAAAATATTATTTCTCATAATAACTTGTATTGATTGTTACCATTTAAAAAAACTTAAAAACTTAAAAATCATGTAGATAAAAAAAAATTTAAAAATAAAAAGCCGGAAATATACTTTGTACTATGCGTATTCTTTCCATGTTGAACGAAAAAAAATAATGCTGATGGATTAAAAAAATTTCAGATGAGCAATTTTTATAATTAGTGAACGATACGTGTAATATGATTTTATTCAAATTTGAAATCAATAATAAATCATTTTTTTTTGGAAAACTATTCTGAGCGCAACTCTAGTCATAATTTATTTCAGTATTTACAAGTTAAATTTCAAAAAAATTAAATAACATAATTAAAAATTAATGTTGTTTTCGATTATCATGCTTAAAATAACCGGGATGATAACGAGAAAAATCCATATCGATTCCACAATATTCGTGAAAATGCTTCATTTCACCATATTTCGAACTTTCTAGCTTATATAAAAAATTGATGCATCCAATTACTGTAAAAATGTCTAAACTTGTTACCAAAAATTACAAATTTTATGACATGAAAACAAATCAGACATTTTACGTGAAAATAGTTATTTATGCGGTAATTCTCATTTTAAAAGCGAGTAAAAATAATTTATTGAGTTTAACCTTTTTGAAACTTGAACCCTAGATAGGTACATGGAGAGATACATGGAGGAAATTTATCGGTCAAATAAAATTTTTAATGGTTCAACAATTCAAAGTTTTATAATTTTTTTCTCGAAAAATATTGCTTATGTATGAGTTAATGATTGTTTCAAAGTCCAAACTTAAAACGCATAATATAATAAAAAATTCTGATCAACGATTTTTGAATTTTTTTTCAGTAGTGTTAGTTAAGCGTGTGAATATGATGATATTATAATTTCAGGTTTTAGATTAAATATTTAAAATTCACTTAGATAAAATTTTTCAAATAACGAGATATTTTTAAAAAATTTTAAAGTTCCATGTATAATCAGACAATGGTAAAATTGTTTAGGAAACTTTTTTGTAATCTGTATTAGGATTACATTGATAATTGGTGAACATTTCGAAAGTGTATCACTATAATTTTTTAATTTATGGCTTGAAATCAAAAACAGATTTTATGAAAATCTTGTATACCGGAAATTGTACTATTTTTATTTAATTTTCAAGCAGTTTTCCCATACGCTTGGAAAAACTATTGAAAATGAAAAAAAAATGATCACTTCAAAGTTCAAAGTACCAACCAAATGAAATTTCTTACCTATAAAATTGCTGGATGAAACTTTTGGGTCTCTGTAAATTGCGGCCCGGGTATATTTTATACATACGTAAATTGCGGCCCGGGTATATTTTTGTACATATGCCTATCTAACTATTTCTTATTGATATGTAAATTACGTCTAAGTCTTTTTTCCACAAAACCAATATTTTCCTTCCCATTTTTCAGACTTAGGACTATAACTATAACCGACTTTAAACTATCTATACAAATATTATTATCATCAAATTTCAAAAAATACTTACACGTTTTAACTGTGCAACACCAACGTTGAATATCATTGTTTAGAAATTTAAGAAAACGAAATTTGAAACCATCAACTATTTTCAACGTTCTATTCCTTTCACTTTTCATAACGTCCATTTTTATTACATAAAAAAAAAATACTGTAAACTGCAGACCAACCATATGCGAATAGGGCAAAATATGATTGATTAATCCATGACATTTTATATTATTCCATGAAATATAATTTTTCTGTGATTGAAACCAAAGATATAATATAAAAATGTTGTTTTATATATCAGTTATCTTTTTACATGGATTCGGATTGAAACACAATTTTTCGATTATAATTTATAAACTATAAACTATAAAATGCAATTCAAGTAATTCAACATCATGGTGGTTTCTTGTTCTGTGTCTGGTTGTGTCAATAGGAGACTGAAAGGAAGCAAAGTTCATTTTTTTCGTAAGTTACACATTGTTATATCTTATGTAAACTTATTATTAGTCAGGTATGTAAAAACTATAATAAGATTGTTCCCATTAGATTTGCATTAAAAAATCCAGAAAGGAATCAACTGTGGATTACTGCTATACGTCGGAAAGGGTTTGTTCCTACCAAAAATAGTTGTATTTGTAGTGAACTCTTTGTACAGTCTGACTATGACACTTAAAACCAGGAGGTAGGTAGTTATAAACTATACTTGAAGGAGACGGCTATTCCATCTATGATTCCTGATAATTGTATTCATACAAGTGTAATGAAGAAATAAATACTCATTGTTAACAATTGTTGTGTTGATTATTAATATACCTATGCTTTATAATATTATAATATTTATAATTATATGAAATATAAGTAGGTAGGTCTCATTGTGGTGGGTGAAAGTATGTTGCTAAGAGTTTTAAATTTATAGTATAATCTGATATTTCTAGTTGTATTAATAATATGATTTTGCCATTTTAGATTCATTTTAGATTAGCATTCTATCACCTAAATATTTTACTTTTTGAACTGAATAAAATATAGTAGTGCAATTACATCTACTGTCATTATTAATAGCAATCACTGTATTTATACTAAATTCATTACAGTTTTTTTTGATGAGGCTTAAGATAATTATTACCAATGGGTGACTAAAGATACTAAAGTTTATAAAGCAAGTTTTTGTTAAATTAAGTTCCAGGAGGTTATTGTCATTTTTCAAACCATGTTTTGGCAATACTTAACACACGAGTAGTAATTGTAAATTACTTGTACATCTTAAAAACTTATAACTCGCTTTAAAATTAAAATTTAATAAAATAGCCTTCAAGATATTATCAAGACATACCCTTGATAATAATCTTAGCTTTAAATTGTACAAGAGGTTAATTTACTCAAATTTTTCAACTAAAGGTAATGAACGTGATCGGCCGAGCGTACATTTTTCGATGTACGCACTTGTAAGACGGAAAAAACAAATATCTGTGCAAAGACTGCAACGTCCTCTTAATCGGGTGAATTCAGAAATTGTTTTTAAAAAAATCATGTAGTAATTAAATATTTCATGGAATAATCAATCGCATTTGCCCTGTTCGCATATGGCTGTCAGACTTCATAGGTCTTATGAGACTTTATCACTGAGTTGGCTATCTAGTTGTTTTATATATCTGTGAGAGCAACGTAAAAACTCGTACGTAAGAGCTTCGATTAAATGCACACGCCACACAGGCTGCTAGAAATATTTTGTAAGTGAGCGTATTATCTAGATCCATCAATATTAAAGATAACATTAATACTTATCGTTATCTTTAAATTTCACAGCCGACCGAAAATTGGAATATTCCGGGACGCAATTTACGTATGTTTTAAAAATACTCGGGCCGCAATTTACGTATGTTTTAAAAGTACGCGGGCCGCAATTCACATAGTATATGACCATGACCGTACTTATAGGGACGCGATTTACTGACTCCGAAACTTTTGAACAATTATCATGTCTTTAATCGAAAAAGTAATAACGATCATGAAAAATAAAAAAAAAACACATCATTGTAAAACCAATACATTCTTCGTTTCACTCAGAATCTAAAACGCGTTTTGGCAGTTACAAATTTCATAAAATATAATGTGTAAATAAATATTAATACAAATTCAAACATAATAAGTGCATGCAAAGAAGACGAGCAGAAACTTCAGAATCTTCATAGCGTAATAAAATCAGTCTCCTAATCAAATCGACGGTGATATATTATCACGTGTAGTAAATTATACCATCGATAAGCTATACCGTGTACAGTAGTTTCCGTTTTTCCGATGACGGATGAAACGATTACATTCCCTCGTCGTTGTATACGTGTGCAATTTTAAACGTGCAATTACTCCGTCCTCGCATACGAGCGATTTTCTTGTTTGATTTAATTATTTCGTTTTGAATTCCAAAACACCGTGTTTATTTTGTCGAGAGCGAGCGAAAAAAAGATCAATGCTGAAAAATAAATAAAACATTATTGCGGACGTAGGTAGGGTGCGTGAGAGCACGAATGGAACAAACGCATAGTTACAGAGTATTCCCAAAAGGTTCATTTGAAGAACACTAGATGGAGGGACTGATTTAACGGCGCACGGTAGAATGAAATGAAATTATTTCCAACGTTCATTAGCTCAGTGTTTGTCGTGTAAATAGGAAATCATAAGAAAACGGCGTACTTCAACATCTTCAAAGATCCGTCTTACCACACATGCCCGAGGCGTACAGAAATATTAATTGCGCGACATCAGTGTGATTTTACGAAAGAGGTTTCCTCAGATAATAATGTGAATAATTAACTCAATAGAGATATACTGTGTTTTATTTGTTTCATGTTCCATTAATTAAGCGCGCTGCCTATACGTCGTTTTATAGTTCCTTTATGCAATCAACAATTTTCTGTTTCGTTCACATTAATTTCTTCCAAATGAATATTTATTTTTAATATTATTATATACCAAAAAAGCAATGCCGAATTTCATACCGTTAAGAAGTCTACACGCTATGTATAAATCTACAGAACAGTTGTATACACACTCGTCATAATATGATTTTCGGCTAATTTCAATCAATTTCGAAAACATTTTTTTTTTCTAACTACTGCATTTAAAATCGCCAAAAATGTATGCTTAGTTCAAATAAAATGTATAAACCTACATGCTCCATGGTGTCTTCTGGTGATTTGAAGATTGCGATTTCACTCTTTATAATACATGAGTTCAAACCTTTTTTATGAACAATTCACACTAATATAATTATATTTGTATACAAAAAAAAAAAAAATCATTTTTTTCTTATACTTCATGACTTTCTCAAATGGAAAACACTATTTTATAACGTAACATTACGAGAGATAATATGCATTTATTGTTCTTGAAAAGTTGAGTATTCAAATTTCTCTTTATCGACCAATAATTTAAGTAATATTATAGTTTATAAGCAATTAAATTTTCAGCGGTAGAGTGGAGAACAAGAGTACCAATGAAAACGTACTCTCACTACTCCACTACTCTGAACTTAAAACGCTTGTATCAACATATTGGTTCATATGAATATTCAGTTTTTCAACCGACAGTAAAATGTAATAGCTATAAATTATTTGTACAGTTAAATTATGTGATATAATATATGTCTTAGTCTATTAAAACCGGACGTACATTTTTCATAATTTCATCAACAGCGGAACAAAAAACAACCATCACTAACAACTGGCTAGTAAATACATTACTGTACACCTAAACGCTTTTTAGTACACCGACTTCTCATGAGTCATATCAAGCCATCATGAATGACACAAACAAATCTATCGCCGGTGTATTAAATTGCATCTAAATTGTGATGATTTTTTTTTTTTTGCGAACGTTTTAGGGTCTGTTGAAAAATATTAACTTTTAGAGTGTAATTAGTATAATTCATCAGTTATTCCACAAAATACAAAATGAAACCATCGTGACACTCCAGAACCCCTTCTGTGAACATAAATTATTTTTAATCGTTCGTTTTAATTTTTAAAGAGAATACGCTTTTATTTTAATAAAGCCACCGTGAAATGCGACATGAAATCGTCGTACCACTCGTACCACGTGACCTGGTGATTTCATTTCGTACGTAATATATTTTGACAATGAATGCGATTCGGATTTCAATTGTGTTCTACAATAATGGCGATTTTCTCATTTGAGTTCGGTAAATAATTATAACGGAATATCTACTAATGACGCATTTATTCAGTGTACACCAAAACTGAATGCGTAAAATTCCAACGTCGATTGATCCATTACGTAATACACATTTTCCATAAAGGTATTCGGCCCGTGTGGAAATTCAAATTGTACGATATAAAGTTATTAATATTACCAGTGCAGTGTTTACAAAATACCTACATAATTTAAATAAAAATTTTATTCCCATTAATTAAAACCAACAAGGTTGCAATGCATGATATTTTATACTTTTTTTTTTTTTTTTTTACATTTCCGTGTGGGTTTGTACGTAAAAAGGTTTCAACGGAAATATAGAATTCAAAGTTATGCATTTTAACCCGAGTTATTAAATTTTTACCGGCGTAGACAAAAATAGTTTGATTAAAATAATACCGTATGTCTGCCCTTATTGTACACACGCACAAAATATAGAGAACACAGTTCTAATTTTAACGTCTGTCCTTCAGACATTTCTACTGAAATTTAAGAAGAAAAAAAAATTTATTGATATAACTCACTGATCAGTTAGTGTCTATATTCGATTGATTCCTAAGATAACAGAAATAATAGTTTGTTATAGGAAACAAATCGTGTAAATATACTATGTATTTGAAATAATAATGAGAACAATATTAATAATGCCGTATGAATATTAGTTACACGCGATCAGGACAGTATTAGAAAATGTCCATTTTTCTAGACTTAGCATATTCATCAAATCATAATAATGTGATGTGGTCATATCTCGCTTTCGACAGCATGTAAATCACGAAATTAGATGCGCCGTGGAAAAATATCAACTCCAGTCTACCGAATCATTTGCCGCTTCTCGATTGATTTGACACACGGACGATATGCGAGTATTATTTTGTATTTAAGAGAGTTACGGAATTGGTTACCATACAAATTATATGCTTGTTATAAAGCTGTTCAAATTGGTTCACGATTTATTGACGCATTTAATGCAAATCGGCTTCGATCGACCGCAACCAGCTAACCAACAATAAGCATAAATCAGAGTTTAAAAAGTCTACAATTATCAACCGTCAAAAATTTTCTTACCGTTATTCACAAGCTTGGAATTGGCCGTAACACCTAGGTGTAATTATAAAATGTGTCACTAGTCAGTTAAATCATTGGTTTTTGCAATACGAGACCAGATGCCAATAAAATGTCAATAATATCAACTGATCAAGTTCAAATGAACCTATCAGACATTTTGTTTTGCTTACACACACACACAGACTAGCGATATTTTCAGCCATAGACAGTCCAAACCTTTCGTCTGTCTAAAATATAAAAGACGTTGTTGTCAATCGCCCGATTACAACCAATTCATAGTGTACCTGTCGACCAACCGGGAACCAACGTGGTTTTTGCGAATCAACTCGTGAGCGTACCTTTTTAGACGTTATATGTGTATCATGTAGACAGTAGACTCGATCTTGAATCGTTGAAAAAGCATACCATGTGTAAAACAATGTGTATAAAACAATTTCGTGATCAAGGGGCCGTTTGAAATAATATTATATATGTATGTCATAAAGACCTAGAATGAATTCAGACAAGAAAACTACTGAAAAAATCCCGATTCCCGGAGGGATTATTCGCCACTGCTTGTAAAGTTATCGAGCCCATATAGTCGATCATGAAAAAAAAAAAAGGAAAAAGGCCTCTCGAAATTGGATGACCCACACAGTTCCATTAACTTCTGGATCCGCCGTCACACTCCCTACGGACCACGACACACAGACACAAACATAAACAAATTTGGCACTGATGTTGTTTGCAGTGGTTTACCGTAAAAGAACAATATGTAATGAAATAAATATTTAACGATCACCAAATGTTTTCTCAATACTCACAACAACAAAAAGAATACTTTTCTTATTGTTTTATACTAAATGTTTAATTAAGTTTTTCTACAAAATAGATTGATTATGTTATTTTTCATATGGCTTATAAATTGAATAAATATAAATTATAATTATGATTTTTAACGTAATTACAGTAATTATGTAATCACATGGCTGTAATATTCATAATTAGAGCAAAAACAAATTATTATTATGACGTTCTCATTTTTTTTTTTCAAAAATTACGTAAAATTAAATAATTGCTAATATAATAACACTAATGCCACACCTATATCGTTGTCTTTCTTTACACAACGATGTACTTCTGTTCACGGATTGCGCTATCCACAGATAATAATCCATAATTATGGATTCGATTTTCAAAAAAAAATTATCTATTTGAAATTTTAAACAGTGTCCAAGTTATGGAGAACTGATTGTTATACATTGGACCTTACAGGGAATAGTAATAGACATTGTTCTATTTAAGTTGGATTCGGTTAAAATGTTTAGTTCATTGTGTTCAACTATTGAACAGGAAATACATCTGTGTGGCCTGATGTAATTTATTTCGTGAACCATTTCTTTATATCTCGACCTATAGATGAAATATTTTGTCCATCATTATTATGGATACAGTCCTATTTATTTGTAGGGCAGATTACTGCGATAGCTTAAGTTCATAACATTTATGGAGTTAATGGGTCCAGCAAGTCTAAATCTCATGATTAATAACTATACACTTGGTTGAGCTCAGCTAACGACGTATACCTTTTAAGTTTTTATTACGGCAATCTTTCAAAGTCATATGTAATATATTTTTTCTGCGGACAACCGAAACTAGTCAAAATTCATAGATACTTGTTTTATTAATTTTTCCGGCATTTTGTTGTAATACACCACGACTACTAATTTTGATATTTCATGTAGTGTAGGTACCTTTAGTGTTTGGGTCCAGCTCAGCAGGTGGTTAAAATGCCTACCTTGAGAGTTTTAGAAAATCTATTTAAATAAATACCCCATAAAACTACTTAATTTTATACGTCTGTCACACAGTCCACGTATTAAGATCCGTTCACAACTACACAAGTAATGTACGACTTTTTCAAAAAAAATTTAAATATTTTCATAAGAGTTTCACAATTTAATGGTCCTTTTATTTCATTCCATTTCCTCACAGAATAAGAGACAAAAACAAAATTAACCGTCAAACGATCAAAGTTCAAAAGAAATATAATTATTTTAACTTGATGTTAATTATAAAATTTAAATATTCAACACAATGTCACTTCTTTCAACATTGTCTTTCTTTTAATTATTCCGACAATATTATTGTTATATATGTGTTAAACCTACTGTTTATGGTATTATTATTTAGTATTCTAGACCCTTCCCAATGCATCACTCGGAAATGAATTTAACATAACAAAAACCAAATCATAACATTTGCAAATTATGTTTTCCATGAACAATACGTCTAAAAATTGTATAGTTTTCCAAACATGCCAACAAACTGTGTAAGCACTCCACATAAACGAAACGATAGTCAATAACATTGCGATTAGTAAAATATGAAACGAGGAAGAAAAGCGACAAACGATCGCAACTCTCGTAGATAACTATAGTACACGCGTTTACCTAACTACTCATTCTATTTTATTAATTTATTTGAATTTCCCCGATTTAAAATTTAAAATTTCCCCGACAGTATATTTTTAGTGAATTTATTAAATCACCTCGGGGGTATAGCAATAGCGTTGCGGCATTTATGTAACGGAGTATCGAAAGAACTAAACGTCATTCCAAATAATGAATATTAAACGCGTAAGCAAAAGTCGTTGAAAGTTTTAAACGTATAATATGAGAATATAGTAGGTATAATGCATTTCAATACTCGCCGCTAATTTATACACCGTCGTGGTGCCGAATTCCCTAGCCGAATAAAAAACTTAAAATTCGATATCAAGTCGTTTGTCAAATATACATACATAAATATATATATATTCGTAAAATTTAATTTGACAATATTTCCGTTGATAAAAAGCAAAAATTAAATTCATTAATGTGTTCTCGGAGTTCTCGAGGCGTTCAAATATTGGTGACAGACCGCGGCGACAAGATCGAATCCGACGCCTGTCTAGATAATGTCACGGAAATAACAATAATAACGGCGTTATCGCGAACGCGAATCGGTGTGCACCTATAACGGAATAATAAATATACAGTGCGCGTGCGTTTATCGGACTGTTCAAACTTCGAACACCTTCCCTAAGTGTATTATTAACGCGTCGCAACAATAATAATGTACACCGTTCGAGTCCCTACACTGACGGGAGACGTACACGAATTACACGAATCACACGGTCTATCGGTAGGGTAGACACAAGACGTAATTACTTGGGTAACTACACAAATAGCGAAAAGCTCATAAGAAAACGTATCGGCATTCGAAGTGTGAGCGCAGAATACACTGCATCAACAATCATAAGATCTGCGCCTTAGAATTTACACTAGAGTATTTAAGATCTACTTGACAAATAAAACAACTATTTTGTTCTATTAGTTATTTTTTAACTTTTTACACACGAGTAAATGAATTTATGTATGTGTGTGTGTGTGTGTGTGTGTGTGTGTGTGTGTGTGTGTGTGTGTATGCACGTATACTAGCTGAATTACCAGACTTCTTCTGTGCGAAATTTTGTCGTGAAAGCATTCAATTATGTCATCAGCGTAGTCACAAATAGGGAGGATTTAGGGGCTTAGCCTCTCAAAATTGGTTCTTAGGAACGTGGAACATTTATCTAAAATACTGTATGACTCTCTTTTTCCAATAAGTGAAAATTTAAACCATTTTCATTGTACTAAATTGAGAATTGATGTTTTTTGTGAAAAACAGATTTAACGAAAGAATATATTCTATTAACTAAGGTACCTGAAACTCATTAGTATTAAACTGAAACATGCCCACTACAAATGATATTTATATTTAAATTTAAATTCTTTAATTTTTTTTTTTTTTTACTTGAATCCATAAATTTTAATCAATTTTAAATATTTTAATTTAGTAATTTTTGTACTTAAAAATATTTCTTAATAAATAATGTTATTATTGATTCGTTCTCTCTGAATGATTTTTTATTATCATCGAGTCATATGAATTTGTTTCAAAATTATTTAAAATATTATTTTTTGGTGTCTAAACCCAAAGTTTCGAAAATCTATTCTTAGACTGCTCTTACATTAGAAATTAAAGTCTTGTCAAAATTTCAAATATCTGCCTATAATAATTTAATTATATAATTTAAACTTTATATTCTTTGTCAGTCAAGACTATGCTACTTTGTAGTGATTGTGCTCAAATAAATACACACCTAAAGATTTTTAAGGGATATCTTTTAAAACTACTGTAATATCCGTTGTACATATAATTTATTCACATTTATACTATTAAGTGTTAAAACAATGTGACAATCAATAAATATGACAAGTTTAAAAAAAAAACCTCTTCTAAGCGAATTTCTAAATCATCATAAAATAAAATAGTGATCAAATGTTATACTTGTAGCACTAATATTAATAACACGGAAATGGTCCAAGAAAATCCTGCTAATTAAAATGTTTTTGCCTTTTTAACCCACCCTGGAAAAATCCAACTAAGAATAACAATTTTCCATTTTTACCCTTTTTCACCTTTTTAAACACTCGGGGGTTGAATTTTAGAAAATGAGGAAATACAAATATTTCATGATTAATATTACAGAGTAAATATGCTAGTTCTAAAAAATGCTAAGTTCTAAAAAAATCTACCAAGAAATAACTTTTTCTATTAACCTCTTTTTACCCCTTTGAACCTCCTTAAAGTTTGGATTTTCAAAAATGTATTCTTAGTTGAATTCTTCTATCTGTAAACTTTAAACTTATTACTAAATTTTAGCTTCATAGTTCAAAAATTTTTTGAAATTTCATGTTTTAGACAATGACTGGATTTCGCTATTATGTACTTACATACATTTTAATTCCCTCGGGGATTGAGTTTTAGAAAATGAGGTAAAATATATTTAATTATTTATATTACAAAGTAAATACGCTGAGTTTAAAACAAAAAAGACTAAAAATAACGTTTTTCATTTTTTTCCCTTTTGGAGTTAAATTTTCATTAATCCGTTCTTAGCAAACGTCTTCTACCTAAAAACTTCCTACCTACCAAATTTGAACTTCTTATATCAAGTTTTCGAAACTACGTATTTAGATCTTAACAATAATAATAATAATAAAATTAATAACGGAATTATAACAAATTTCGAATAATCCGGTAGACTTTCCGAAAATGTTCATTAACACAAACCTTAACCAGACAATTATGAACACTCGAAAAAAAAAATCAGCGAGTTAATCAAGCCTTTCTCAATAGATGGTGTTACTTACATGTGGCGATTAGTTTTTATTTAAATAGATATTTTAATACTACATCACAATTTTATGAAAATTGCAATTGTTTAAGTCTTTTTTTAAGTTCTCTCAAATGTTGACCATCATTCATAACATTATATTATCATGAAAAACAGCATTTTTTGTCGTTGAACATCGTAATTTCAATTTATTTCTTGTTACTAGACCAATAGTTTGAGAGATATAAACACTCAAAGTTTAAAGCGCGCAGAGTAATAATTTTCGCGAAGTATCAAATATCTCTGTAAAAGTAAATAGTAGTAGGCAGTCAAACGCTCAAAACCCTCTTTAGATGCTTATATCACTTTAACTATTGGTCCAATAGAAAACATTTAAATATAGAAACTTCCAAAAGAACAAACTGTTTTCTTTCATAATAACTGTATTGAAAAAAAAATCGGAGGCGAATAACGAGTAAAACAGAAGTTATTACATTTGTCAAACAAATCGCCCTGAAAGTACCTCGGACGATAAGCCGGCCATTATCTTAGTTCGTTGCGACGGGATCGTACACGGTGGTTCTTTATTACTCGTTTCAACGGCAGCCGCGACGACGAGGCCGAAAAACAGGTTTAATTACGCGTCAAGCGTCGATTACATTGAGTGAGTTTACAAGCTGCTAGTTGGCTATTTATTTAGAAGCGGACTAGTCGGCTAGTGCAGCGGTTCTCAACCTGGGGTACGCGTACCCCTCAAGGTACGTGACATGATATCAAGGGGTACGCGAAAAAAAATCGAGTAATGGCGAAAAAAGTGAAATTTAATGTAACTGAAATAGTTTGCTATTAATGAAACACAATTTAATGATTTAATAATTGTATACTTATTACAGTACGAATAGTCTGCGATATTATATGTTATTAATGGGATATGGTTTTATCGTTATAATAATATAAACACTATAAAATGTAGATAATTAAATAGTAGATGAATTTTTGTATATTATTTTTAGACAATTTCTCCTCTATGAAACTGACATGATCCTATCACAAGACATCAAAAAACAAGTTACTCAACATTTGAATGGGCTCATAGCAGCTTTTGAAAAATACTTTCCTAAATGTGAAAATGAAGACCACTGGATCGCATTCCCTTTTAGTGAAAACCATTTCAAGTCTGCAGTTTTATCAGTAAAAAAAAAAAAAAAAAAAAACTAATAGAACTAAAAACGGATTCTTCACTTGAGGCAGCATTTGAAGAGAAATCTGTTATCACCTTTTTGGCTGATGTGAAAGAAGAATATCCTGAGTTATCATGCAAAGCTTCAATGTTCTGCTACCATTCACAAGCACTGTGTTGGTAGAAAGGGCCTTATTTATACGTACACGTTCATAAAAAATAAGTATCGTAATAAACTGTCTGTAAGTTCATTTGTCACGTGTGGAACCAGATTTCAACAAATTAAGTTCAAGCAAACAAGCTCAAGGTTCACATTAAAATTAAACTGTTAAGTTGATATAATTATTTTTTATGCAAATTTTATGGCGCAAGCTAATATTAAAACAAATAAATATTTCCAAGTTTTTCTTTGAAATTAATATTATTATTTTTATTATTATTTTCCATTATGTATATTCCAAATTTGGGGTACGTGCAATAGTGGTGTTAGGTCAAGGGGTGCGCGAATGAAAAAAGGTTGAGAACCGCTGGGCTAGTGCGATTGTAATGATTACACGCAAAACGTTTACTACTCGCTCAGTAGCCAACTAGCTAGCGAGTAAAAACCACGTGTACTACCCCGACGCGGTTTGCAGTTGTGAATATTAGGTACGTTTCAGTAATAATTATACTACATATTACGTTTTGATTTAATCGAAATTTCTTTATAACTACTGTTAAAATGAAGTGGAACACAAATAATATTGTACAATTTTTGAATGTTTACCAGCAGTACTATTTGTTATGGAATATAAAAGACAATATTTATAATGAACTTAATGAAAATCAGTTAATTGCAGAAATGGATGTGAAGCAATTGATGGCTAGAATCAAATCCATTAAAGACGTGTACAGACTGCAAGCACTACACAAAGTTGAAAAAAGCAAGAAAAGTGGAAGGGGCGCCGAAGAAGTTTATTCACCAAAGCTTGCTTGGTTTAACAAAGCAAATTATTTGTCAGATGTTTTGAGTACAAGAAATAGTAAATCAAAGCGTCTTCGTCCTTCAACACTTTCAGTTAACATTCACCATACATCTCACGTCTGCCTATCCATTGTTTCAGCCATACAGTTATTTGCCTTTTCCGCTTTTCTTTTTCTTTTTATTTTTAACTCCTTTTTATAGCACGGGCTAAAATAATGACACCCACACGTACAATTTCCGTCGACGTTTTGTAAAAACTGAAACCATAAACGCCAGCGAGTAGCGAATAAAGTAGCCCGAGCTTTCAACTTTGTACTCGCAGATAGTTTACAATCTGCTAATTGGCTAATGAACATGAATACTAGGCGAGTTTACTAGCAGATAGCGAATTCGTCGACTAACAGCTTGTAAACTCGCTCAATTCAATCGACGCTTTAAGGAATACACGGTGCGACAGCTGAAGTGTGCCGTGCGTTTGTTTGTTTACAGTGCGCCGCGAACCGAGTCGCCGAGAGTTTTCCCGGAGGCGGGCTTGGAAGGCGACGGTCCAGATCTCGAAAATAATAACAAAAAATTGTACTCAACGTGAAAGACCGTCGAGCGTTTACTTTACTCTTTACATCGCAAACACCAACAAAACCAAAAGACAATCGTATACATAATATTATATATACATATACGACGTAACGCACAAACGTGTGTGCACGTGCAGGACGGCACGCGTGAGTGTGAGGACAAGAGCCTTAACTGGGACTCGATAAAAGAGGGATAACGTTTAAAACCGTGCTATTGTTCACGTACGTATAACTATAAGTATAAGTGTGCAATTCGCATGCCGCCAAGTCCGTGGCTGTTGATACGAATTTGCAAATTTTAAACGTAACGCTCATAAAATACTGTACTTATATTCATTATGGTATTGTGAGCTACTGTTGGTGTTGAGGGAATAAGTTTTAAATCAATGACACTTAATACTGTATTAGCATGAAAGCTGTATCACCGATAACAATTCTCTAATTAGCTCTTCCACAAGCCCTCGAGTATCCTAAAACGAGCGTCGCCGTGTAAAGCACCAAAAACACAAAATACATATGCAAAATATAATTTTATTATTTGTTTGCGTGAATGTATAAATAAATATATGAATATATTATGCATTATACATACATGAATTTATTTCAAATAAACATTTTTTTTTTTTAAATATTATGAAATATCTTATTTGTTTTCCATATACTAAATTATAATTTATCACTCAAAGTACACAGAAAACAATATCGAACAATAACAAATATTCGATGCTGAAAGCTACATTTTACACGACGCGTAATATTTACATTTTTCAATGCTAATTTTCTTATTTTGAATATTGTTAATATTTTTTCGTATAACACTTTACTCGAATGATAAAATGAATGAGGAAACAACATATGAAATTCTGAATGAATACATTTACATTACTAAAATTAGTATATATCATTGTAAAATAACAACAAAAATATCCATATATTACAAATTTGAAGCCTTCGTACTGTTAATTAATTAATTTATTGATTTACTCGATTATATTTGTTTTGTAATTGTCCAACCAATGAATACGTTTTTTTTTTTTTTTTAATTTACTGTACCCTGCAGCTGTAAATGTTCAAAAAAAACTATTAATTCGTTTTAGTTTTCTAGTGAAATTGTATGGTAAAACGTAAGAACTTTAATTTGCCACTCTATAAAATCAATACAGTTTGAAAATATATAGGTGAATAGTGAATACATGTATTTATAAAATGTTCTACTAAGATACCAAGACTAAAACCGTATCGTGTTAATCCTTGTGATCCGCCATGTATGATGAAATAGTTATTTTCGACGTATTATCTACTAACAGTTTACTATTCAATATTTATTTCGGTTATAAAACAAATCAATTATTATGTTAGTACATTTTGCATATTGTGCATACTATAAATAACTTAAACTTTATACAAGTGATCACATGAATCGAAACCATAAACCGTTGTATAGATTAATTATTACTTTATTAAAAATTATGCCATAATACCACAGATTGTATAATCTGTGATAATGCTATAATAACCGTGGACACCAGACTTGGTTTAATTTATGACAGTGGGTCGTTTCATTTCGGGACGAGGATCAAGAATTGTCGGCAGAGAAAAGAGATTAGGACTTTTGATTGTTAGTGGCGTACGATTATATCCATGGGATATATTTATTTACGTATAAAACCATTTTTAGATCATGCACAGTGATTCAGACCAATCAAGTTCTAATAAGTAATACAATTATCTACTAAATTACGCGCGCAGATTTCGAATAAGTATTCAATTCTAGACACGGAAACAAACTCTATTCGGTCGACAAAATAATAATTCGTCGTAAAATTACATCAGTACTTGGGGTGCCTCACTGTGTGTTCGGTCACTAACTTTTTTGCTAATCGATTTTATTGGTAATTTTTTTTTCCCCCATTAAATACAATATTTTAATGAAAACGAAAAATGTAACGACAATTCGTATCATTGAGCGTTCGTAGTTTGGAAAGCTTTGTGCTAAATCATAGGTGCGACGCAAAAATGTTATATTTTAATACATAAAACACTCTGACACTTTGCACCTCGCATTTCAAATTTTTCCGGTTCCGATGTAGTGACGTCACTTAAAATATTTTATGCACGACCCCATAGCTAAAAAGGTATACGTTTGATTATTGTTTTCTACCGATTGTAACATTATCCATGCATGTCTACGTCTGTACGCCGTCGTATAGTATCCGCTCGGTTAACGTCAATATCAAATTCCGCGATTCGTTGTCATTTTCTTCTTTTTTTTTATTTATTTAATAATTGTACATGACCCTCTTGAGTTTTATTGCATCGTCGTAAACACTGGTCCGGAATTCATTTCTCGCATTTTTCATTCTCGTTGAAATCGAATCACGACCCAGCTTCCCTGGGGACTCATCGTATATACAAGCATAATATTATACAGATGGCGGATTGATACGAAACGACGACCGTGACGGTCGATTTCAGAATGGTTTAAAAAAAAAAATAAAAATATGATGTCACAATCTGATAAACATTACAATGTAATGCAATCAACGTAATAATAATACGGACCGTGCACGGACTTACGGCCAAAGCGGCAGGGGAAGGGAATGACGTCACGCGTCGACGTCGCGTCGACCGCGGGGAGTGGAATCTGAGCCTGGCCGTCGTCGCGCCGGCAGGCGAATAATCTCTGTGGTCAACAGACGAAGGTGGAAATATATTGTTACGACAATCCGAACAAGCCACTGCGGTGTGCTTGAGGTTTATCAAATATTTTATGAGACACAATATCCAGTGTTGGGAAATATCTAGATAAATTTATCTTTATCTAGATAACATTTTAGTTATCTATGAGTACCTATCTAGATAGGTAATTTATTTAAATGGCCTGAAAAAAAAGGAAATTTAAAATACATTATTTTATTATTATTTTTTTTTTAAATTAATCGAAAAGATTACTGAGAAAAACTTGTATGGAGGCCTAGGAAAGGAAATTATAATATGTACTATCATGAAAGTGAAGTAGCCATTCGCAACAATTTGTTAAAAAATGCAGAAATGTATTATTATTTTAATTTAAAGAGAATGGTTTGTCATCTTTTACGAAGTTTATTTTAAAAAGTACATGTGTTTTTAAATGTTTTAAATTATGTATTTTTGTTTTTTTACCGTATACTTGTAGGATGTAGATCCTGAATATTTTCAAAATCAAACATGAAATTATTTCAAATTTATCTAGATAAAAATGTACTAATTTTCATCTTTATCTAGATAAAATTTATTATAATTATCTTTATCTGTATCTAGATAAAAATATTTCTAATCATCTTTATCTTTATCTAGATAAATTATTAGTTATCTATTCCCACCAATGACACTATCATATCGTACACGGCGCGTACGTCACGCGGTCCCGATTAAACAGCTCACCGGGGGAGTATTGTAGTTTCGAAGGGATTTTTTCGCCGGTCGTTCCCCCAGTCCATCCCTCCCCACTCACTTCACCGAACTATAATACGGTATGTACACGTCATACAATAGCGTATGTACGATTTAGAGGAAGATAATGCATGTGTGTGTGCGTGTGCGTGTGTATGTGTGTGTGTGTGTGTGTGTGTGTGTGTGTGTGTGTGTGTGTGTGTGTGTGTGTGTGTGTGTGTGTTATACACAACAACTCTTCGTGCGTAAACTCGGTTGGAGGTTTTCTATATATTGATAATTTAATATAATATAATAGTTTATATTCATGTTGTGTTTGTGTGTGCGCGCGATACCTTGTAGAGAAACAGATCCGTCAATAACGCGGTTCGGCGCGGAGGGATGGCGGAACGAACACAAGCCTCTTCGTTGCGGAGTGATAGCGGCGAGAGGGCAGCCCGCGTCAGCGTCGACGGCGGTGGCGGACAAAGCGATGACGTAAACGGCGTGCGCTGGAAGAGACGTCCGGCGGCGGCGGCGGGGAAAGCGACGTTAAGACCCGTGAGCGAGGCGAGTCGGGTGGGGCGACAAGGGCGAGAAGGTGGAATACATAGGCCCGAGCAAGGGGCGGCGGTGGCGGAGACGGTTGTGGTGAAGGCGGTGGTGGTGGCAGCCGGTGAATCGAGGGGGTGGGGTGGGGGTCGGCGACGGGGAGAACGTGTTGCTGCAATTTAACGATCACCGCGGCCTCGGCGTCCCGGCCACAACACAACCTATCGCCGCCGCTGCCACCGCGCGTAGGTATATAGTTGTTCCGCGCGCGCGGATCACGGGAGCTTTTGCTATCCCTCCGCCGCGCCGCCCGTTCTCGATCCGTCCACAAGTGAAAAGGTAAAGTGTACACGCTGTATACGCGTGTACGTGTATAAATACGACGAAGAAAGACACGGGAGCATTTGGAGATTTTCTCTGTGGTTTATTTTTTGTGTTTATTTTTATTATTATTATTTGTCTCGTAAAACGCGACTAGTGTTTGCGATGTTTACCGTGGTAAACGTGACGTCGCGTCGGCCTGAACGAAAAGGATAAATCCGTCGTCAAATACACCTGGAAAACGTACACACGGCGAAAAAATTAGATAGGCGCCCCCGTCCGTGGTTTTGATGAACGCGTCAAAGCGGCCGTCACTTCGTTAGGGGTAGGAAGAAAGGAGGCGTTATCGAATAAAAAAAGGGACGCGTAGGCGGGAGACGGCCCGGAGCGAAGCAGAGGAGAAACGAGCGCGTGAGAGCGAGCGAGAGACCCGGGCGGCGGTGCGTGAAACCCGTATGCGGCGAGCGAGTGTTGCGTGTGCGTGCGCGCGCGTGTGCGTACGGAGCGAGTGGTACACGCGCGATCTGGGTCAGTGAGTCACGCGCACGGTTGCGGTAGGGCGTGCAGCGGTAGCGACGATAACGGCGGCGGCAGCGACGACTACGGTGACAGCGGCAACAGCAGCAGCACCATCACCGCCGGCTCGGAGGGGATTTATCGCTCTCTCTCATTCCCACTGCTCGTTCACTAGTTCTCGCTCGCTCTCTTTCTCTCTCTCTCTCTCTCTTTATATATATGTATCCATCTCACTCCCCGTAACTCGGCTTGCGCGCGCGCGCCCGCGTGTGTGTGTGTGTGTGTGTGTGTGTGTACGTACGTTCTTCTCGCTCGCTCGCTGTCCGTCGTCTCCGTTCGCCCGGCCGCGCTGTTTTTTTCCTCGCCGTCCTCGCGTGCGCTTTAATACGGCCGCAACGAGCGACGAGCGCGGACCGCAGCAACAGCCGCACGTCGCCGACAACACGATGACCAGCGTTTCCGAGATACTGTCCTACGACAAGTCGGCCCAAGACGACTACTACGAGCTGTTGGGATGCGACCAGTCGTCCACGGTAAGCAACCCGTCGCTATGACTTGTTGTGATAAAAGAAAATTATTGTTATTATTATTATTAATATGACTACTACTACTTCTACTACCACTGGCGTATTTACGGCGGGGTCCCCGGGTCTCGACCCCCCCCCCCAGAAGAAAACAAAATTAAATTTACGTCTGAAATAAAATGTACTTTTTAATAAAATAATGACACATTGAGATACATTTTTATATTATGTTATAGTTAGTAATTCAGCGATAATGGTGAAGAGGGTTACTCAGAATATAAAAAAATATTTTTTGGACCGCCCCCCCCCCAGGAAAAATTTAAAAATACGCCACTGACTACTACTACGGTCTTTAATCGTCCTTGTGTTGTTGTTATTGTCGACCGTCCTCGTCGTGTTCCGAGCATCTTTTTTTCTCTACTCGCCCCGGGGGAAACGGTGTGTACTCGCTCAGGCCGACCGTGATCGATGATCGTGATCTATACAGCGAGTTCGCCAACTGGGCACACTCGCGGTACGACGTCGTAATGATAATAATATTATAATCGTGACTATTCACGACGCCGGGACCTGGTGGGAGGGGAAAAGGGACACCGTCGCGCCCCTTGCCGCCCCCGTATCCCTCGGACGAAGCCCTGGGACACGGGCCGTTTGGTGAGGTCGAAACGCGCGCTACGTGCACACGTCCCACACGAGCAAAAGTACGCGAACGGGCGAGGTGCGCGAGCGATCGTCGCTCGGTCAAACGGCCCGTATAAAAACGCGCGCGGTACGATTTCTCCTCTGTCGGTTCCCGAATCGAACGTCGAACACCAAATCATTATTATTATTATTATCATCGTTATTATTATTATTATTATTATTATTATTATTATTATTGTTGTTGTTGTTGTTATCGTCGCCGCACTTGCCGAGGACTTGCTCGGTGCCGTGCTCGACTCGCTATATATAACGACGAAGCGACTAATAATAATTAGTACGCGGGTGCACGTGTTTATCGCGTTGGGATCTCATAGAATCCGTCGTCAGGAGCGAAAGGCACCGGGGCGCGGGAATCCGTCTCGAGTGCTCGCGCGACGTGTGAAAACGCGTCGGAAATCTCTGCTACTCCCCCTTCCCCCCTACTCCCGTTTCCAAAGCCGGTCGAGTGCAGACCGTCACGGCGACGTGATCAGCCGGCAATACTGGACGACGCTAATTGGTCATGACGCTTTGCGCCTTTTTAAAATGTCTGAGGGACTCCAAAGCGTCCTTGTGGGGGCATGGGGGTGATGGACTTTCTCCTCCTTTCCGGTGACATTTTAACTTTGTATTTGTTCGCATAATACGTACATATTTGAGAAGATTTTATCTAAAAACCACAAATTTTGATGTGCAAAGTCGATCCGCTGCTTTGCATTTGCACTTCCTTGTTTTGCACTTTTTGTGAACACGTACATCGTTCGTATCCCTGACCACCCAAAATAGATAATTTCCGTGCGGCCTCTCGGAGTGAAATTTTTATTTGTGGCACATCCTTAACTTCCAAAAATTTTTCTTTGAAAATTACAAACTGATTTCTGCTGTAAAAAGTTGACAGACGGCCTTCTTTAGTCTCTATTTCGTACATATTATCTTTTTATATAATATCATTGTCTATATTGCCCAATATTCGATCGGCATTTTCTATAGCGCCCGGCCATTGTATATAATGCCTAAATTGTACATATTGCCCGTAACATATATATATATATATATATATATACATACATATACGAAATAAGTATACAGTGTACATCAGACATGTCAAACACCGGAGCCACATGCGGTCCGTAACTCTTTTTTTTTGTTGCTCATGATTATCAGGATCAAAAAAACTAAAGTGAATTAAAAAAATATATATATTTCGTTTCAAAGATTTCTGTTTGGTAGCAAAAACGGTTAACATACTTCATTTGGCATACCAATCTAAACTATTAACCTAAGCTGACCAATAAATACTGTAGAATCTACAGTATTTAATTAGGTATATAAAATATGGGGGTTCCACAAAAAGTTCAAGCTCCTGCAAAGGTTCCGTGAGTTAAAGAAGTTGGGAAACACTGCTGTAGATTATGTATTGCATTTTCGTAGTATTTGAATAAAATTTAAGAAATAATTAAAATTCTTGTATAAAATATAACAGTTCTTATTGTGGTCTAGTTGAATTGAATTATATACAATTTTTTTTTTCAAAAAGTTTTGTTATGTGGCCCGCATAGTTTTATTCAGTATTTTTGGCTCAGTTAATACAATAAGTTTGCCATGACTGGCATAAATACTGCGAGTAATGGACGAGAGTCACGGCAGCAGGATCATGGCACAGGACATCCTATATGATGTTCCAAGTGTTTGTGATCAAATCACCATTTGTGTGTGTGTGTGTGTGTGTGTAATTACGTGGAAATTGTGAGTACGTGAAACGGTGAAAATGACCGTCCCGACATTATCACGTCCGTCCGGCACATTGGCCGGCTGTTGTGGATTTAGGTTCGGACGCACGGTGATTATGAGTATTCGCCGATATTGGTGTTAACGGTTTTATGTATAATACGCGTACACGTTGAATACGGGTACAATGTCGGACGCATGACCAACGTGGTCGGAGCTTGTGTTTTAATACCCATCGTGACCTATACGTGGTGTGCGTACGGCTGAGGAACAAACGATACCGACAATACGTATCGACGAATCAAAAAAAAAAAAAAAAACACCTCATTATCAAAACACGACCGATTGGATTTACAGAGTGATACCGTTCGACTGGTGCTCGTTCATAAGAGTGACATAGGCCAAACTAAAGTCGAATTTTATTTCTCTAAAGGGGCTGATTTTTTCGTGAATCTCGTGACCACACTTCCGCCTCCTCACCCACAAACAAAGTTGTTTGAAATATCATTGCATTATCTCTATTAGTATAAAAAGCTAACGATAATGTTTTTTTTTTTTTTTAATGCATATGATTTGTATAAATAATTTATACATATATGGCGTATCGAGTCTAATATACACGAAATTTATAAATTAATATTCCTCGGATTTTCTCTGAACTTTAGGGTGTAATGCGATGACGATTGTTGTCGAAAGCGACGGTTTTTATTATAGGTACATAAAAAAAAAATTTAGGTAGGTTGGTAGTAAAGACGGAAAGGCGGCAACGTATCTTGAGGGTAACCACGGACGAATCTGAGAGGACTAAGCCCCTCCGCGACCCCGCCTTTGGTTGCGCCATCGTCGAGAAATAACTCGAAACGTCGAACGCGAGAAACAGCCAGGGCTCGGAATCAGTATACACACCGTCGGCGTAAAGCAACTTGCCGTTTCGCGTTCACGCAACACTGTTTCAATGGAAAACGAAAACGCACGCATGTGCTCAGGGTCACCTGTATAAGTGTGTGTGTGTGTGTGTGTGTGTGTGTGTGTGTGTGTGTGTGTGTGTGTGTGTGTGTGTGTGTGTGTGTGTGTGTGTGTGTGGGTTGTACGTACGTACGTACATGCATGTGTGTACCTATATATATTTTATAAATCGAATTGAACATACGTACGGTTGTGCGCCCGCATGTATCCACCGCTTTCACGTACAAGCCCACGTGTCATTCCGTAATTAAAGCCAATGTCATATCATACGAAAATACCATATATTATGCATATATACGTATATTATACTACATTTAGTATGTTCACGTACACAAATTTGTGTACTGCGAGCGGTAGAATACTGGAGTGTTAATTATAACGACACCTCGACAATGAAATGTGTTTTATTGTGTAATTATTACTTACTAGACCCGAGCGATATTGATATATTATTATTATTATTATTATTGCACCATCGACGCGATGCAATCGAGTTACGAATTATCAGAAAAAAAATACGGACGTCCACGAACGCATTTCTGAACGTTTTGATTAATTTTCATTATGACAACGACGGCTGTCGATCAAAACGGTCATATGCACCGTACTCTGCCGCCAAAGTGTTATGCGTTCAGAAAAATAAATATACACATAAACACGACAATAACACAGGTTTTATCATATTATTTTACTTTTCTCACTGTTCTTTACGTCTGTTCGTTTCGTTTTATAGTCACCTATTGAACTGAATATTGTTGTTATTACTCGGACTTTTTCAATCGTACGCTTGAAACGAGGAAAATAAGTACCGACTAACAAATATTTCCAAGGTCCGCGTTTTATTAATCTTCAATTAGTTTATCACACAAGGCCGCGGTCTAATCTACCATAGGTTTTTTTTTTTTTGTTTCGAAATTAATTCATTGTCATCCGTGTTAAAAGTACTTTCACTCGAACAAGTTTTAGATAATATTTTAACTGGAATAAGTGGAAATGTTAATAATATCTAACATCAACAACGTCGTAAATATCGTACGGCGCTAGTTTAAAGCCGATTAAAATTACATTTAGAATCCATTACAACATAATATCGACTATTGTTTTCACCATCGGTATAGTTACATTCAAATGTGCGTGCAATGAAATATTTCGAACTACACCGGCATATTAAACGGTCACTTATGCAGCGTTGTCATAATAATACATTAACAGTTCACTAATAATTTTAAGAGAAAAACAATATTTCCGTAGATCGAATTAAAAAATTACCTACGGTTAATCACTGTTTATCATGTCATAAATCATAATACCAGGACTAATCTTCACATGACATTACACAGTTTGTCATGGAGTATAAACCTATTTTGACTGCTATTTATTTCTAGTTAAGAGGTGAAGTGTGTTGCGTTCGTGTGTGAGATTCATTGCACAAATATCTTGTATTTTTGATTTGTGCGGTGCCCCGGAAACAAAATACAAATATTGAATGGCGAATTGTGTTTGTGGTTTCAATTATCCTTCAACGGTCTGACCGCATAATCCGGGCCCATAAGCGTTTTGTCCTGTAAACCCCACGACCGCGTATTACAGTGAATTCATATAAAATGTATTAAGAATAACACCGTATTCATTGGACTTATAGGACTGTAGTAAAATTTAATTTACAATATTCCCAATCAAATGTCAAATACCAAAACCCCAAAATAAGTATCGATAATATTATTTATGATTATGGCTAACCGTTTTTCTGTTTTTTTACTTATTGTTTGAGTGATTTCAAAACCATCTCGGTTTTGTAACATTTCAAAAATAAAATATCAATCAGAGTTCATAATATACAAAAAATTATTCAACATGTTTACATTATTTCCTATAAAACGCATAACCAAAATAGTACTATATCATACAGCTATAAAGGCAATTTAGAACCGACTTTTCTATCTAAGAAATCGCATTTAAGTAATTTCTCTTTATTTAATGCCATACAAGTGTAATAAAAGACCGTAATGAGCCGTCCGTTCTTTTTTTGGATTTAAAATCAGTAATCATTATATTGCTTGCGAATAAAAATGTCCAACAATCATTAAGTTGTACTTATTGAATAGCATAGGTTACAAAACACAGGTGAATATACATAAATAACATTACAATAAAATGTATTTTTCGCGGTAACATTGAATTTCGCCTTTATTTCCAGTTTATACATTCGTTTATATTACCACGGTACACAACATCATTTTTTAACCCGGCTATATATTACAAAATAATCATGATATTCGTGAAATCAGAATGTTTAGCTCCTTGGGTAAACTGCGTGGGTCGCATTTTCTAGAAATATCAAATAATATTTAGAATATTATGAGAAAATATTATTTTACTATAATGTTTCAAAACGTATATTCTAGATTGTAATAGGTGTTCTTATCACAACGTCATTATTGAATTGATGGCATTTATTATAATCGTATAATATTATATTGAGACACGTAGGCATAAAGTAAAAAAATATTTACTATAACCAACACTTTACTGTCCAAGATTAATACGATATAGTCGAGTAATATCAACAAATAGTAGTTGATTAACTCAAGTACTAAACAATAAACGCATTATAATTAATTTGTGTTTTGGTAAAAATTGATCGTATATAATAATTTCCATCATGGTTGTAAAATTAATCAAAGACAAATTAGTATGATTATTTTAAAGTCACTATAATTATTTAATCTCAAAATGTTTGTTCTAATATAATTTGTCATTTTTATAATTACGTTATAATATTTTATATTTACTACTATGCTTCACTGTTCGAATTTAATTCGATCAATAGTCCAATACGTTTCCAGAATACAAGTTATATAGTTGTAGAAATAAAGATTATTTCAAAAATGTATTTTGTTGTAAGAGAACTGTTTCCATTCTGGCAGTAATTTTTCTGTTTCTTGAACAGCACAGCCAACTATAAACTACTAATTACTGATAATTAGACTGCAACATCAGTAGAGATCTCTTAGAAATGTCAACAAAAATACAATTATACTCGTATGTACGATTACAACACACTTTTGACCTAACATTGTGATAATGCACATTTTTAAATATTAATCTATATTCTCTTGCTGATTTGAACTCCTATTTCTCAATGTATCTACTAATAATTCAATGTGGTTATTTGTATACATTTGTTATTCAACTAATAAACATTAATTGATTCATAAATTCTAATTCGTTTTGAAAAAAATTACATTTTAAATCTACGCCTTTTCATGACTCGATTTGAGTTTAGTTATATACTACTAACTTTTATTACGTTGGCTAAAATGAATTGCCCTATTTCAATCAATACTAATTTTTGTATCTAACAGCTTTTCTCTGTCCTCCGAAAGCTTTCACTCTTTTCATGTGAATTTAATTAAACCTATACTCTACCACCAGTCAGGCAGTGAGCACCAAATCGTGTTATCGAAACACTGAGATAATTCCTATTTCCATTAATTTCTAAATAACCTAAAGTGACATGGGTCTCTATGAAATAACCTTGAAAATCAGATAAGTGAAAAAAGTCCCTAACAAAAGCGCTAATCAATGATTTAAATCCTGTGCAAAATTACTGCGTTTACATAAGACTGTATATGTGCTTTTTAACATTTGAAACGTTTGAGTATGAAAATTGTGTCTAAACGTAAAACATGGATGGATCAATGAAATCAGTGGTATAAACCTTTTGCTGTCAGGAATAAAAATCGAATAACGAGATAGAAACTGATTTTATAAATGGAAAAAAAGACGTGTATATGGATATCACCAAATTCAATCTTATTAAAAGTTAGAAATTGTTTATATGATTATTATTTTTGTGATTTATTCAATAATAGTAAACTACGTTCATAGCATTTAAAGCGGACGCCACCAAGTGAATAGAGAGCTATAACAAAAAAAAAATTGACATATGTTTCTGTTTTGTGGCTCATTTAACTATGGTTAAAAAAATAATTTTTTTGTCTAATAAATCTAATAGTATTATTAACAATAAATAAAATTGATTTTTTTTTAAATAAGTAGTTTTTTTTTTTTTAGTTCAGAACTATTAACTAAATAGTGTTTATTGGCGAAACGTTTGTTCTCATAAATAAAAACCAAAAATAAGTCGAATAATAAGCGTAAACAATAATATTTAAGTCAATGAGCCGAAAAAACGAAAACATTTAAGTTATTACGTTTGAAATATTTATATGTAAGGGGCTTGGAAAATTATGGTTTAAAAGTGTACATTTTTATAAAAATGATTTCAAAAGGACACACACACACACATACGTAGGTAACTAGTAACTACGTACGTCGTGTTACTGTAAAATATGACATATATATTTTATTAATAAATGTCAAAGTGTTATAAAATACATAAAAGACTTACGACACCTGTTGCTCATTCATAAAACGCGTAAAGTACCTTTCTGTCTTTTATTCAAAAACGGCTTGCGTTCAAAGCGTTTTCATTGAGTGGACAAACGGCCCATTGAAACAATATTTATTCACAACATAAAAGATAAATCCGCGTGCGTCGCGTGTGTAATATGTACACAGCTGACGGAACACAGTAGAAGTGGTAGTGAGGATAACGCAACAATTTAGAAATTTCCATGAAGAACTTCACAACGCTGACAGAGCTTGGCAGAAGATCCGTCAACCTAAGTTTAAAACCACAGCTACCACAGGATATTTTACTTGAACTCAAAGAAGAAACCTCAGATTCAGACACGGATCTAGACATATAAGCTAACTAAAAATTTGTAAAAATCTATAAATACTATTGTAAACATATTAACTGTAAATATTGTAAAAATTTAAATGACATTGTAAAAATACTCGGTGTATTGACACAATTAAATGAAAAAATAAAAAAGTGGTAGTGACACGAGCGTCGCTCGAAACGTTACACAATTGTATTAATTATGTAGAATCAATCTCACGCAAAACTTTAAGGTAAACGCCGTGTTACGTATAATGTACACGTGTACGACTAGGGTACTTGGGGGGGAGTAGGAATCTAATGCGCCCCGTGCGGGGCCTATCCTGGTTGGGACAATGCGCTCGCGTTAATTGGCAAATAATAATAACACAATTATTTCGGTCTCGGCAAATACGACGACGGTGAAATTATTTGCACAGAATAAACAGGCGCACACTCGCAACTTTGGGATCCGCACACATTTAAAATGACGCATGATCGACGCGACGACGGTAAAGCGTGACGAACACGGCGTAATGACAATACGTCCCGACCCGAACAATCGGTGTCAACTCCGAGTAAAAAACCGCCAACGGAATTCAATTCGAAACGTGTCATGTAATATTTCGATGAATGTAATAATATTTTAAATCGTGAATACCGATTGGTTATTTCAATTTTGCTCTTTTCTTAAAATTAAATTTGAATCGAACACTCTTCCAAGGAGAATATAAATGTTGTGTTCAAAATATTATCTGACTAGCTTGACACCCGTACATTGATTGTTATGTCACCAAACTGAGTTAATTACGATTTCAGGCAGAACATTAAAATATTGCGGGTATTCATTACATTCAAAATATAACTTGACCATTAAATTAAATAGGCTGAGTGTTCTTGTCAGGGTACTTTTAATTATTTGTTTTTTATTTTATAAAGCAATTCATCTATTTCATACCTATATACACTTGCGATAGTTACGTATAGTCTAATAGGTAGGTGCCCCAGTCATCCGTACAGCATGCATTGGTAATTTTTGTTTTAAAAACTACAATTTAATTTTTAGTTTTATTAATTCTGTACTGTGTGTACGGTGTACCCACGTTGGCGGTGCAATAGTCACCGCGCAGTAAACACTGTTCATTGTTTCAGTGATGAGAATAAAAATCTCGGAAAAAGAATTCCAGAAAAAAAAAATGTTAAAGTATATATTTTAGGAACCGAATGTGAGCAAGCTTTTAAAAAAAAAAAAACAAAAAATACGTACATTGACTATTTAAACCAAACTGCGTTCGTTGTATTAGTATAATTATTGTATTGAGTAAAATTACACTATATCCGTATAATTACGTTAATCTATGTATTTTTATTTTTAAACAATATTTATAATCTGTTATTGAAAAAAAAAAATAGTCAAATGGTTAATACAGTAAAATTCAACTAAAATTTGAATAATTTATGGTTTATTTATGAATACATTTTATTTTTTAAATAAAACTCACGATCGATTCGTATAAGACAACGTTTAACATTGCCAGGGAGAGAGTAGGAGCAAATATTACTGATGAGAAGATTTGAGTGGTTTTATGATTTAAAGTGGAATTGTTGAAAATGAGTTTTGGTTAGTTCATTGGCAGTGAATAGTTTGAGGTCTTTACAATGAGATTCGTTTGTAATGAACCAAGAGGATCCAGTTATGAGTCTATGACTAATAGACTGGAAGGCTATTGGGACGTATATTGAATGATTTTGCACAACAAAAAAACCTATGTATACCATACAAACAAACCGGTGTAATAACGACTTAATAAATAATTATTTTGAATTTAAGCAGTGGTCTCAGTAAATGAAGTTGTACATTAGTCACCTTGCATTTTCATTTGGTTAGTGGTGTGGTACTGTGGTTGTACTTCCATACAAAATGTTTCGAATTACTATATCATAAAATGCAAGTACTAAATTCAACTTAATACTATTACAGAACATAAAATCTTACTTTTGTTTTTGAATCACATGACAAAATAATGCTATTATGGTTCTAATATGTACAATTTTTCAAACAATTATCATTTATTTAAATTTACCTTATTCAATTTACTTTTATTTTATTCCTAAATATGCTTTGACATTTTTTTCCCTGTGGAGTCTTATTCCTAGAATCTTTGTGTTATATATCACCTTGTAACGAGTTTCTGGTAGTGCATCGCTGGACAGTGGCGAAATGGTATGTTTACAAAATTTTCCAACATCTTGTTAATAAGCCACTTTAAATGATATGTTTATTAATCGGATATATTTACGTACAATATCAATATTGTTTCGATCGGATCAAACACTACAAATAACACTTCAGCGAGACATTTATGTCAAGTAGGGCATATATTTTATAATACAATTATAACTATTTAACTGTTCAGCCACTCGAGTGCTTAACGGTCTCAATGAGAAACATCTGACTTAGTGACACTGCAGAGGCATAACGAACGTAGTCGGTTTACCGATGATCGAAACATCCAAGTTTTACAATTTCTTGTAAAATCGTTCACATTTTTATTTTATTTATTTTTTAATTACTTTATGTAGTGCATCTCTATAACGTAGTGGATATTTTAACACAAAATACGTAGCACAAGTGTCCCGCAGTGATAATTAAATGTTACCCAGTGGTGGGTGATACTGCCACTGACCGACACATTCTCATAACGAGAAATTTCAATGTTAATTGTATGAAATTACTAATGATACAATTATTGAAATCGTTTTTCCTTTATAGTGGTTTAGATGCCAGTCGAAATTGTCAACAAACGCTTTCGCTGGTAACAAAACTGTTTTAAGTTCGTATGTAGCTGATCTCATAATATGAAATAAACAAGAATACATATTTTTATAAATTTCATATTACTTTTTTGCAATTATTTCAGAGTATTCATTGTACGGAAATAGTTATTCTCGTCTGACATCAAGAATTTATACAAACATTTTTTTCCATTGATTCAAATTTAAAATTTTTAATTTCCCTCGATTTCCCTTTATGTTCCTCCCTCTGGTAGTACATTTTATTGAAGTGTCACCATGTGGAAATTCCTTAAAATGTGTTCTGCCATAACATGCTATAAAAAAACAATAATTATTGAAATATTGTGTTGAATACAGTTCCTTGCTATATTAACATACGCAACATTAAATGACAAATAGAGAGACTAATCGACGTTAACACATTATAATAAGCAGTATCATTTAGATTTTTTTTTTTAAATTTAAATTTGTATGATTTCAAGGTATCGTCGTATACATCTCTAATTTACACATTTGATGACCTCATAATATTATAGGGAGGACCTTAAAAATGATTCCTCCCAGGTCCAGACTTATATGTCACACAAATGTGCGTGGCGATCCCATAATCTAGTAAACACACCCGACAGATGCGTAATTCGGTGTTCTCCGAGCACTACATTTACGAATTTTTCTTTCGGCGTGCTTGTGCCGTAACGTTATATTATGTTTTATTTTACACTGGACTGCTTTACCTTCATCGCTGTGCCAAAATCGTACCGATTTTTTATTATTATTATAATTATTCACCTCTATCACTAAATAACAACGCAATTAAATTAAACGCCCCGATATTAATACGTAATGATACATATTTAACGCGTAGTGTTCTATATTAATCAACAAAGTAATCAACATGTTGACATTTGTATTTATTAAATCGTACCCGTCCGTAAAACGGAGTAGGTATTATTAATTTCACAGTGAATTTCTCTAAAACGTAATACCCACAACACGGTCGTCCCAACTCTGCCCGGTAACTTCAAACAAACAATATTACAATGTGAAGGTTGGAAAAAGCGGCACCTGAAAACATTCGAATTAAATTATTTACGCTGAAAGCATTATTAATTACGGTTGATAAATTAAATTCCCGGCCGTTCGAGAAGAGTACCTATTCAGCGGGGCTCTTTACTAGAATGCGAAAAATAAAACAAATAAAAAACGATGACAATAATAACAATGCCCACACGCGTGCATATTAGTGTGTATAGACTTTAGATTTAATTAATATTTTCGTACCGTTGATATTTCCTGTTCTTTTCATCTAGAAACAAGCTTTATAACCACAGTTGATGAACAAAAATAAAACGATATCGTGTGTTTAATAGGTGGAACAAATAAGCACGGAATTCAAAGTGAGAGCTCTTAAGTATCATCCGGATAAAAACGCCGGGGACAAGAATGCCGAGGAAACGTTTCAGAAACTTAACGTAAGCAGTAATAACGGTGTTCACGCCTCGTTTGACACGCACCCGATATTAGTATTATTGTTATTATTACTGTTGTCGTCGTAGTATATGCATTCGGGAGCAATAATGTGCACTGTTGTGTTTGCGTAGGAGGCCAAAGAGACGCTGTGCGACCCGGAAAAACGGGCGAATTACGACAAATGGAAGAACAGCGGCGTGGCCGTAAGCTACAAGACGTGGCTCAGCAATAAAGAGCACTTTCATCAGGTACCTATATATGTGATATATATATATTTATATTTAAACACATATATGTGAGTATAAATTTCATATACATACATAACATACGTGGTAATCCGTGATGTAGACAACCGGACAGACGGGTGGTGGTGGTGGTAGTCAGTCGTGCAGCGGCTCGTACGACTGTACGACTCCACATGAGATAACGTATGAGTGTGTGTGTGTGTGTGTGTGTGTGTGTGTGTGTGTGTGTGTGTGTGTGTGTGTGTGTGTGTGTGTGTGTGTGTAAGCGTGCTCACCCTCATATTTTATAAACGTAGCCCTAGATTTTCAGCAAATTACCACGCCGTGCGTTTTAAGCTAACATAAATACGCGTGATAAATAAATTATTTTATGATAATAGATATAATATAATATAATGACACCTTCTCTCGATTATGAAAATGTAATCACTACCGCCATTGTATTCAACAATAGTTAATACATTTAGGTACCGCTAAATTCCTCGGCCGAATGAACCCGGATTGAAATATGATATTTTGCAGAGATCAGTTACGGGTGCTAACCCACGGTATGTCAGTATAGATATGTTTTATGAATTTTCAAATTTTTAATCTTTTCGTTGTGCGCACACCACTTTGAACTTATTTTTGTTTGGTAAAAAGCTACACCCGTTTTCAAACTAAAAAATAATATTATCTTCTTAGTTTTTCAAAACTTTCGTTTGTTATAAGAGTATATTTAGTTAACTTACTGATTACGAATCACTTAAATATGAATACAGAAACCTTTAGATTCTGAGTGAAACAAATAATGTAGGTATTAATTTTACAATGATGTGTTACAACGGGTAGGAATAATTGGCTCAAAGTTTCGTCAAGCCACTCTATATATCATAAATTGTGTATAGTTAATACTTTAAACAGGTAATTTTTTTTTACTCCCAATAGTTTTTCCAAGAGTATAAAAAAACTTTTTAAAAATTGAGTAAAAGCAGCAAAATTAGTCGTACCTATACGAGAATTATCTCAAATCCATTTTTGATATTATACCGTAGTTACAAAAAATATAGTACTAGACTTTTTAAATTATCACCAAATATCAATTATACGACCCTAATATAGATAAGAAAAAAGTTTCGAAAACATTTCACCATTTTCAGGCTATAAATAAAACGTTTATATTATTGAAAATATCACATTTTTCGGAAGTTTTTATGTAATAAAATTTTAAATATTTGATACAAAAACCTAAAAAAGCCGGACATATACTACGTACCTTGAGTATTTTTCGCTTCTTGAACGAGAATACGAGATAATAGTGATGAATTTAAAGAACTTTATATGAGCCACTGTTAATATTGGTGAACGATACTTGTATTACGATTTTATTTCAATTTGGAACCGATGATAATTTAATATTTTCGGAAAACGATGAATCAATGATAATTTGTTGTTTTCAGGAAACGATTCTAAGGAAACTTGAGTAACACTTTATTTCAGTATCAAATAATTAAGTACCTACTGTGATAATTACCCGAAAATTCCATATCGATTTAATATTATTCGTAAAATGCTCCATTTCACAGTATTTAAACATTTATAGCATATAATAAAAAAAAAAAATTAACGCATCCCATTACTATACAAAATTAAATATGGCTAAGGCTACTTATAAAAAAGTTTATGCAAAAATGTCTGGTCTTAAAACCAAAAATTACAAATTTTGTGATATAAAAATAAAAAGAAATCTGAAATTTTTCGTAAAAAGAGTAATTTGAACCGTAATTCAAATTTAAAACATGTGTAAAAAAATAATTTATTGAGTTAAACTTTATGAAACTTGAACCTATGTATATAAGTATATATGTGGCAAATGTATTGGTTAAAGAAATTTTTTACTGGATTTGCGATTGAAAATCGCATAATGTTTTTCTTGAGAAATATAACTAATTTACGTTTGATTAATAATTTTTGTCAAATTTCTATCACATATAAAACAAATGACGAAAAATATTTTTAAATTGTTTCAGTACTGTAAGTTTAGCACACAAACAATAAGATGTTATCTGAAATTATTGTTTGAAAAAACAAGTAATTTCACAGTTCTATATTCACCCATAAGTTTTTAAAATTTTTTTGAAACTTTTGTAAAGTATGTAGCAATATGTCATTAATATATGGTGAAAATTTCAAATCGATTTTTTTGAAAATGTCGTTTACGACAAATTTACCGTTTTTACTCGATTTTTCTTCAAGTCTGTAAAAAATTTCAGTGCCACGCAATTTCCGATCTATAGATTCACTGGATGAAACTTTCGGCCAAAGTTTAGCGTACCGAAAAGTGTTTTCAGAGAAAACAAATTTACGAAAATAAAACCGGAAAGCCAACAGATCGCTTCATTCGACATCTAAAATATTTTCTTTCAAACTATCGTGTCATAAAATATAATGGTTATATTGAAAAAAAATTCAAAACATAAGAAATCACACACACACAGATGAACCTATATGGTCGTGTCAGTGTTTTAAACCGTACGTGAATAAAATACCATGACTTATGCACTATAGGTACATGGATGTTAGATCGCAAGGTGAAAATCTCCGTAGAAAATAACTTTCCCGTACACCGTACAGGGTATACGAGTGTATACACGAACCGTATCTCGTAGTCGAGGTGCACGCATTAAAGCGACGCGTTTAAGTTCCGGACGGGAAAAAATGTCTCGCCCGCGCGTACGCTAGTGTATGAGCACCTCGACTGTAATACGTTACGAGTGATGCGACGTCCGCCGGGACGTTTGCCGTCCATTAACATAATATAATACGTACGTCAACGCGTTTTCTTGCCTCTTATAATTTCTCTTCTTCTCTCCGACGGTCATGAAGACGATAACACACTCCGGCCCTGGGTCGTCATAAATACAATCGTTTATGGTACCGGAGTGTTATCATTTTTTCCGATATCACAGATTTAATTTATCGTATAGAATAGAGAGCCTGTCTACAAAGACTCTCTAATATACAGAATATTATATTAATAATAATTTTCTTTGTATAATAAGTGTATAAAGTTGTATACAAAAATAAAAATATGGATATACTATCTATGCTAAAATTTTGACTAACCTTTTAATTAGATATTTCTAGTCATTAATGTGTTGGTACATAATAATAAGCATTAAAAAATAGATATCCAATAATAATAGTAAACAAATAGGGTTTATATAATTTTTATTGATACAATTTTATGACAAATCAAAAGGACAAAAGTTAATTGACCCGGGAATTTTCCTCGACAAACTACTTATTATTTTGAAATATGAAAAACCAGTACTTCAACATATGGTTTCCCACATAGGACTCTAATCTTAGTAGTAAAATATGATTAAGAATACCTAAAATTTGTTTTTACTAAATGTATACAGGGTGAGTCTGGACTATTTGACAAATGCAATAACTTTTTTTCTATTCATTTTTTTTCTTTTTTTTTTTTTTTTTTTTTTTTAATGAATATTAAGGCCCTACGCTACAATAATATTGTCTTAAAATATTTTTTTTTTACTTTTGAAACTCAAATTTGGAAATTTAAAATTTTTGTCTACCGTAAAAAAAAAATTCAAAATAGCCATTTTGTAAACCTGATTTTTAGAAAAATATTGGTGTTTAAAATTCTAATAAAGGTTGTTCCATTCATTTTCTATGAATTTTTAAAGTTTGTGAAAAAACTAAGAATATTATTGTGTACCACATAATATTAAACACATATCATTATTATTGTATATCCCTATTAATTAAATGACCGATCGAAATCTAATTTATTCCATGATTTTTGTTATCATTTGTAGATAAATTAATATTTATCATTATCATCACAATTAATTAGCATATGTATAAATGTTCAATACTTCAATTATCAATATAAATTATAAGTTATAACCTTAAAACTGTAGACAAAAATTTTAAATTTCCAAATTTGAGTTTTAAAAGTAAAAAAAAATATTTTAAGACAATATTATTGTAGTGCAGGGTCATAGTATTTATTTGAAAAAAAAAAATGAAAAAAAATGAATAGAAAAAAAGTTATTGCATTTGTCAAATAGTCCAGACTCATCCTGTATACCTATTAACTATGTATGTGTGTGTGTGTGTGTTAGTGTGTACTAGAGAGTTCAGACAAATGTTCCAGTGACAATTACATAGATTAAAAGTACAGACTTAAAACATATACGAGTATCTCCATCATTTGTAAAAATATTTTACTATATTACTCTGCATAACACTTAAGTTAAAAAATTCAAAAAGAAACAAAAGTAATATTCAATAAATAATCATTTAAAATTAACGATATTGACTGCTTAAAGTCTTAAACAGTTTAAAAAAATAATTTATCTTATTTGACATAAGTACAATGAAACACGTATGGAAGGGAGACGAATGATTTTGAAAAAATTTCAAAAGAATTATCATTATTGGGCTACGGATGTGTAGTACAAAATTCCTTTTTACTAATTTTTATAATACTGTTTTAATTTATTTTACAATTGAGTTAATGTTATTTTGAATTATTTAAGAATTTTTCGACGATATATTAATTTAACGTATAAATATTATACTTATAATTTTTTGAAGTGTGATAACACTGATAGCGAAAAAAAAATGATGACACTTTGGTGCCATGAGCGATTGTATTTATAACTACCCGTCGGCCCAGACTCGGACGATCGCGCGAAAAACAACACGCGCGCACGGTCTCGCGTTGTGGTCCGGGGGCCCTCCTCTCGGCGCCTCGGCCGTGTTTTCCGTGGTAACGACGTCAAGCTCCCGGAATCGGCGGCCGCGTGGCATTTGTGTTTCCGCGCACCCGATCCGTCAATAAAACGCCCGTCCCTTCCGCGTATCCCTCGACCTCCGCCCGCGTTTGTATAGAACTTTTGGGGAAAAAAAAAAAAAAAACAATAAACTCGATCCGGTAACCGATAACAGTCGGTGCTGACGTCCGAAGGTCTAACAAGAGTCTTTCATTGTGCCAAAATCCGGCATTGTTTTCGACTGTACCCGCCGGACAAGTGCGCACCGTCGATGTCGCGTTTATCGCCGTCATCGAACCACCCCGATTTCCGATGACTAATCAATACGTATTTGTTAACCTTTACAGCTCTTTTAGATGTATATATACTGATATATGTATAGGTATACAGATATTTTGTACGCGAAAACTCCATTAATCAATGTAAAATATTTCATTATTATT
The DNA here is from genome assembly GCA_027580255.1 of Therioaphis trifolii. Lineage (NCBI taxonomy): Eukaryota > Metazoa > Arthropoda > Insecta > Hemiptera > Aphididae > Therioaphis > Therioaphis trifolii. The sequence continues at coordinate 12,946,755 of CM050406.1, read as the reverse complement.
ATTATTATTACCGTCATTATTATTTTATTATATTAATTACCCGTCAACGTGACTGTCAAAATACCAATCTAAATGTAGGTATTCGTCCCCAACAGTAAAAAAAAAAAATAATAATAAAGAATAAAAAATAATAATAGTATAGCTCAGTCGTGTCTGTTTCTCTCTCTCTGTGTTTTTTCAATATTAATTTATTAATTTTGAACTGTGCATACATTTACCTAGTTATGTTGTGGAAATAATAAATAATCGACGAGAAAATTCGAAATAATTACACATTGAATATGATGTTATTGTATATTTTTTAACATGAAACATTATTGTGTGGAAAGTTCAATTGTGTTTTTTCTTTTCAACAGTCTATGCACTGGGCGCACATGAACACCAAAGACAGAATGCTTCCGGAAGGTGGTGAAGGTTCGTCGTCATCCGTGGCGTCCAGGAGGGCATCCGAGGGTGGAGTTAACTTGGGCGCAAACAAAATAAAATGGGACGCCAAATCGAACGCGGACATTATCAACAAGTTTCGTAATTACGAGATATAAGTCGATGTCATCGAGCAAAAAAAAGCATTCCTTCTTATAAAAAAAAAAAAAAAAACTCTAAACTTTATATGCTATTGATATAATTCATACGATTGTACTTACTGACTCTTATTTAATAAAAAAAAAAAACACGTCTTGACCCGAGGGCCTGAGAAGCAAACATGGTAAATAATAATCGTACTGGCACCTCGAAATCGACAAAACATGTTAAAATCAATTATTAATAATATTCGAATACGCTTACTTTTTTTAAAAAAGGGTATGAAACGAAACGTTTTAGGGTAAAATCGTATGATTTTTTTTTTTAATTATTATTATTATTGATTACTTCTCAGACCTTTGGGCGCACCTCCGAATTTATTAAACCTTCGAGAATTTATCTATTAGTTGTTTCAGAATATCAATGTTGTCTAGTCATTTAAAAGTAAACGGTGTTTAACGTGGTTTGTACACTTTCAAACACTGTTTTATTAGTTATGTACGTATATTAAGTAGTTGAATGTCCGTTTTAGAAAAACGCTGCAACAGTAATATTAGTTCTCATAAATCTCTAAGTGTACGCATAGATGTAACTCAAATAGATATTATTAAAATACTAGTGTATCCTTAAGACTAGCAGCTAATACACATGCACACACATACATACACACACGCGCACACACACACACACACACACACACACACACACACACACACACACACACTCACATACACAGATCAGTGTTTAGCTTGGTAAACTAATATTCATCTCGTTATACCACGATGGTATGTGCAATTAATAACAAACACCGTAAATATCGTTGTGATTAGCTGACATAGCGTCGTCACGCCGCAATCTCGCGACCTATCGCTGTAGCTGTCTGTCAACCTCTATGTATTTACGATGGTTATTCTATTATGTTATATTATACTTGATGACTGTAATGATGCCGTTTCGAAGAATTGAATTTGTAAAAACATAATTATACATAAAAATATACATAATTATATATAGGTATATATAGTATATACCTATGAGAAAACCAAATGTTTATTTTATTATTTCCAATTTAAACACTATTCAATTCACACATCTCTTAAGTTATTATCATCACTGTTTTGAAAGTATTTACTTTTTACCTCGCAGTTCGATACCGTTCGTTGTACGATGAATTAGGCGGTGGATAACCCGCAGAATATGTAAGATCTTCTGGAACGCGGTTAACGCAACAAATATATCGTACAATGAGTTTGTGGTATTAGCAATTCGATTAAAAAACACCCGATCGGGCATAAACGTCACGCGGGAGTGTGTAAACTGACTCGAGAATTATAATAAACGCTTGAAACCCGCAAGTTAACACTATTTACACTAACGCACGACGTACGCGGTATTTTGAAAAATTTAGCCACGCACGAGCATGCGTTCGATTTCAAATACAACGCATGCATAAATATGCTCTAGTCTGGACGCACCTTAATGATACAATTTTTTCTGTTGACACATTTCTAGCTATATCATTTATATACTAAGTAGTTATTTTATTTGATGTTGTTTGAATTTTTTTTTTTTTTTATCCATTTTATGACGTATAATATTTACAATTTAGTGCATGAGTTAATATTTTCATTGGTATCAAAATCAACATTATACGGAAAAAAAAATAACTCATCAACACCTAGGAAGATCCAATTGACAAAAAAGGTCATAGACCACGAGCACAGGAGTCCCATCATTGAACGTTGAAAATTAATAAAAAAAAAACTGGTGACATAACGCAGGTGAATATTTTTTCTCCGTCGTTTCGTACCTCAGACAAGATAATAATCCATTCGCAGTATATAGACTATAAGAGTGCGTAAAAAGTAAAATGTTGTAATAGATTTTTATGAAAAATAATAAACAGATGGAAACGATTTTTGAGATTATATTGAGGATATAATACAGGTAAAAAATAATACAAGACATAATGCAGGGTAAAGTATGTTATTCGCTTGAGTGAAAATGTAATACATATTTGGAGTTTGCAAACAAAGCACGATTTAATAATATTAATAATGAATACGTGGATGACTCACGTTGTTCGAATTATGATTCATTGAATTTCAATGATTACACAATTCACTGCTAAAGAAAAAATATTTGTATCTAAAATTGAAAATATCTGTGTCAAAAAATGTAAACAATATGATGATAAAGTATGTTGTTATTACAATGTTAAGAAAGAATACACACCAGCTTATCTTGTTTTACTATCAACAAAAGATCGTCGAAAAGTCGAAAAGTCTCGAAATTTCAAACAGTTTTATTTTCGAAAGAGTTGTTGTTATTGTATTTGAACGTTGGAAAGAAAATGTGCATTCATATACTTAATGATAAATTTTGATCGGAAATTTTTTTTTTCTCTCAAAGAGATGAAGACATACATATACGTACTCAATTTCACGAAGAGTCAAAAAGACTCGACATTTCAAATGTTTTGTTTTCGAAGGTGTTGAACAATATTATTGTATTTGAACATAGAGAAAAAAAATCATTTACACGAAGTAGAATTTTGATCGATCAATTTTTCCCCCTCGATGAGACTAAAACATACGTATATTAAATTTCGCGAGAGGTCGAAAAAACTCGAGATAACAAAAAGTTTTTTTTTCGAAGGTTTATATGTTATTATTATATTTGAACGTAGGAAGTAGAATATATATTCATATACTTGAAGTTGAATTTTGATCCAAAAAAACTTTTTTCGCTTGCACCGACAAAAACATTCGTATATCCAATTTCACGAAGAGTCGAAAAGACTCGAAATTTCAAAAAGTTTTTCGTTCATATGTGTTGAACGTTGTTATTGTATTGAACGTGGAGAGTAGAATACAAATTCATATACACGAAGTTGAATTTTGATCGAACAATTTTTTTCTTCGCTCGATGAGACGAAAATATAAGTATATTTGATTTAACGAAGAGTCGAAAACACTCGAGATAACAAAAAGTTTTTTTTTCGAAGGTGTTGAACGTTGTTATTGTATTTGAACGTGAAGAGTAGAATACAAATTCATATACATGAAGTTGAATTTTGATCGAAAAAACTTTTTTTCATTCGAAGTGACAAAAACATACGTATATTCCAATTACACGAAGAGTGTAAAACACTTAAAATTTCAAAAAGGTTTTCTTTCGAAGGTGTTGAACGAACGTTTCTATTGTATTTGAACGTAGGGAGTAAAATAAAAATTTATTATCACGAAGTCAAATTTTGATCAAAAAAATTTTTTCACTCGAACCGACGAAAACATACGTATATCTGATTTCATGAAGAGGCGAAAAGACTCGAAATTTCAAAAAGTTTTGTTTTCGAAGGTATAGAACAATAGTGTTTTATTTGAACGTTGAGAGTAGAATATAATACATGCATATGCTTGAAGTTGAATTTTGATCGAAAAAACTTTTTATCTCTCGAACGGACGATAACATACGTATATTCAATTCACTAAGAGTCGAAAAGAATCGAAATAAGAAAAAGTTTTTTTTTTAGAATGTGTTGTATGTTGTTATTTTATTTGAACGTGGAGAGTAGAATACAAATTCATATACACGAAGTTGAATTTTGATCGAAAAAACTTTTTATCTCTCGAACGGACGAAGTGATACGTATTTTCAATTTCACGAAGAGTCGAAAAGAATCGAAATAAGAAAAAGTTTTTTTTTCGAAGGTGTTGTATGTTATTATTATATTTGAACGTAGGGAGTAGATATTAAATATATATTATATTAATATACTTGAAGTTGAATTTTGATCCAAAAAAACTTTTTTCGCTTGAACCGATGAAAACATATGTATATCCGATTTCACGAAGAGTCGAAAAGAATCGAAATAAGAAAAGGTGTTTTTTTCGAAGGTGTTGAACGTTATTGTATTTTAACGTAGGGGACCGAATATATGTTAATTTACCCGAAGTTGAATTTTGTTTCATTCGAAATGTTTCGTTCAGAAAAAATACTTAATGTGATATCACATTTTTTTTTCACAAATAATTAAATCCTTACGCTTGTATTATGTTGTAATGCCCAATATTATTTATCGTTTATCTTTGGGTTTCGCATTCTTTAAAAGACGATAAACTAGTAGTACATTAACGTCACGAGCTCTCATTAAAATCTTTTCCCGAAATCAATGTTGTATCATTGTTTTCTCAAATTTAAACTAACGTCATACAACACTATAGTACATCGGGCAATCCGATCATGCCACTTTGACACTTTGACCAATATCCTGAGTCCTAAAACCAAAACTACAATTTTACCAGCGTTGTCTTTACGGTTCTTTTTTTATCTGTTTACCATATTTTCGAGTATAAAAAGTGGTCTGAAAATGTCTTCGTTCAAGTAAGTTTGACTTTCAATATTAATTCTATTAAATAATAAATTATACCATTACATTTTATCAGTGTACTATTAACCAATAATTCGTACTATAATCCTTATGTATTTGAAATTGTGTCCAAAACATATGCATCGATAAAATCCTAACTTATGCTGAAAAAATGTGACGTATTAAAATAAAAGACTCAGTTAACCCGTTTGAATAATGCACGGTTCAATGATTGAAAATGTCCTGGCATCAAAATTTTTCGCTTGGGTGTTCCACTGAAACACGATCACGTGAACTTTTACCAGCCGGTAGAAACGGAAACTTTAACGCTTATTTTCACAAAATTAAAGTAGGTGGCAGTTTTATAAAAAGAAAAATACTGGAAAAAAGTATTTAAAATCTTATCAATTTCACACTTTCGAAATATGGATAATAATAATATTGGATTCGCAGTTTTTCCAAGTTCAAATTAGGCTATGGGAACCATTGGAGTAAATTACGTACAGTCATAAAAAATGAAAAACATAAATTTTTGTAAAACTTGTATTGTCTTATACATTTTACAATAACAGTAAAATAAACATGCTACGAAAATACTCCACCGGATAACGACTGTCGTATGACTATCGTCGTCGTTATAGTATTTCTATTTAACGCTGTTAAAGGTATTGACGAAATGAAAAAATATTCCTGAGCAATGTTAGAGTACGGTTGAGGTGACATGTTCCATGTCCCGAATCCCATATCAATCTTGAAGACTCCTTAGTTGTTTATTATTGGAAAAATGTGAATGGAAAATTGAATTGATGATTGACTATGATAGATGAGACACAATAAATAGTGATCACATAATCGGGATCCGTGGATAATTTCCCATAAGCACAAATCAATAAGTGTATGCAAGTTGAAAATAGGGGTTGACATTTTGATTGGTTACGAGTGTAATATTATGATGTCACATCTTCAGTGCTGTAGAAGATAGTGAAATTATTTTATTTATTCATTTTTCTGTAAATTATGATTAAACAACAAGATCAAACAAATTATTTAATCGGTTTTGATAGACGTGGAAAGACCACCAAAGAGTATAGTTTCTCTACAGGAAGTGCAAAATATTTATGGTGAAAATTAACTGCAGAAAACTTCGTCCCTAATCATATAAAAATCTTAATTTATATCAGACGTATAAAAGGTCGCAAAACATAATTTAACTTTAAAGTAGTTACCACTTTAACGTCTTTGCAAGCAATTGTTAAAGGGATGAGTTAATCTAAATTTATTTCCATTTAATTTTACTTTAATTTATTTGACTTTAGAAATATTCTTCACCCAAACCTATAGAATTAGACCAAAAATATTCGTATGGTTTCTTGTATTTTTTTTTCAGTTTCATTGTTCAATAAAATAAAAGGAAAAAAATCGATTACCTAATGGCAGTTCGATTTTTTTCATTTTAACCATTTGAAAAAATGTCCGAAGTCGTATAAATACATCACGTACTATCTAAACATTTGAAGATCCTAGCCGGAAAGAAAAGTCTAAAACAAATATCTTATTATATTGTTCAATACGCTCCTTTGATCCCAAAATCAATTTCGTAACTTACCGTTTGAATAAAATATACAGGAATAACCTACGATGTTTTATTCATAACGATTGAGCTCTAATGATGTATACGTCAAATTGTATTTTTTTCTCAAGTTTAATTTAAAACCATAATAGAACTGAATTTGAACGAAAAAAATCATTTTTATTATTTCCATAACAACATATTAACGAAGCAGGGATTCTCCACAAAAATATGATGACACCATTCCGCCGGACAGTGGTCTGTATTCTAAATTAGCTTACATTAATTAATACCTTCTTAATATGAATTGAAAAAATTATGAAAAATATCAATTCTATTAGTTTTTAACATGCTGAATCCAAATTTTTTATCAGCTTTTAAATCAGCCCCTAATTAGGGGTAAAAAAATCTTATTCCCTAAATTCTCAAAAAACTTGCATATTATTGAACATCAATTAATTTACATATTTTAATGCTGTATTTAAATATAATATTCATTTTGTAATCAACCCCTAGTTATGGGTAATAGGGTATATCATTAATTTTTAAAATTAAGCTAAATACATTTATCAATATTTAATATTGTATTATAACTATAAAAACTAGGTTAACAAAAACTATAAATATCACTATCGCTATCACTATCACTGTTCCAATTTGATTCATCTAACTGCATTATATTCAATGACGATTTAGCTTCGTTCGATAAGTCTTGTTATGTTTTTTTTGGAAGTTATCTTATGGTTGATATTAAAGGACCAGATGATATTAATAACACATGTAAAAGGTCTTCGTTTGTGTTTATTCTTGAATTTTTTCTTGTGTGACATTGTCTGTACATTTTATAATCTTTATTTCGAGATTCTTGGGCCTCCTCTGATAATTGTCCTAAAAAAAAATTCAATTGTGCTTCATTATTAATATATATATATATATATATATATATATATATATATATATATATATATATATATATATATACTTACCTACCGGTAAAAGTGCATAGCGAATAACATCAGCTCCATGAATTAATATTTTATGTACGCTTGATGCCATATAAAACCAGGGGTATAAGGAAACAAATAGTTTAGCTGTTTTTACACCACCAAAAAAAAAAATATATATATATATTTTTAGGAAAAAAAAATTAGGTAACAAAAATGAATTATTACCTCGCAGTACCACATCAACTAATAAGCCCACATCCGAACGAAATTTGTTCTAAATCATATTTTTCCGTGTATTAAATGTTTCTTTATTTTCGTCTGTTCTAACCTAGATGTTCAAACAATGAAATTATATATCTCAACAGTAGTAGTAGGTACCTATATTGTCTAAATCTTTATCATTTATATTACCTGCCAACATTTAAATGGTACACGATACGATATGTGTATAATACACTCAAAAAATCGTATCCACGAGTGTAAAGTCGATAAACCAAACTTAAAGCTCTGTGGATTTACATGCTTTCTTTTAATGTGATCGATCTCTTTAAAACATTTTGGAGTGCCACCACATATATAGAATGATTGACTGGATGTTCCGGTCATTGAATTACATACCTGAATACATTTTAAAACAATTTATATTAAACCATTATATATTTGTTATAGTTAAATTAATTAAAGTACACATTTTACTTTTCCGTCAACCATTGAAAATATTCATATGTGTTTAATTTGCAGAATTATGTTATCCAATAATATTTCCGTGGGCAGTAGATTATTGATTTCAATTTCAGTTGCATTAACTTCTCTCAATGTGCTATCAACTGTTTCCTTTTCAAAGTTAAATTTTATTGGACGACAAAAGCGCGCCGCTCTAAATTTTAAACTGTTATACGTTTTATACTATTTATCCAATAATAACAATTTAAAGATCACGATTTGAAGGGAAAAAAGCGTATTTTCTTTCACATAATAACATATTTATAATAATAGTTGTAACTTGAGAAACTTGAAAATCACGAAGGTAAAAAAAATTGTCTCAATAAAAATATAGTTATATTCGTGTTTAAAATTGTATAAAAAAAAATGAAATCGAAATTCTGATATACGATGCGTTCGGATTAAAAATTTAATTAAAAATGCGACCCAAACCGATCTGAATAACACGTTTTGAAGCTCACCGCCGTTGACAGTGGTGCGTTGTGGGCCGTTCATGTGTTCACCGCGTGTCCATGCCCTCCCGGACACAGTGCCGTAACCACCCTACGTGGCGCCCTTGGCGAATTTTATTTTGGCGCTTATTTTTGTTTTTATTTCATAGGTATTAATCATTTTTTATACAAATATAATAATATCATATTCTTACGTGTTAATCAAAAAGCTGCCATATTTTCTAAATAATGAAATCTTTATATAGCTGATGAGTTATACTAAATTATTAATAATTATGTAAGTCTTAATTTACAAAAATAAAAATAAACCAAAAAAGCACAACAACGTTTCTTGTAATATTTAAATAAATTTAATATCATATAATATTAAATACACTGAAAAAAATATATCATATTTTTAATGAAAAACGTATATTATTTTAATGAAAATCGGGTATGATTTTGAGCCTATGATATTCATTCATTAAATTAAATATTAATGTTTCATAAAAACAATGATTTATAATTTCATTAAATTAAATACAAATTGAATTAATTTGATTTCCATTTTACTAAAATTGTGGAAATGATACAGTAAATCTAATGATACTATTTTCTTTTGTTTTAAAACATGATACCTTGATTAGAAGATTTATAACTTTAAAATAATGAATTTGTAGCAATGAAATAATTCTATTATTTTCCTTCTTTATAAGGTATAGACATTAAGTTAAAGGAATATTATTGTTAATATCCAATAAAATTTTCATACATTTTATGCAAATTTCCTTTAAAATTAGTAAACAGTTGTAACAATTTAATGAAATTGAAATGATCTATGTCTTCAAATTGAAGAATATATGAAAAATATAAATATGTAAAACCAACATGAATAAATACATTATTTATTAAACAATAAAGACAGCATGATAGTACAAATAATATAACATGATAACATGTATTATATACAATAGTAATAGAAAACAGTAAAATAATATAATTTTTATAAATATAGGTATTAATTTTACTTAAAATAATTAATGACTTACAACTAAAAAGAAAAATTAATCTTTAAACAATAACAATATTAATGATAATTTTTATATTTTAACCGTTATTAAAATTATAAATACAATTTATAAAATTACAAAATTAATCTTAAAAATAATTTTTCAATCTAATAACTGTCTCATTTGTAGGTAATTCATACAAATGAATTGGAGGACCCATAAATTCTTTAATACTTTTTAAAGCATAAGTTTTTGGTAAACATTGACTTATGACATAACTTGTTAAATGTTTTTTGTAAGAATCTATTTTTAAATTTTGACACAGAAAAAAAATATCATCATTTAAACATACAATTTCTTTTAATTTATAAGCCAACACAGTATGATGACTTTCTGAAAAAGTTGTTAGGATATGATTGGCTTTGTAAATGGTATGACAATAAGAAATTGAATTATAACAATTATAGTAATTTAGTAACAGCAAATTATTTGGTGGAAATAACATTTTTATTTTAGAAAAATATTTAGAAAAAGAAACTGGAGTTTCTGCGCTTAAAGGAAACCATTTTTTTATTTCAAAATTTAATATTAATTCAGCAAAATTGATTGAATACTTCATTGATAAAGAAAGAGGAATATTTACTCTGGAAGTAATATTTTTACAATAAGATTTAAGTTGTTTGTGTTTTGATTCAAAGCGGTAAGACCATAGAAATTTTAAAGGTCCAGATTTCCTTATAATATTACAGTAGTGAGTTAGTAAATGATGTTTGGGTTTTAATGTGTCATTGAATAATTGTATGTATTTACTGTTATGATATGCAACACATTCATTTAACTTTTCTAGATTTGAATCATTAAACTTAGGTAATAACAACAAGTCAACTAATTCTATGAAATTAATTAAAAATAACCAATATTTATCATTTTCTGGAACTAAATCTCCAATCAAGAGAGGGAAGAAATGTAAAAATGTCTGCATTTCTCTAGAACTCATATTTATTTTTAACTTATCTGATTTAACAAACTTTAAAGGAGGAGACATATTGCCTACTTCAGAATCACCATAATTGAAACCTATTTTCCTGATATTTAAAGTTTCTAAAGTAAAATATTTTAATCTAATAAAATTATTAATTAAATGACACATATTATAATTAGCAACTCCTTCGTAAATATCATGCATAATATCAACAGAAAAATTGTCAACAACGTGAAAAGAATTAATTGAATTAAATATTGAATTTTCAGAAATCCCGGTCTGCTTTAAATCATTTTGTGAAACATGTTCATTATAGTTTACTTTATTTCGAAGTGAATTTTTATCTTCGATAGCCATTGTTTGAGTTTTTTTTTTATTATTTACACAAAAACGACAAAAGTGAATAGATGAAAATGATCTTGAAAATCCTAAAACTGAATTAATACCAAGATTATCACCGACAACTAATCCCAATATAAACTTGATATTCAAGGTTTTTTTTGGCAAATTAATTTTTATACCAATAATTTCCAATTCATTTATCTCTTCAATTAACTTAAAAAATGCCTTATTGTTACCAATTCTTTTGACATCTTTGGTATTAAAAAGAGCAGCAACAAATATTGAACTTAAACTATACCTTAAACAATCTGGAGCTGATGGAAAAGAATAGTAAACACCTAATAAAGAAGAAGCATGCGGTCCAAGAGGATTATTAATCTCAAAATCGTCAAAATATAGGAAATATGGTATTAGAATCGAATCTTCTTTATTTTGTAATAATAATATTTTGTCTTTCCAAAGTTGACAATTAATAAAATTAGTAAAGGCGGTTTCTGAATTTAGAGAATTATGGTTCTCAATAAATAAATCTAGCACACCTGGTGCTTCAAAATATTTCCTAAACTGAAATTTAAGAGGAAGGATTACAGCTTTGGTTTTGTTTTCGTCAACAGTGTTCACATTATGTAAAACAACATTTCTTATAGTATTATCCAAAGTTATAACATTAGGTTTCTCATAGTAATCATCCTTCTGCAAATTATTTAAAAATGTATATTCTGAATCAATACCTTCAAATGGATTATGACAAAAATTCACTATTGATTGAAATGCATTTTTAGTTTCTTTATCTAATGTATTATTATGAATTAGTATATTGTTAATTTCTTTAGAAATCGAAGATGTGATCATTTTTGTTACATTATTTTGAAGTTCTGATGCATCCTTTCTGGATAAATTGAATTTACTATAATATTGGACGGAAAATTTTAAGGCAGACATTTTTAATGAATTTAAATCTACGTTGTAATTATTAACATCAATAGGCAGTATATTAGTTGTGTCTATAATTTCATCTTTGAAATTATTAGACAAATATGTATTATTTGGTAAGGAATTGTCTTTATTTATTTCTAAAGGTGGAGCAATATCTATGGGTGTATGTTTAAATTCTTTTTTAACATGCTTGGAAAATGACCTAAATGATGAAAAAGTTTGAGTGCAATGAGTAATACCACATTTATAAATACTTGAAGATGTCAGGGAATGATATAATTTTAAATGGGATATATATGGATCTAAATTTGAAAATTTATTCTTACAAATAAAACAGGTTAAATACATAGTAATTTAGTGACTTTGTAAAAATATTATTTAAGATCAGAAATTAGTAGTTCGAGCGAAGGATTTTTCACATCAGTAGCATTTTCTATGTCATACATATACTTTTGAAAAAATGTCCACACTAATATACATTGTGAAGGGTATTGTAAATTAAAAGTGTGAAAAATTTTAAAACATATATCAACTGCTTTTACAATATTAGAAAACTTATAGAATGTATCAAAATAATAAACAAAATATTCTTTAGATGCCCAAACACCACTTACTCCCACAACACAAATTAACGGCTGCAAAGATTGTCTATTTTTGTAGCAATTATCAATTTCAATTTGAATTTGTGAATGAAGATCATTCATAGATGCAACTTGAAGCAAAAATGTTTTACGGCCATCAGCAATTGAAGTCTTCACAACTCTTTTCTTATTACTAAATTCGTCTATGTGACACGTTTTGGACGTTGGAACCAATAATGAATTCATTAAATCAAATATAATTAAATTCCTTACATCTGTAATTTAAATATCACGCATCAATTAAAAAATAATAACAAATACCAATATAGCTTAAATATTTAGTACCTTGATTTTCATCACGAATATTTTCTAATTGTTCTAATAAATCTCTGCTGTTTGCATCCTTTATTTTAATTTTCATTAATGGTATAATTTTTTCAACAAAACAGTCCCATTTATCAAAGAGCAATCCACCTTTTCCTGGATGTAAATATTCAAAATCAATATCAATCTGAAATAAAAATTTGAAAACTTTCATAAACCAGTTTTTAAATGTCAATTATTAAATTCATTCTTTATGAGGTAAACAATGTATTTCACACAAAACAATTAAAAAGACCGGTGAAACCCGAAAGCGCAAAACACCTTTTTTTTTTCGATAGACCAAAAGTTCAGAATGAATTTGCGCTCTTGTACCTTAGAAGTAGGATAAAAACGCAAAAAAAAATATTGTATCCGTTACAATTTTTAATTAATATACAAGAGTATTTTCAAAATTCAATAATACATCAATGTCAGTTGAAACAGTGGGCTCCAAATTTCAAATTTAATATTAAGGTACTCATTTTAATATTATACTGCTTATAAATGAAATTAAAATTTCAAATTTTTATATTTTTTTATCATTAATTGATTATATTATTATTTTAATAAAATACATTTTATTTTTGGAAAATAATATTATACTGCTTATAAATCTAATTAAAATTTTCAAATTTTTATACTTTTTTATCATTAATTGATTATATTATTTTAGTAAAATACACTTTATTTTTGGAAAATATATTTGCGCTTATGGTTTGTTAAAAAAGTATTTTTTTTTCGCTTATGGAACTTTAATTTTGCGCTTATGGGCTACAGCCCTTAAGACCATACATTATTATAAAAATATCGTTTAATAAAATATATTTACCAACTGATGTCCAAAGGTTTGTTTGTACATTGGCCAATTTTCAAGAATGTTAACAATAGTAGTACTGCTCAAAGCAAGAAATTGTTTACGATAAATAGCAGTTTCTTTCCACTTAAGTAAAATGTCATCTAAAGGTTCTACATTAAACTGAAGCCATTTTTGGATGCTAATTATCGTATCCAAATCTAAAATGAACAAATAAATTATATATTATAACTTATTTAGGTGCAAGTAGTTATTAATTTAACTAATAATAAAACGAATATACCTAATTTATTAACTGATTACTTTGTTTTAAATTATAATATAATATGCATACAATAATATTAATAAATAATTTAAAATTTTAAATATTCACCATAGGTTGCCTGTTGGTATTCTTGTTCAGAACTTTGTTTTGGAATGTGTGTGAAAGTTTTTTTAGAATCAACCCAGAGTTCACTTCGGCGTAACTTTGAAACTGTATTGTGATACTTTTGGTACAAAGATCCTTTTGGCTTTTTTTTAGGCACTGGCATAAAATATGTGTCCTATAAATAGTAAATCATGAAATATAATTTTCATTCAACAATACAATAAATTAGGTATAACTTTCTTATAAAAAGCCAGTACAGAAGTAACTATATAATATATTCAATTCAATGGTAGGTATCATAGATTAAATATAATTGTAATACTTAAAAGTACAATCAAATGCAAATTGATTGTATTTTATTAAAATTTTAGTTATCATCAAAGATATTCATAGAAAATTCAAACTTTGTACTGTTAGAATATTATAATATAGTCAAAACCTAAGGTAATAGGTAATTCAATAATTATTTTTAAATAGGTACCTATATAAATTAAGATATTGTAGGTACCTAACAAATATTTGATTTCCATATGGTACAAACCTTCACTTCAGTTGTAAAATAACTAACTATATTCACAGCTATTTTTTCCAGAAGTTTGGGACTTGCATGAATTTTTTTTAGAAGTAAATATTCAATAACGATATCTGTAATATTTTTGCGACACTGATCATTTAATCTGTGATTTTTTGAGAAAAATTGTAATACCATATTTCCTTTTCCAGAACTAGTCAATAAGTCTTCTAAATTAAACTATATAGAAATTATGAAAATGAGTAATTAACTAAGAATTATGTACGACCTAACAAGTTTATGAGTTATGCAAGTGTAATATAATACAAATTGTTTAACATAGAAAATAAATCAGATTGAATTCAATTGAAGTTAACTTCATATAGATATTATAATGCATGCTTCATTACTTAATTATAACCAATATATCTTACATTAATCTCATAGTTTACTGTGGAGCCATGATCCATTTTTGCAGAAACAGAACTATCTGAATTGGTGCATTCATTATCAGAAGAATTAGTATTGAAACGTGTGCTGTTTGAATGGACAGACTCCTTAATAAATAATAGATATTAAATTAATTAAAAATTACAATTTCAATACTCATCATTTATCAAGAAAATATACTAGTTTACAATGTATACTAACATTGAATTGTGATTGCCATTTCATCAAATTATGTTCAAAGATAATTCTTTGACCAAATTTTTCTTTGGGGCACAAGGTATCTAAATGTCTGGCATTCATTAATTTCAAACCTTCCAATGTTATACTACATTCTACAAATTATAAAAAAAAAATTAAACTAGGTACCTATAGTAGGTATATAATGCTTCCATAATATACGTATTGCAGTAGGTAGGTACCTACATTATGTCAATAAATATAATATATAATAAAATGTAATAGGTATTTATTTATATAAAATAGCATGCTCTTTAATTAGGTACATAATATATATAGATATATTAAAAGTTAAAAATAATTGAAACAATCTACCTACCTTTAAACACTTGGTAAAAACATTCTCCTTTCAACTCATGTAATATTCTAAATAATTCTTCATCATATCCTGCAAGAATTGGTGAACCAAACATATCTTCGGAAAATGTAATGTCAGCATTCATTATAGTATCATGAGCATCCATTCTTAATTTAAATTGTTATAATAGAATAAACGTTTAATTTGTCACAACTAGAAACTCGCGGACACTCGCAAACTTTACACTAAGGTTCAAATAACAACCATATAAAATAATATTATAATAAAATAACACAAGACAATATTAATATATTAAATATTTAATATCGTATACGATATGACGATATGTATACATCCAAGTCGTAAATACTGCAGTACCTATTACATGTAATATGGTGTGCGAATGTGCAATGCGTATGACGACGACTTCACGTTTTGACGGGCTACCAATACCATAATGACAGTAATGACACTACAATATTACCAAAGAATAGAAACTTCTTATCTCATATATTTATAAATAGTATTTAATAATAAATATTAATGATAATAATCATTAAATTTATGATATCTCTCATGAATTCAAATCCAAATTGAAGTTGTTAAATTGATGAAAGTTGCTCCATAAATAATATTTCATCAAAATGATTATAATTATCATAAAAACAATACTATTTATAGATCATACATTTAAAAATACAAAAACACTATTTCTAAGAAAAAATCCCATTGGTTCAAAGACGAAAGTTATACAATTTATGTAATATTATAGTAGATTTTATTATGAAAACTATTAATAGTAATATTATTTACCATTAAATTTAAGTTAGAATAGTTCATAAAAATTAAGATAGTTTTCATGATTTCGAAGACAAAGATGTTGAAATTTAAACCATAGTCTTTCTTAGTTTTAAAGAAAAATATGTATTTGTATCAATGGAAATGTATAAATTTAATGATATATTTTTTTCATTAAATTAACACAAGTATACTTAAAATTATGACATTATCATTGTTTTAACGAAAATAGAAATATTTTTGAAGAAAGTAACGTTCCATTCAAGCAATGGAACGAATTCATAGAAATTAAAACTGTCTTTTTTCTGAGTGTAGAACAGGTATTACAATAAATTATTGTTATTGATATTACAATTTTATCTTTCTAGCCCCTTTTTTGCGCTTGATTTTAATAAAACTTTAAATAATTTATGAGAAAAAAAAGTTACAAAAAAATGTTTTATTCGACTCGAATGCGCCCCTTGCTTTACTGCGCCTTTGGCAAGCGCCCATGTCGCCAACCTCTAGTTACGGCACTGCCCGGACAGGAACCCCGATCGAGCTTGTCCCTCGACTAGACGGAACGCTGCTGCTACAGGTTCTCGCGACGTGTGCGACATTCGCTTTCATCCAACGGGGGTGGAAAATTCACCGCGGCTCTTAATACTACTGCTATTGCTTGTAATACCATTATTATTGTAGTTATATTTGGAAAATTGGTTCTCCGAACCGACGTTTTATTATCGAGAGCCGGGCTTTAACTTTTAACGGCCGCGACGAAAGTAATTAAAACGAATATACCCGCCGCCGCCGCCGCCGACGCTCAGCAGCCACCGAGTCTTAATCTGATATAACCAACCAATTAAAACGATTCTGGCCACTACCATTAACTGACATGCGGTGGCGGCGTCGAGCAATAAACGCTAAAAAGGGTAATCTTGCGTACTTAAACGAATAGAAAAAGAAATAAAAACCAATATAATGTGTGTGTGTGTGCGAGTGTGTTTGTGTGTTTGTGTGTGTGTGTGTGTGTGTGTGTGTGTGTGTGTGTGTGTGTGTGTGTGTGTGTGTGTGTGTGTGTGTGTGTGTGTGTGTGTGTGTGTGTGTGTGTGTGTGTGTGTGTGTGTGTGTGTGTGTGTGTGTGTGTGTGTGTGTGTGTGTGTGTGTGTGTGTGTGTGTGTGTGTATTTACGAATGGTGTTTACGTGTAATCCATTGTTAATGTTGTTTCGGTCGTAATTGTTCAATATGAACATATTCGTAAGGAAAACAAGAACAATCTGATATTAAATATATATATCCTACAGAGGTTTATACGATTCAGTTTAACCGTGTTATTATTATATGTTATGCAAAAATTTAAATTTTTTTTCTCGAAAAATTAGAAATAACGTTTTCATGAAAAAAATAATGTATTGGCTATTTTTTTTTTATCTATTTGTTTTCTTTTCAGTTTATTAGTTTTCTTAAGCTCTCGAATGTGTAACACCATTTATAACATTGTATTATAAAAGATAATGCTTTTTTGAAAACTCCTATACTTAAATTTGTTTTATAGAACAAAGAAATAGAAAAGCACCATAGGTGCAATTAGGAGTGCTAAAAATGTCAGTCCTCGGAAATTTGTTTCTATTCCCCCGCCAAATAATATAGTAAAAAATTACAAAAGAAGTAATTTATTCAGCGGTGAGTAAAAAGCCGGAAAATATATGTTTGGAATCGTATTTTTCAAGAAAAATTATTTTCAAGAAACATGTTTTATTATAACTGTATTTTAAATGAACCATATTTCTTCTAAATCACAATGTTTTGGAAAATATTTTGTAGGAAACGTATTTCAGCGGAACCATATTATGTCAGAAACGTATTTTAATGAACGATAAATTTATGTATTTTTTGAAAACACATTTTGTCGTTTATATATTTCTATGAAACCATAAATCATCTGAAATATATTTTGTTGGAAACGTGTTTTATCGGAAAAGTATTTTGTCGGAAACGCAATTTCCATCAGAACACCTTATTTCCAATGAAATATTTTTTCAACAAAATACGGTTCTAGAAAAAAAATGTTTTTAATTTCTTTGCTCATATAGTCCGAACTAATACTATTCCGATCATATATTCTTCCAACAAAAAATGTCTGATGAAATACATTTCCAACTATTGTAAAAACGTTTCCAAATAAATATATTTCAGAGAAAAGACATTTCGAAAATATAAGTTTCAATAAAATATTTTTAAATAAGATATAGCCTTTATTTATTCGATATATCCCCCTCTTAAAATAAAATTAAAATAAAGTCTTTGTTTTACCTATGATGAGTATTTTAAAGTTTAGAAATATGGTTAGTAGAAGAACATTTTTCAAGAGTATCTCTACAATTTACGTCACTAAATATCGAAAAATACTTTAAAAAATAATTTTTTTTCATAATATAATGTCAAGAAAAGTGGATAACCATTTTATTAAATTATTTTCATACAAATTTGACATGAAAAAAATTAATTTTAAATTTACATACTATACACATTTAAATAAAATCATTTAAACGTCCAAAGAATACTCTATGTGGCAATAATATATAGTATGACATAGCTAAACAACTGTATCGGCCGTTACAAAGTATTGTTTTTAATCTCGTGCGTGAGAGCAAACGGCTGCATCCGAATTGCATGCGGCAGAAAAAAAAGTAGGAAGCGTATGAATTGCATGCGACATTATTTGGTATTTTAGGTTAAAATTCGTCGATATAACTGAACTATTATATGTACTTCTATACTTAGTAAGAATTGCAAAATAATGTATCACGTATAATGCAGGCACGAAGTTCAGATTTAAATAAAAGACGACGAGAAGTAGTTGAAAAGGAAAATTTACTTAGTACAATTATGACACAGTATGAAGATAAATCCATTTCTAGATTTGAGTTTGTTAAAATGATAGTGAAAACTATGTAAATATAATTGATGTAACATAGAGATGGGAATTTTACCGTAAAAAAAATTTCGGTAAATTTACCGGTAAATTTTACGTAAATTTACGCAAATTTACGTAAATTTTTTAATATAGTATATTTTTTTTTACAAACTTATTACGAACTCAATAACGTGTTGTTTATAGCACAAATTACTTTTATTACCACACTTGTCCACACTTAACTTAAAGTATTATATTCGAATACGTATAAATATGAATAGTATGATCAATAAATTATGCAAATTTTAAATTAATTGAATTGAGGAAACATCACAAAAATTAACTCATTATAAATATAGATATACATGCTTCTCTTTATTGGTTATTTCTTTACAGATACTGAGATGCCTGAGTTAAGTTAAATGTAAATTCAATTATCATAATATTTATAAACCGATTTAAAGTTTGATTCATAAAATTAATCGTCACTTAAAATATAACGTTCATCTGATAAGTTATCGGATTCAACTAGATCTTCTGTATCATATTTTCATCTTCAGTATTTTCACTATCATCTTTATTTACAATGTCATCAACATTTTCCACATACTTATCTGTTGCTTATTCACTTACTGATTGAACACAGTTATTTGACACTAAATTGGTGGAACTGATAGAACCGATAATCTCGTAGAAATGTCACTAATATTGATGCGCACATGAAAACGTTTGAAATAAGTGGTCACTCGGTTTTTAGAACGGTAAAAAATATTTACCGGGTAAAAAAAATATCAGTAAAATTTACGTAAATTTACCTTACCGGTAAAATTTACCGGGTAAATTTACCAAGCTCCCATCTCTAATGTAACATAATTTAAATGTAATTTATGTAATGTGACGTGATTTTAAAAATTTAAAACATTGGTAAAATAATTCTGAATACGTGCCTACAATTCTTGTCACCATTCTTTAATATATTTATTAACCCCGAAGTACTTTTATTTATTTATTTTTTTTTTTATTATATTTTATTATTTGTAAACCATAGACATTATACAACATAAATAGTAATTATATGTAATAATTTTTAAATTAAACTCATTATCATACAATTATAATAGCATTAGATTTTTTTGTTTTTCATTCACAAACTAAAATCGTTGGACACCCCCTCCCAAAAAATAATTCTGAATACGTGCCTACAATTCTTGTCACCATTCAATACAGCAAGAAATAAAATCAAAAGACATTTGCACGTACATATACATTATTAGGCATACAATAATACACACATACTCATTTACTAACATAAAAATGTTATAAGAATCTGTTATCTACTTCTGTGCAAAATTTATCATTTAAATGCAATATATAAATTACAATCCACCGACATAATTTTATCTATCCAGCGCATGTATCATATTAACTAATTTAACACATCGAGAATGTAAATATCATATATTATGCACATTCAGTTTGCGTTCGACAGTGTTATCGCTCTCATGTGTGAATTTATAGTGAAGTCGAAATTCTAGTTTCGATGTTGTGCCGGCAAGAAGATTTATTTGTTTTAGAAGCGTTTACATGTTCGTGTACAATGATCTAATTAAACATTATAATATTGTAATACGATGTACTAGAGTTAATTAACTTGTAATGATCGATCGATAATTAATCGATCGATTTCGGAGAACAAACGGAGGTACAAACGACAGTGCGTTGTACCGAAAGGAACAAATGCGACTTGTAGCAGAACATAATATTTGCGAAATTATCAACTTCTCAATCAAAGAAGGTAACATCTCACTATCATAATGTTGCTCGGTCATTGTTCAATGAAGCCAAAAAAACAATCTATACTTCACCCACAAAACAATAATAACGACGAACAACAACTAGGACAGCGGTTAAGGTATTTGTATGTACTCTAAATAATGTGTACGCCATGTATAAATATTAAAACGATTATTAAGATTGAAAACTTTAATTTTATCAAGCTTGAAATGACTTTGTCAATTGCATAACAAAAATTAATAAAATAATATTAACCTAACCTAACCCTTTTATCATAAGATCGCTAAGATGCGTTAGAGAAGGAGGTAAGAGGCTTGAGCCTTTAGCTTTTTTAATTACTTTCGAATTCTCTAAAATGTATGTGTTATAAATTATAATACATCTTCTATAGTTCATTTTCAAAATTATTATGATAATGTTTTTTCATGAAAATAAATTTTATTGAAAGTAAATATCTTTAAATATAATAATTTATCTCTCTAAATAATATTCTATCCCCCAATTCTATTGGTACCTACTTTTTTATACACAATCTGTACAACGTAGCACAATAAGTATATGTGATATTATAATAGTAACATGAATATTTTGAATTAAGAAACCACCCATTGGTAACACTTGGCTGGGAATTAACGATATCTAGAGTCTAGAAATTCGTTGTTGTTTTTTTTTTTTTTTTTGGTACCTACTTAATAAGTGAAAAGTTAACAGCAATCATTTTTTATATCAAAGACAGTAGTTTAAGATTATTAAACAGATGACTTAAAAATATTTGCATTCATTTAGTTTTGAACTACTCGTTCAATAATATTGAAAATGTTTTTAACTTATTTATTATGATTTACTGTCAACTTGTAGTATAGGTACTACAATAAATCCATAAACTACCGTTTAGTTAGTTCACTTGGTGTTTACAGAAAAATGCCATTTTTAAAGACGAAATCGAAGAAAAAGAAGAAGTCGAAGCTGAATGGTTTGTACAAGTCCTGTGAAGAATCAACGAAAAAAGATGTCGAATCTAAATTCGTATTCGTTAAATCAGACAATCAACCGGTTATTAGCCAGCTGTAAGTCAAAATAATTTTGTTTAAGATGTATTATTCACGGTCAAAATAATATTTACCCGAGAATGTTCAGGAAACTTTATAAAAAATAATAATAAAATAAGACGATTAAAATCGAGGATTCCAACCGTGTTATAGAAACGACAAAGTACTTATTTTATTCTAAGGAAATGTACAAAAATCAATACGATGCGTTTACCTAGAAATCGTAATTTCATTAAAAACAATTCGTCATCACTCCCAGATTATAAATACCAACTTTAAAATATTCCGAAATGTTTAACTGGCCTTCCCATTATCCACGTAGTCATGTTTTTAGTAAATGTGTTAAATACTTATAAAATATGCGAGCATATGAGAAAGATACCGACTAATACTGCGCGGAATTTCATCTTGCTACAAGTAGGTACACTGATAAATAGAAAAACGTAAAAAATTAAAACAAAAAGTGGTCACGTCTGTCAATTATTATCGTGTGTACGTCGTACGACTTGGTTAGTTTTAAACATTACATTTTTTATTTTTACACCATAACCTAAAATAGGTAACTACAATCTAAATAGTAGGCAATATGAATTTTAGATTTTACGGTTATAAATCGAATTTTCTAATTCAATACTTCGAAGTAGGTAATTATTAATCATAATTTATGATTTATGGAGTCCTTGAAAATCATGAAAATATCGGCACTTCCTAGAATCACACGATCACACAAAATGCATAGCCTAATTCCGCACGCAAAAAAAAACTTTTGATCACGTACACATTCATTTAATCGCTATAGCCTAAATACAGCACGCAATAAAAAAATGATTCGACCCAAATGCATTGAGTCGTATAGTCTAATACGATTAGTACACATAGTAAATGATAGAAATGACCTATTCATTCATAATGTTTTATTCTTTTAATAATCATGACGAATACATTCGTCAAGTAAACAAAACGATCAGTAGCGTTAAATTAAGATAATTTTAGATTCTCAGTGAAACGAGGGATCTTAAGGTTTTACAATGTTGTTTTTTTTTGTCCATAAACACTTTCGGGCAGTATTAATTCTTCAAAAGTTTCATCAAGTAACTCTATAGATGGTAAATTGAATGCAGATTGTATTCTAAACAGGTCATTTTTCTCTCCTTTCAACAGTTTTTCTTGATGTGAGGAAAAACGTTAGAATTGGCATTAAACGAGACTTATACAAAATCGATGTTAGTAATTTAGTCATAATTAGGAAAGTTATTTTGTTAAAAACTTGAAATTTTCGCCATATATTAACGGCATATTTATACACATTTAAAACATTTTTAAAAAATTTGACAACACTATGGAGCTAAAAATAAAACTTTAAAAGTAGCTTGTTTTGTTAAAGTTTTTCTCTAATAATATTTTTAATATTTGACAGATATATTAAAAATTCAATATGAAAAAATTTCAAAAATCGTTGGTCAGATTTTTTTTCTGTATGCGTTTAAGTAAATTATGGTATTTTACGATTTTTACGGAATTAATTACTTATTTTGATATCAATTTTCTACTTAAAATGTTTACTTAAAAAATCGGTGTGTCCAATCATTATGAAACTTTGAATAAAGATGGAACAACATGTTTTTAATCTTTTGGTAAAAAGAAAATTTCTCATTTGTCAAATAAGAAAACTTTAAACAGATTTGATAAAAAAAAAATATATACTGACAATCAAACTACAAATGGTTGAATATATAAATGGTATATTTTTTTATACTAAAGCTTTGCTCATAATCATTTAACTATAGGAATGACCTATCATTTCTTTTAAGTACAAATGTACAATGCACCCATTTCCAATACCATGTCCTTGGTACGAAGAATACCCCATGGTGCGAAGTATGCACTAATTTATTTAGATTTTATTTTAGATAACATTTTTAATTTCTAATATTAAGAATTGAAAATGTGATATTACCTTAATCATTATGCTAAACTAACGACTCCGAACATATTTTTCAAATTCGATAAACAGAAAGATTTTGTAATCTTTTTACTAACTTCTTATACAATATTTCCGGTACCGATTGTTTTGACTTAAATTTCCCATTTTAAATGTTTATAAAAAATAATTGATTCATTTAATCGTTTTAAAACTTAGGTAGTAGATTGAAAAATATTTGGGAGAAAAAAAATCTCATTTGTGTTGGAAAAATTTTAAAACGGTTTTGATACAAAAAAAAACCTATAGGAAATTAGTCCAAAAAAGGTGATGTACATGAATGGCTTATTTTACACTGAAGCTTTGTTCAGGATTATTTAACTAGAAAAATGATTAATCGTTTCTTTAAAATTCAATATCCATCTCTGTTATTTTGTCTGAAGAGTTAATATATACCCATGATGCACTGAAGTATGTCCACTTTTTTGACTCATTGTTATTATTTTATTCCAGGCTTTTTATTATTTATCTGTTTTAGATTCTGAACGGAGTGAAGAATGTATTGATTTTACAATGATGTGTGTTTTTTTTTTTTTTTTTTTTTTTTTTTTTTTTTTTTTTTTTTATTTTTGTGTCTGTCGACACGATTTGGGGCAGTAAAAATGCTTCGATTTCCTTATATAGCAACTTTTCTGAAAGGAAATTGAATCTAGTTGGTACTTTGGGGGGTCAAAAGTTAAAAATTTTCAATATTTTTTTAACGCGCCGGGAAAAACCCTTAAAAAATGAGGGAAAAACGGTATATTTTACGCAAAACCAGTTTTCGACAAAATCAAATTTTTTATTTTGCTATAACTCAAAAACTAATCGATGTAAATACTTGAAATTTTCACCAAATGTTAAAATTAGCGTTCTCTATACACCGTTAAATTTTCAAAGTATTTTGACTTTTATTGAGCTAATTATAGACAATTGAATTTTTCAATTTTTTTAAGTATTTTTTTTTTAAATAACGATAAAATTTTTTTTTTTTGCCAGAAAATCTTGAAAATTTAATACAAGGTTTCTTATAAGTTGTTCCATAACTGATAAAAAAAAATCCAAAATCGTAAGTCACAATTTTTTTTTATAAGTGCTCAAAGTTCCAATTTATACGAAATATGTAAAAATTGCGAAAATTTGCAAATAATTTTGTTGTTGAAAAATCGTAAAATTTTTTTCTTTTATAACTAAGTTTTGAAAATTTGGTACAAGGTTTTTCATTAGTTTTTCTTCAATTATCTGCAAAAAAAACTCTACCAGATTCAGACAAAAAAATTTTATGAGTGTTTGAAATTTAAATTTTTACAAAAACACGTTAAACAACGGTTTAGCCTCAAACGATTTTTGCTATTTGTTTTTTTTTCAAAAAGTATAAGTTGTAGAAACTTGAAAATTTTATCAGTTGTTTATATTGGCATTTTCTTTATATGATTTTATTTTCAAAAGATTTCACTCATTTTTAATCAATTTATAGGCATTTGAAATATTCGATTTTTTTTATTTTTTTTTTTATAAATGTTGATAAAAAAAATGTAGCTCGGACGAAATACTTGAAAATTTAATAGCAGGGTCCACATAAGTTGTTCTAACTCCCATTCAAAAATTATAAAAATACATAGGCACAATTTTTTTTTATAAGCATCTAAAGTTCAAACATTTACGAAATAATTACATGATTGCGTAAAATAATAATTTAGCCTTCAACTATTTTTGATATTCGTTCTTATTCAAAAAGTATAAGTCGAAAAAACTTGAAACTTTCACCAAATGTTTATATTGGAATAATCTATACGTAGTACAATTTTTGTAAACTTTAGACTTTTTTTGAGCTTTTAATAGACAATTGAAATTTTCAACTTTTATTTGTTTTTTTTTCTGAAATGTGGATAAAAAAAATTTGACTGGACAAAAATTCTTGAAAATTTAATACAAGGTACCTAATATGTCGAACTTATCGGTATAAAAAAAAAATTCAAAGCGTAATGCACAATTTTTTTTTTATAAGCATAAAAAGTTCATATTTTTACGAAATGTGTAGAAAATCGCGAAAATTTGAAGTTATTTTGCAGTTGAAAATTCATAAAATTTTAAGTATTCAAAACTAAGAATTGTAAATTCGGTACAAAGTTTGACATACGTTTTCCTTCAATTATCTGTAAAAAAATTTGCACTGGAATAAAATCAAAAATTTTTATGAGTGTTTGAAATTACAATTTTTTCACATAATCGCGTAAAATAACAATTTAGGCATCATTGATTTTTGATATTTGTTCTTATTCAAAAAGTATAGGTCGTAGAAACTTAAAACTTTTACAAAATGTTTAAATAGGCATTTTCTTTACATAGTTGTATTTTCAAAATATTTCGTTTATTTTTTAGCTATTTATAGGCATTTGAATAATTCGATTTTTCTTAGATTTTTTTTTATAAAAGTCGATAACAATTTTTTGGCCCTACCAAATCGCTTGAAAATTTAATAGAAGGTTTTGAATAAGTTGATCTAAGAGTGATTCAAAAATTATTCAAATACATAGGCACAATTTTTTTTTATAAGCAGTTGAAGTTCAAAAATCGACAAAATTTGTCAAAATCACGAATATTTGCAAATTATTTTGTAGTTGAAAATGTATAAAAATTTTTGTATTCAAAGATAAGAAATGAAAATATTATGTAATATCACAGCTGATAAAGATAATTAAATAGATTAAGTTTATTATAATATAATCAGTAGCTGACAGCTGTTCTATACAAAATATTGGTAGATTGTAAACACAAGGTGTATAACGTACCTTTACATGGTTGAATAGAACGTTACTAACTTCCAATTTCCAGTTATTTTAATGTGTGTATCAGTTCCATAAACATGCGGATTTTATATATTATTATTAATTATTAATATTTAAATAGACGTAGCCACGGAGCATTCAGCATATATGGACGGCGGGGTCGGGTGGTACCGTCACGATAGTGCATTTAGGCAAATAATATGGTATTTACCTACGCCCTATCTATGCACGTCCTGGTTTGTCCAATGCTCACGAGCAGAAGTCACATGAATAGACAAATGTAAATTTAACCCAATCTAGGATATTAAAATAAAATATATATTACAATTTAAGGCTGACATCTTCATCTTCGTTCAGAATCGTTTTTTTTTTTTATAATATAAAATAATTCCAAAATCTATCCAATAATGCCTAATCTAGCAATGCATCTCGTGTATCCCACCCAACTACTGTATCCTGTACTTACCATGATTTATCATTGCATTCAAATGTAAAGTACCATACAACTAAACTATCGTAAACCAGGTGATCCCATGATAGAAAGTGCTATACACTCCTCACCATTATCTTGTCCGAGGAGCGAAGCGACGAAGGACGAACTTCCACCACCATTATCTTATCGGCTTTTTTTTCAACTGTAAGTAATAAAAAAAAGTTGATTGAAAATCCAGGAATATTCAATTGATATTTAATTAAAAAACAGGAAAAAATTATCTATTTAAACTTTAATATATGTGACATTTTTTTATTAAATAATAATGGCTATGCACATCCATAGTGTTTTTTTTTTCAAAACTAAATTAAACATTCCCTATTTGAAAAAATATATAAATACAATACTAATAATAGGTAGTGTGATTTAATTACACATAAATTTTTCTTAAATCTTGATGGTGAAATATTTCTATAGAAAACGATAATTATTAAATAATATATAAATATTTATTTATTAAATAATTTACGCCCGCCAAGGGCTAGAGTACAATTAAAGTAATTATAACAATTTAGGATAATATAACGAAAAGAAAAATAATAATCGCCTATAAATCATAATATTTTCAAAACACGCAGTCTTAATTTAGTCTTAATATTACAAAACAAACACCGTAATTTATCACCGAAATATCTTAAATATTAAATTTTTGGATTCTGGTTGGTGTACCTACTACTCGAACGTTTAGTTTTGCATACTTAGGATTATAATGGTAGGTACCTAGGCTTATATTTTTGTTTATTTCGCGTCACTGCTGTCGGCGGCGCCCATATTTGTATACAATGCTTATAAACAAAGTAAGTAACGAGATATCAAGCGGAGATAACGTGCGTAGGTTGTATACAACTTCAACGAGACGGTGTGTTTTTTATCAATTTAAAAATTAAAACCAAAATAACATGAAATATTATCTAATAAATTATTTTAGTTAAGGCTTTTATTTACAATGTTTTTCATCATCGAACGCTCCATAAAAGCAAAGAAAATGCGTCGATAAACGTCACGATGTTTTTTTTTAACCACGCAATTATGTTCCCAGTGTTATGTATGTTTGTATAGGTGTTCATTTAAGTAATAATTCGTCGTTTGCAGAAAAACGGATTGATTGTAAGAATACTCATTCAAAATATTTTGTTTTAAGCAGATTTTACTTTTTTTTGTACAACGTGACCACCATCAATGTAGATGATACATTGACTGTGTTGACTAATAATGTATGAATTAATGTTCACTAATGTTTTAAATGATTGGTAACAGATATTTTCGACAACCTAATAGTAATATCTCAATCAGATAATGAATATACTTAGTATAGGTTTTATGTAGAAACAGTTAAACATTAAGCACATAACCTTATTCTCCCATGTTTATGTTTTCTATTTGTCATTTACGTAAAACCTAAATTTTGTCTGATCTTTCTGTTATTCTAATTATTTGAAAAAACATATTATTTTTTACTCACTGTAAATTAACGTTTATAAAATATTAAGTTGTGTATTTGGAGTCTTAATTATAAATAAACTGTACATGTATATGGTTTTAGTTGCCATCTTTCTATTAAACTTGATTCAATTGTTGCATTTCAGGACCAAAAGAATCATGTCTTCTGTACGCATGCAACATTTTGTGACCAGATTAAAGTCGAAGAACTTTGAGACTCGTAAACGTGCTGCTCGTGATTTAAATCTATATGTAATTATTATTATCTTTGACTATGCAATATTATGCTGGAAAATATTAATTTTATTTTGAAAATTCTTCTAGGTGAAAACTGAATTGCGTGAAGTATCGGCTGAAGAACGAGCGGTTTTCAATGATGACTTTAATCAACATATATTTGAAATGGTATCTAGTTCTGACTGCAACGAAAAGATTGGTGGTATTCTTGCCATATGTAAGTAATTACAGCATTTAGGTACATAAATTGATTTTTTTTTTTACTTATTGACCATTAATATTATCTTTTATTGATATTTTGAGATTTATGAAACTTAATCATCACAAATTATCACCAAACTATTACTTTTTTATGTATTTATTTTTAATCAGAGAACTTAGTCCTCTAACATTGTTTATGACTAATCATAAGAATAGAAAATATTAAACTTTTATTAAGTTTGGTATCTTCAGTATTGTATTTCTTTTATAATTGATATTCATACTATGAATAATTAATGCCAAGAAATTTTTTCTAGTAGAATAGAAAGGTGGAAACATATCTGTATGGCTTATTGGTTATAGTGAATAACATTAGTAGTTTAATAATTCTATTGTAATAGTAAATATAATTTGATATCTATGATAAAATAACCCAATATGAGTTGTCAATTACAATGTATGTTATGAAAATATATTTAATACTAAAAACATTGACATTTTTACATTTCTTGGTACAAAATATCTAAGCATTGTATTTTAGGCATGAATGAATAGTTAAACCGTTTTTACATTAACTTGGGCATTAAATTAAACACCTTGGGAAAAATATAAAATGTCTGACTCTTAACAGGCTATGTAGAATTTTTCACAAACTTAAATTTACAAAGTCTTTCTACTAAATTAATTAAGTTTTGTCTTGTTAATAATTGTATTCGAATCTTAGTACATATAGAATAAATACAATTATGCATTACCTGGGCATTTTATAAAAAGTTTGATTGTATACTTTAACCCTAATAGTTCAATTTATTAAAGTACAATTTGATTAGTAGAAAGAGTTTTTAGTTCACATAGTTATAATAAATGTTCTATTATAATATGGAAAACTATGTTACTTATGATTTAATTATTGAAAAATTATTGTTGAAAATTTTAAATAATCGAGAATAAACTAATTAATGTTTTTATTTGGTAATTTGTAAAATGTGTATTAAATGAATAATTACCTAATAATGATACGAATCAATTAATTTTACAGTGTGTCTAATTGGTGCTGATGTTGGTAATAAAAATAACCGTATTAGTAGGTTTGCTAACTATCTACGTAATTTACTGCCATCTGCCGACACGGCAGTTATGGAGCTGGCTGCCAAAACGGTTGGAAAACTAGCCTTAGACTCTGGTACCTATGCAGATCAGTATGTTGAATTTGAAGTAAAAAGAGCATTTGAATGGTTAGGTGGTGTACGAAATGAGCCTAAAAGATATGCAGCAGTGAGTAATTATTAAAAAATAAATCTTTAATTTTTACGATTGTTATAAATCATACTTTTACTTGTTTTAAAGGTACTTATACTTAGAGAAATAGCTACTATGGTCCCAACTCTTTTTTTTCAACACGCTGCTCAATTTTTCGACTTGGTACTGAATGTTGCTCGAGATCCAAAACCAAACATTAGAGACGGAGCAGTTGAAGCATTACGAGCAGCCCTTGTTGTAACTGCCCAAAGAGAAACATCAAAACAAACACAAAAATCTCAATGGTACTAATAAAAAAATAATAATAATAATTCTACATATTCATTGTAATTTATTTTGATAGGTACAAACAGTGTTATGAAGAAGTTATGAATGGAATGGATGATTCAATCAATAAAGAAAAAGGCATTGCTCGTGATGACAAAATACATGGTTCATTATTAGTAATGAATGAATTGCTTAGAGTTAGCAACATAAATTGGGAAAGACAAAATGATTCTTTAATGCAAAGATTACAGTGGGATCAAAGTCAAACTAGCGCGGTTAGATAAATTTTTGCTAATAATCTTAAGTTACATATTTTATTTTTTTTTATTAACCTTGGATTTTTTCAAATTTATTTTATGTAAGAATACATTTTTCTTCTCTCTTACTGCCCAACAGCAAACAAATAAATAGTAATAAGATAAAATTAATTGCTTATTCTTGATTTGTTACATTGAATTTTTTTTTTTTAACTCAATTTCCAATTAAAATAAATCAGTTGATTTGTTTTTAGGAAATATTAAGTTTATTGCCTCGAACAAAGTCTGCTCTTAAAGGGCTAGTTAGTGGTTCTGGACGCACAGATGATGATTCTGTAAGAATCGCATCATCTGGTATTCGATATGAAAGCAGTGCTTGTAAAAATCTCCTTCAAGAAAACTATGATCAAGTGTGTTCGACAGCAATATCTCATAGACTATCCAGAAATCTTTTAGTAACTTCCGCCTTGATGAAATTACTCCCTAGACTAGCAGCATTTAATAAATCAATTTTTGTTAAAAAGTATTGTTGCAATATTATATCTTAGTAAATATATTCTCAAAAACATTTTACTTTTAGTTATTTGAGTTCTTCGATGTTATTTCTCCTTTCAACTATTCGTGGACGTGATCGTGACCAACGCACTAATGCATTTGTTGCCATAGGTCTTGTAGCTATAGCTATTGAAGATCATATTAAGCCATATTTAGCTAGAATTTTAGATTCAATACGGAGTTACCTACCATCCAAAGTAATGTGATATATTTTAACAATGTATGACACATATGTATATTTTTCCATTATTCTTTGTTGTAGGATAGTTCAAAAAAAAAACCAACTAGTGCAGAACCGGCTGTTTATGTTTGTATAACATTGTTAGGTATTGCTGCTCAGCAAAATATAAAGACTGATCTTAAAGAACTGCTTGAACCTATGTTGGCCATGGGACTTAGTCCTACTCTTACCATAGCTTTAAAAGAATTGGCAGTAGCTGTACCCTCGTTGAAAAAAGATATATCTGAAGGTAAAAAAATAAAATGAATTGAACAATTTGTTGCTCAGTTTCTAAAATGTATATAATTTTAGGGTTATTGAGAATGCTTTCTCAAGTACTTTATAATCGCAGCTCTTCAGTATCCATGCCTCTATCTGTAACAAATTCTGCTATGAGTTTGTCATTAATGTCGCCTGTTCTTGAACCTCAAAATATTTCAAATGTTGTTTTGGCCCTCAGAACACTCGGAAGCTTCAACTTTGAAGGTTAATATTTATAAATATAGTAATAACGTAATAATAAATGTAAGAATATATACATTTTTGTAAAATGAATTTATATTTGTTATTTATTAATATGTATTCAGGGCATTCTCTACTACAGTTTTTACGCCGCTGTGCTGAACATTATCTGAACAGTGAACAACAAGAAGTTCGAATTGAATCTGTTAGAACATGTAGTCGTTTATTGCGTTTGGCTATTGAATCGCCACAAAGTAAAACATCACATACTGTAAGGTATACTATTTCCACTGTTATCAAGCAATTACTTGTTGTTGGAGTTTCCGATATTGGTTGGTAAATTTAATCTTTATACTTTAACTAAAGAAATAAATTTAATAAGTTTTTTTTTTTGTCTTTCATTTTAGATCCTGATGTGCGTTATGTGGTGTTTGAAAATCTTGATCGCAGTTTTGATTTTTATCTAGCTCAAGTTCACAATTTAACAGCATTGTTCATGGCTATGAATGATGTGAATTTTGAAATACGTGAAATGGCCCTTTGCACTATTGGACGACTCAGCCAGGTCAATCCTGCTTATGTATTGCCACCATTACGAAAAACACTGATGCAAGTATGTGTTAAGTAATTAACCTTTTTTGTGCAACAATGAATAAAATTTAATATATTTTCATTATTAGTGTTTAACTGATCTTGAGTATAGTGGAATGGGTCGTAATAAAGAACAAAGTGCCAGAATGATTGATCATATGGCTGTTCATGCTCCTCGTCTTGTATCTCCATATGTACAGCCAGTTTTAAAAATATTAGTTCCTAAGCTTCACGAACCTGATTTAAATCCGGGTATTTTGATAAGTGTACTCGCATGCATTGGAGATTTGGCACAAGTATGTTCAGTATTTATTTGAGTATATTTTTATGGATATAAATATTTTTTCGATTTTGTATCAGGTCAATGGAGAAGAAATGTATTGCTGGACAGACGAACTTCTGCCTTTCTTATTAGATATGTTGAGTGATGGTGGATCACAAGAAAAACGTGGAGTTGCTCTTTGGGTTCTTGGAAAACTAGTTGAAGGATTAGGTTATGTCATTCAACCATATGAGAAATATCCTACTTTATTAGACACATTACTTGGGTTTTTAAAAACTGAACAACAACCTTTAGTCAGGTGCACATAAAATGTTATAATACTGTTAAAGCATATTAACTCAAATGATTTATCTTATTTTAACTGTAGAAGAGAGACAATTCGAGTACTGGGGCTTCTAGGAGCTTTAGATCCTTACAAACATAAAATGAATTTAGGACAGATTGATTCTCAAATTGAGTCAACTGCATTACTTTCAATGACTGATCCTCGTCCCATATCTGAAACTGAATGGACGACTAGTGAAATGTTGGTAAACATGAGTAAAGCCACATTAGAAGAATATTATCCAGCAGTTGCAATCGCTACTCTCATACGCATAATTCGTGATCCCAATCTGTTCTTACATCACACAATGGTTGTGCAGGTCAGTAAGAAGTATTAAAAAAAACTAAAAATACAAATTTTTATATTTTTATTATTAATTTATTGAATTTATAAAGTTCATACAAAATTCTTTTTAAATAAATCTTTTTGTTTTACGAAAAATAAATTAATGTTATATATTTTACGTATGTGTTGTTTGTCATATCATAAAGTAAAATATTTTTAATTGTTAACCATGTAATATTAAATGCTTGCCATATAATTAGTTTCATTTTTCGTATATAATTTTCAGGCCATTACATTTATCTTTCAATCTTTGGGTATAAAATGTGTGCCTTACATCCCACAAGTAATGCCCAGTTTTTTAAATGTGATTCGGACAGCAGACGCCAATTTCAGAGAATACCTTTTCCAACAGTTGGGTGTTCTCATAAATATTGTCGGTCCAAGTGTCCGAACTTATTTAGATGATATATTTTCATTAATTAAAGTAAGTAATTTATTTGATCTATTTTAAAATTCTAAATCAAACCTATATTGACATGTTTTTTAGGAATTGTGGGTTCCAAATAGTTCACTTCAATGCACGTTGATCCAACTGATTGAGTACTTAATTGTGGCGCTTGGAGCTCAATTTAAAACCTACTTGTCACAATTGATGCCTAATATTCTTAGAATACTTTATCATGACTCTTCTAAAAACCGAAACGTTACTAAAAGGGTACATTTACATTTAACATTTCATTTTTTTTTCACATTATTGTTATGATCTAAAAATGAATTCTAAATTCTGATACATGTTAATTACATTTTTAGATGGTGGTAGCCTTATGTAAATTTGGTATCAACTTGGATGAATATTTACACATGATCATGCCACCACTCGTGAATTTATTTGATGCCACTGATAATCCTACTCAAGTCAGTCAAGTAGCAATGGAAACAGTTGCACAATTAGCCTACACATTAGACTTTACTGACTATGCCTCACGCATAATACATGGCATTGTATGAATTCTTTAAAAGTTTCTTTGTTTCATATTGTACCATTTATTATGTACATGTTGAATTTATGATTTAGGTTAACTCTATAGAAAATACACCAGAACTTAGGAAAACAGCAATGGAAACGTTATGTGCATTGATATGTCAATTAGGTCGCAAATATACTATATTCACATCACTTGTTTCACGCACTCTGAACAAATGTCAATACAATTATCCGCCTTATGATACACTCATCACTTACATTTCATCAGTTAGTAAATCAAATTCATATTAAAATTTAATGGTAATTACTAATTTTTGAAATTTAATTTTAGAACACTGATAGAAGCCTTGAAGAAAATCTTTTACTCTCTCGACACAAGCAGTTCAAAAATAAAAAAGAGGTTGGAGTACATGTAGTTGGTGACTCTGCTACCATGATCAAAAAGGTATTTTATTATTTTAATTTAAACTTTGAAGATCTTAGATATACTTAGAAATATACTTGTATGACAAATATTGCATCAGAAATTTTTCTTAGATCATAAAATAAGTTTAGTGCTGAATCGCTTATATATCTAATTTTTACTTTTTCACTAATTATACGCACTTTAGGGCTGATTTTTTAGCTTAAAGAAAATTTACAACTTTTTTTCAATAGTATTTGACAGACAAGAATTTTATATAATTAAAGGTATGTTTTCTGAAGAAACTTAGGATACTTTGTTTTTTAGTCTGTGGATAAAGTATCGTGTACATAATTCTTTATATTGAGTTTAGTTCGTTAGGTTAAATATTTTTTATTCTCTGTCATTATATCACTATATAATAAGTTATAACGCATATATCTATGTTTGACTATTTATGGTCACATTTAGATATTTCTTTAGTCATTTGATAACTAAGTGTAAATACCAAGTGTGGCCATTTCTTAGTTTATTGGAATTAATATGTTTTATTAACATGTAGGGTGCGTATCTATTTTTGTATCATCTTAGGAGATGCATACAGATAATCCAAACAATACTTATAAGGATGCCATTTGGCACTGTTAGCATTGTTAAATAATTTACACATATTATGCTGATAAGGCCAATTGGCATTAACTGTTTTATTTTCCAACAAATTTTAATAAATAAACATTTTTATCTTCTATATTATTATTAAGTGTTAAGTACATTTAATATTTCATATCTCATATAAAACAAGAAAATTAAAAACCTTTATTATAATTATTTTTTATAAATATATAACAATATTATGAATGAAATTTAGCAAAACATGGTTCTAGGCAGAAACTTGGATTATCTGCACAAGTAAAACAAAAATATGAAGTATCTTTTCAAATTTTGTTTTTAGCACAACATCTTTTACGAAATGCCCTTCCATTTTTTCCAATCTAGTGTGTTTTTGGAATATGTTTTCTTTTAGCATCTTGACTTCGTCTCGGGTATGCTGGTAACAGTTCATCGATAATGGACATACGAAAATCATAGAGAATCATCTTATATCCGAATTACTACGCTATTTATATATTTGTGAATTCATATATGTTTTCAAAACTTATATTATGTTTTCTGAAAGTAGATTTATGTGTTAAGTACAATAAAGTAATAATTTGTATTTAATTTTGTGTTTTCACAGATGCATACATCATTACCGAATTTGCAAAAAGCTTGGTTGGCTAATCGTTGTGTATCTAAAGATGATTGGTTAGAATGGCTTAGACGACTTGGCATTGATTTTCTAAAAGAATCCCCATCACCAGCATTACGATCATGTTGGGCTCTTGCTCAAACATATTCTCAATTGCCCAAAGATCTGTTCAATGCAGCATTTCTCAGCTGTTGGACAGAACTGACTGAACCTCTAAGAAAAGAGCTCATACAGACTTTGGAACAGGCACTGATGGTTGCTGATCTTCCTGAAATGACACAAACTATTTTAAACTTGGCTGAGTTCATGGATCACTGTGAAAAAGGTCCATTACCAATTGATACTCATATACTTGGTGAACGGGCTATGGATTGCCGAGCATATGCAAAAGCTTTGCATTATAAAGAAGATGAGTTTATCAAAGAAAAAGATAAACAATTATGTCCAAATATTATAGAGTCTCTAATATCTATTAACAACAAACTACAGCAAAAAGAAACAGCATCTGGTAAATTTTAAAAATACTGTCAAGTAGCTATAATAATAACCTGTTATTAAATTGTTATTTCAATATAAACTAGGTCTTTTGGAATTGGTAATGAATAAGCGAGAAGAAGACCAAGAACCTGGTGAACAACTCAAGGTTCAAGCGAGGTGGTATGAGAAACTGCATAACTGGGAACAAGCCTTGGCATTCTATGAAGGGTGTTTACAAAAGGAGCAACACGATGTCGAATGGTCACTAGGAGAAATGAGGTTAATTAATCGTTGACCTGTTATTTGTTCTTATAATGCAATAATTTTTGAATGTAGATGTTTAGAGTCTTTGGGCCAATGGGGAAAGTTGAATAATGTTGTTGCTTCTCATTGGTTACATTTTCCTGAGAGTGGACGGGAAAAAATGTCCAGAGTGGCTGCAGCTGCAGCTTGGGGGTTAAAACAGTGGCAACAAATGGCTGTTTATGTGGAGTGTATACCAAGAGATACCATGGATGGAGCTTTTTACAGAGCTGTATTATCAATTCATGGAGAACAATATGAACAAGCTCAAAAGGTATAATATATAACATTAATTAATTATACATATCTAAGTTTAATCTATGTCTATGAATATAGTTTATTGATTTGGCTCGAGAAATTTTGGACACTGAGCTTACAGCTGCTGCAGCAGAGAGTTACCAACGAGCCTATGGTGCCATGGTTTCTGTACAAATGTTAGCTGAACTTGAAGATGTCATTCAATATAAACTGAAACCTGAGAAACGTCAGATCATTCACAAAGTTTGGTGGGACAGGCTTCAAGTAAAAATTAGTTTAATTTAATACATATAGAATAATTATGTGCAGAACTCTAGATATTTTTATTTTGTATTAACTTAGGGGTGTCAAAGAGTTGTTGAAGACTGGCAACGTATCCTTCAAGTGCATTCATTAGTATTGAGTCCTGAAGAAGATATGCATACGTGGCTTAAATATGCTGCTTTATGTCGCAAATCATCACGCTTGGTGAGTATTTATTCCATTGTGGTGTGAAGCTTTTTGTTGATTGTTTGTAGTTTGTTTGAAAAATGTACCTCATATTTTTATTAATATGCTTAGGTTCTATCACATAAAACACTTACAACGTTGTTGGGTACAGATCCTTCTAAAAATCCTAATGAACCTTTACCCATGTCACATCCACATGTCACGTTTGCCTATATTAAGCACATGTGGACTTCTGGAGCCAAATCAGAAGCTTATAAGTAAATATTAAAAACAAATTATTTTTTTTAAACATTATGAATATAATTTGTATTCTTTTTTAGTCATCTAAATAGTTTGATTCAAAATGTATTACCTCAGTTAAAACGCAAAGGAAAAGATGTTGAAAAGCTCAAAAATGACTCTACCAAAAAGTTATTGGCTAGGTACAGCTTTGTTTTTAAAGTTTTTTACAAATTTAATACTAAATCACATAATTTTTAAATCATTATATTTCACAGATGTTACTTAAAATTAGGAAATTGGCAAGAAGAACTTCAAGGGTTGACTGAATTGTCAATACCTGATGTTTTAGAATACTACTCTGCTGCAAAATTCCATGATCCCAACTGGTACAAAGCCTGGCATTCGTGGGCGTACATGAATTTTGAAACTGTTCTGTTTTACAAACATCAACAAAACAAATCACAGTCTAATGACCAGAATGCTGAAAAAAGAATAGAGGATAAAGCAGAGGTAATGAAATTAATAAGTGGTTATCTATACATTTTTAAATGTAATTTTTATTAGGCCGGTAAGTCCAATCAATATATTACTCAGTTCACTGTACCTGCCGTTGAAGGATTTTTCCGATCCATCGCGCTTTCTCATGGTAGTTCATTACAAGACACATTGAGACTTTTAACTCTTTGGTTTGAATATGGCCAAAATCATGATGTGTATGATGCTATTGTTGACGGACTTAGATCTAGCCAAATCAACACATGGTTACAAGTAATCACTTTTAAAATTTTACTTTAATAACTCGATCATGTTTAATCAAACGTATTTTTCTAGGTTATTCCTCAACTAATTGCACGCATTGACACACCTCGTACTCTAGTCAGCCGACTGATTCATCATTTGCTAATCGATATTGGCAAACATCATCCACAAGCTTTAGTTTATCCATTGACTGTTGCAAATAAATCTGCTAGCATGACACGTAGGAATGCAGCAAATAAAATCTTAAAAACTATGTGTGAACATAGCCCAAATTTAGTTCAGCAAGCAGTCATGGTTAGCGATGAACTTCTAAGAGTTGCTATACTCTGGCATGAGTTATGGCATGAAGCCTTGGAAGAAGCCAGTAGGCTCTACTTTGGTGAAAACAATGTCAAAGGCATGTATGAAGTCTTGGAACCGCTACATGCTATGTTAGAAAAAGGGCCTCAAACTTTAAAAGAAACTTCTTTTAATCAAGTATGTATAAAAAAGTGTATAGTTATACATTATAAACACAGCTATAAACTATAATTTAAGTCGCTTTTCAAGACATTTTTATTGAAATATTATACTGTTTAATTCAGACGTATGGTCGAGATTTGATTGAAGCGCTTGAATGGTGCAACCGTTATTTGGTTTCTGGTAATAACCGTGACTTAAATCAAGCTTGGGATTTATATTATCATGTTTTCCGTCGGATATCTAGACAATTACCTCAACTTACTAGTCTAGAACTTCAGTATGTTAGCCCAAAGCTACAACAAAGTCGTACCATGGAGCTTGCAGTTCCTGGGTCTTATATACCTGGTCAACCTGTTGTCAGAATTGCTTACATTCAAGGCTCATTGCAAGTTATTAATTCAAAGCAACGTCCTCGGAAATTATGCATTAAAGGTAGTGATGGAAATGACTATGTTTTCCTATTAAAAGGTCATGAAGATCTTAGGCAAGATGAAAGAGTCATGCAACTATTTGGTCTGGTGAATACTCTATTGCTTAATGACCCTGATACATTTAGGCGAAATTTAACTATCCAGGTAATTATCATTATCTATTGAATATGATTATCATTATTCCTTACATTTATATTGTATTTAAATGAATCTATGATTGTTGTTTTTTTAATATTTCTATTTTTTAGCGATATGCTGTTATACCTCTATCTACAAACTCAGGTCTTATTGGTTGGGTTCCTCATTGTGACACGTTGCACGCTCTAATTCGTGACTACAGAGAAAAGAAAAGAATATTATTGAATATAGAACATAGGATTATGCTCAGAGTATGTAACGTTTAAATAATTTAAATGTTATGCTGTTTTCTTTATCACACATTTTCACTGTATATTTAGATGGCACCAAACTACGATCATTTAACGTTAATGCAAAAAGTTGAAGTGTTTGAACATGCTTTAGCAAACACCAAAGGCGATGATCTAGCTAGGTTATTATGGCTTAAGTCACCATCATCTGAAGTTTGGTTTGATCGTAGAACTAATTATACCAGATCATTGGCTGTCATGTCCATGGTTGGCTATATACTTGGTTTAGGAGACAGGTGAGCATAATACATTATATCATATACATATTAATTTGTTTTTAGAAATAATGTGTATTTTTTCCCTTTAGGCATCCATCAAATTTGATGTTAGACCGGTTAAGTGGCAAAATATTACATATTGATTTCGGTGATTGCTTTGAAGTAGCTATGACACGTGAAAAATTCCCTGAAAAAATCCCATTTAGGCTCACCAGAATGCTAATTAACGCTATGGAAGTAAGTATAGTTGTTCAAATCATTTTTACACAACGGTAAAATTGTCATCAATTATGTTGCAGGTCACTGGTATAGAGGGAACCTACCGCAGTACTTGTGAAAGTGTCATGACTGTGCTTCGTAACAACAAAGATAGCTTGATGGCTGTGCTTGAAGCTTTTGTGTACGATCCATTATTGAATTGGCGTTTAATGGAAGCTGGTGCAGGTGCTCGAAGGACAACAGCTACAACTGCTGGCGCTACAGTTGTTGGTACAAATCCAATTAGTGTAGCCTCTGCTGCTACTACAGTATCGGAAGAAGCGAGTATGGCAGCTAGTTTTGTAGCTTCTGTCAGTAAAAAAGCTCCTATGAACGTTGGTCCAGGTGGTGATCTCAGTAAGTTGATATAAATTCAATTAAAAAATTGTTTGATATAATAATATTGTGTTTGTTTATTAAGACGGTACTGAAAGTGAGCCAACTGAAGCGTTGAATAAGAAAGCTCTGGCCATTGTCACTAGAGTTCGAGAAAAATTGACTGGTCGAGACTTTATACATGAACAAGAACTGACTGTCCCCAGACAAGTAAATTTACTCATACAACAGGCTACTGCCAATGAAAATCTCTGCCAATGTTACATTGGATGGTACGTATAAAATTATTGAAGTATACTAAGTTTCGAACTTAAATTGAACAGTTTTAAATTATATTAAAAATATGTAGAATTCAGTATTTCATAATTATGTTTGACCATTCATAAAATTAATTCATTAAATTATCTTTACTGTATTGAATATACATATTACAATGTGTTGAAAGAGTATCAGATATTAACTGAAATTATAAAATATTTATGAACTTAATGTTAATTATAAATTGTTATATGTATACATGTTAATGTATTCATTAAATTATGTTTAAAATGTTTCTTTCAATATTAATTTTTTACTATTATAATAACTGCAACAATTTAAGTTACTTACTTATTTCATTAAATAGTTATGTTTCAATACACCATCAAATTTAAAAATGAGTAGTAAAAAAAATATAAACATTCTTCAAAAAAATGTTTATTAAAGAAGTCTTAATTAATAAAAAAAATAAAACAAATGCAACTAGTTTGTACCATCGTTTTATTTTCAATTCTTAATATTGTATTTAATATTATTTTGAAGATACTATACAATTTTGCTATAAAAAAATAGTTTATTCTTTTCTCCTTATCGCTAACTGAATATTTCTTAGTCACTTCTTGTAATTTTGTGTATTTTTTATTATTAATTTTTATATTTATATTAATTTTCAGGTGTCCATTTTGGTGAAGTGCCTCATTATGTCTGTTGTTATTAATTATACATTAGAGTTGTTATTTTTATATTATGTTTTAATCGTAAAGTGTTTTTATGTTTACTAATAGGTATATGATAACTGATCCTGTATGTATATATTTTTGTTCATATTTAAAATTATTTCTGATTATATTTTACACTTTTACTGCATATAAACCTAATTGGTGCATTTTTAATTTGAATTTTGAACTCGACTTTTATTTTTTAGTTATAAATGTATATTTTTGTGACCATAACAATGTGTTGTATTTAACTGATACCTAAGTGTGATGGAATTGATTCAACTTAACCAACAAGAAAAGTGCACTCATAAGTTTAAATATTTTCATACAAAAAAATGAAAAGAAAAACAATAAATATTTATAGTAAAACTGTTTCTATTGGTTTACATGTATTATATAGTTATCGAATAATCGAGTTTAAACGGAAATAAAATTTTTATCAAATCAACTTTAATTATGTGGTCATGACTTAAAAAGTAACCGTACTAGAAACTTGAAATTTTTATCAAATTTCAACTACACTCTTAAGACAAACTTGTCAAACTTTCCAAGAAAATACGTCGTATTTTTCTGAACTCAACATACCATTTTGGGTGAGGGAATTATTTTGACCTCCACAGGTTTTGATTGTAAAAATAAAGAACACAGTTTTAATATTACAAGTCTGTTACATATATTACACATAAATATATTATATTTGTAAATAGACAGTTAATTGAAAATAAACAACGTTCAAATTAAATTATTAAATAAAAACAAAAGGATCACAGAGTTAATGTATATCATAAAATAAAAACAGTACTCCTACAGAACTTTCGCAAGGAAAATCTCAACAACAGAGATGAATAAGACCCGCTTCTCGTGCGTGAGATCCGCCACGGGTGAATTACATGTTGATAATGTTCTAAACCTAGCGCTAGCCGATGTTGGCGAGACAAAACATATTTTTCGTGACTTGCCAAACAGATTATCATTCTGTAGCTGTTTAATTCTGTTCGAAGTTATCCAACTAACCATTTATAAAATTTACCAGTGCGGTCTATATATGAACC
The DNA here is from genome assembly GCA_027580255.1 of Therioaphis trifolii. Taxonomy (NCBI): domain Eukaryota; kingdom Metazoa; phylum Arthropoda; class Insecta; order Hemiptera; family Aphididae; genus Therioaphis; species Therioaphis trifolii. The sequence goes on along the minus strand of CM050406.1, from coordinate 12,903,864 downwards.
CTCCGATGGGTATAACAAAAGCAAAATTCATACTAAATTTTAAATCCTAATAATCGTCAATTAACGAGCGACGAACAACACTGAACTTGTGACACCGATTGCCACAAGACTCATATACATACATAATACACCATACTTATTGAAATGTCGAAAATCGATTGATCAAACATTTTACATAAACATATAGTGAATTGCTATTTACAACGAGATTTACAATTCACAATATTATTTACTACCATTACAAACTACCTACATATCATACGACTATTGATGCATACACTATAACTAGAGTTACACCTATGAACACGATATTTATTGTTTATCATTAATATTTGTAAAATAGGTATTGCTAACCTATACACAAGATCGTCCAAATTGTACGTTAAACAAAAATTATGGAGATTTCATATGGCACTTAATGTAATTACCACAGTTTTTGTAACGTACAATTCAGAAGACCCTGTACATAAATGTATAAAAATGTATTTAACTATAAAATACAAAGTCTCGGAAAACACATATTGTTATGCGGAATATGGCAAAAATTGTATGGCATCCTCTCAGAAAGTATGTAAATATTGTACATTTCATAAATACACAACAAATAAAATGCGTTTGTGTAGATTATTCAAATACGTCTGAGCGCCCACACACTAATTTGCCAGTAAATATCGATGACCCAGACGGTTTTTTCGAGAGACAATAGTCACCACCGTGGGATTGATGACCAAAAATTGAAATCGGTGAGTGGCGGTTCGTTCGCAAACTCGTGATTAATCGGCCTTTCCATCTCCTTGTCCTTGATTCCGGCAGTCTACTTGATTTTGATTTTGTGCAACTTCAATTTAAAACCAAGCAACTCGGACAGGACGCCAGACAGAGCAGACAGAATCACTACTTTTATTAGAGTGAACAGATATGGATTGTCAGACAGGCCAGCGATTTTGAATGGACTTTCTAGTTCCTGCAAACATACAAACAAAACAATAGTACATTAATACTACATACATCAACAGTGAAGCTGAGACCATGTTGCGATGCGTTTGCACTCCCAAAGTGTGCCACATTTTTAAATCAACCCGTATCACTTTTCTGTCTTAGTCGTCTTTCCAGAGACTGCTATTGATCAATACCATATCTAAGGGTGAGATTGCCACATGCACCTCTACCGAGTCTTAATTATCAAATATTTGTACTCTCGATATATTTCCAAGGGTATTAGAGATGTCTTAGATTAATGGGGAGAAATGTGTGGAAGGCCAAATTCTGGAAATGACCTTATTTTTTTGCTTATCATAAGTAATAGACAACTAAATAAAAGACTGTTAGGTAGGTAAAATGGAGTATAAAAATTGTTTATTTCATATTTTACCATAAATAAAAAAATTAAGATTCTTTAATGCTATTGACTACAGTTAAATTTATTTTTGTGTACCTATCAAGGGGAAAATAGAGAAATCATACACTACTATCTACTATCCACATTAGGTGTATTTATATTACATGTTATTGAAAAGTAAGATCGAATTTACTTTTACAAATTATAATATGTAAAAGTAAATTCGACCTTACTTTTCATATGGAGTATTTTTAAAGACATAACAAGCCTTATGATATTAATCAATAATATAATATTTTTATACCTGAACATAGTGTGGTATCAAATTTCACCATGATATTAGAATTTAATATTACTTTACTATTCTTACAATAATTATTTATTTTTTTAAGATGTTTTACTCAGACATAATACAGAGATTGAGTATTCTAATAGTCAGGCATATTTACAAATAGTTTTTTTTATCCAAATTTACAAAATAATTACTGAAAATTTAAGTCCAATAGAAATATTTGCAACATACTCTCGATACATCCCTGACTCGAACTATAACAAGATGAATAAATATGAACACTCGTGTGTATATTTTAAAACAAAAAAGGTATTAACTACCATCAAACACTGTGTAAAGCCATTATATATAAAAACATTTAATCCTTAGTTTGAACTCGAAAATTATTACACATTACAACTACTAAAAAAACATTTTATACAAAAGACAAGTAACAATAGGTAATACACAAAGGTATACAATATAGATGGTATCTAAGTCAACACTGAGAGCAAACTGTATGAATAAATTATAGCTGCACACGACCTGTGTCTTCACGTACATTTTGTTAAGACTTTATAATAATACAATTAAACTATTTGTCAATTCATTGTCGTAACTAAAGGTAGGCAATATGGATGCAGCGTTTTAGTGCGTAATAGAGTTTATATTTAAGTGATGGTTAAGAAGGCTCTAACAACTTCTCATACATCAAAATTTTATCTACTTAACATCTATTTTATTATATAGTCATAATTTTTCAATAATTTTAATGGTTTTTCTCAGGAAAAAGGGAATTTTCAGAAAAGAATAAAATTTCCCATAACCAATTTTTGAAAAAAATCTCCTTTTGTTAATTTTTGTAACTTCAAAAATAGAACCAACATTTGAAATGCTATTTCATTTTTAAAAGTTTTTGTCTTAAAAATACCTAATTTAATTTAACATACAGCAAATGTTTCAAAAGTATAACCCAACTATGATTAATGATTATTGAAAATTCTCTAAAATTGTGTAACTATGAATTATTGTTTAATTACCCTTTAAAGAGTTTAAACTTAGACAAGGTAGATTATTAATTATTTTCAGGAGTATTTTTTTTTCTTATATAATGAACTTGTTAATTTAAATGGTACTTGATATATTTCTAAACTATAAAATGTACTACATATTAATAATTATTTTTAAATAATAAAGTTCACGAAATTCAGCTTAATGGATCATTTACTTTACTATATTACATTATATAATTGATAAAACAAAAATCATAAAAAACGAGCAAAGTTGCAAATTGTCGTGTATACATTTGGCTTAAGATTTTTTGGGACACAAGTATTGTGTGAATAAACTAGCATTATGTATAATTTAGTTTTAGAGTATTATTGATAAGAAATAGAGTAAATTATAATACGCAATGCTCTTTTTAGTTGACACAACTAAAACTAATGGGTATATAATTTTAAATGAACAAAAGAATTTCAAATTTCACAGACAAAAATATATTAATTAGTAATTACCTTTAGTAAATCTGCAGCTAGTTTTAAAACGCTGTTAGCTACCATTAACTCCTCTTTTTTATTGGGCTTTTGTTCAATTTGCATGTATAAATTAATCTAAAAAAAAAAAAACATTAAATAAAATTTAATAAATGATATATTATTCACTCTTATTTTTACTAATTATAGTAATTAATTTTACAACCACAAAAAAGTTTACATTAAATTTAATGCATAAATGTTAATATTCAGTTTTAATAAAAATTCATATTTACCTGTTCTGTGATTAAAGTGGATAAATTTCTATATTTTCTGTTTATTTTTGTTCCCAAAGTCAAAAATCGCAACAGGTAAATTCCTAATACCATACACCAAGCTGAAGACTCAAGATGAAATTCTGAACTCAATGAAAATGAATCCTATAGCAAAATAAATAATTTTTTTTATTATTATTTATTTAAGATAAAAATTCATTAATACAATTGATTTACCTTAAGCAATTCCACACTTAAAATAGCTAAAAATAATGATGATATGTAGAAAGACGATGACACAATAACATCAACTGATCTTTGAGGCCCACGTTTCTAAACATACAAAAACAAAAATTACTCATTAACACTATTTGGTTTATTTTTTATATTCTGAGGAAATAAATAGTCATATAATTGACATACTTTTAAATAAGAGCGTATGGAAAGCCATGTTTTGATATTCCTAACTTTATTCAATCTAAAATGAGGCAATTTCGATTTCCTAGCTCTTCTAAAGGACGTGAGATGAGAAAAGAATTTTGCATACAAGAACCTCTGTTTATATGTACGCTCAGCTACGGTCAACAAGAAAAAGAACATGAGGGACAAACAAAAACGTTCTATCAAAGTTGTAAGCACAACATAACGCTCCCTGCAAAGATTAAGACAAAATTAAATTATTGATAAATTATTGATTGTTTGTAACATTTAAAATACTCACCAGCCAAAAGGTGCAAAAGCAGCATTGACAATAGTAAAAAATGCCGATAAGTATTGCTTGTACACATCTTCTGGGGGTAAATTCACAGTTATAGCTAAAGTTGGTAAAGGTTTATCTTCCGTCAGACTATTTAATAATCTATAAGCTGATGGCATGAGAGCAATTATCACAGACAAAAAAACACCTACAAATATTACAATGATATTGACAATTAGAAGTTTTCCTTTAAATAATTATATAATATATGTAATATACTTACCCAAGTAAAAATAATCCATTTGTTCGGGAATCTCTTCTACTCTAGCAATGATTGCCGAGCTTATATCTAATACGGATAAATCTGCTTTTTTTACTTCTTTCTTTTCCCACATTGTACAACTTACTGAAATAATACAAAACAATGATGAACAACTAAAATCAAAACTGAAAATAAACAACAGTCTATCAACTAGATTCCATGATTTATGTTAAAATAGAAATAATCTCATAATTAAATATAAAAATGTTTATTAATCATTAATCTATATTTTAAAACTAAAAAAAATGTAAAATTATCAATCGATAAATATTTTACCTCGATCTGATGCTGCACAACTAGGACTCAGTATCACAGTTGGTGTCTATAATAATGATAATATTTAGTATACAGTAAAATATCATTTAAAACAAAATCATAAAGAGATTAATAAATACAGTTAGTAAAAACTTACAGTTTCAAATTCCCATAAAAATGGATGATCTTGATTATTATCACTTAATAAAGTAGTCTGTTCCGCATCCATATCTGAAGTGGAAGAACCTTCTTCGGTATTTGTAGTAAGACCAATCCATTCACCAGCACTAGTCGTTCCTTCAGTTAACATAGATAGGGGACAAGCACTACCTCCATTTGAAGACATAACATCTCCCTCTTCATCAGTTTGACGACTAGAAGAGCTATCAACATTATCATCTTCGTCATCATCAGAATTGGTTTTTTGAAGAACTTGTAAACGATGGTTACTTCTTACAACCAAACGCTGAAATAACGACATCATCAAAATTTACTTGAATTCTTTACATACAAACATATGTCTATAAAAATTTAAATAATTTACTTTTGGACATGCTGAACTTTCATTTTCTATTTCTTGTTCACTATCTTCAGATTCTGAATTAACAGCATACTGAAAACACGCAGATGTCTGAAAAGCTAAAAATTGTAATAATTTTAAAAATTAATTAAGGATACTCCAACTAATAACTGTTATTAGATAATTCTGATTAATTTATACCTGAAAGTCTGCGGTCTAAATCAGCAATGGAAGCTTTGGTGGATATAGGAGATTTTTTAAATCTCAAACATCTCTTCTGACCGGAAACATTTTTACTTGATAAGTCATCTGCAGTCTTTTTTGTGGTCAATGTTACAACAGATTCTTCTTTTTCTACCAACTGATTATGCTTAGGAGTGCTGCTGGATTGTTCAGCGCTAGTAGACTCTGACATTTGAGATGTAATAGTAGAACCGGTTAAAACATCTTCTTCAGGATTATCACTAGAACCATTACCATTCAAACTTTCAAACCCATCATCATCATGGGCTGAGTTAGATGTATTTGGTCTCACATCCATGCGGTCACTATAATAATTAATATACAAATCGAATTAAAATAATAAATATTTTCATTTTAATATGTTGTTCCTGTTCATGTAAAATAAACAAAGTCCAAAAATCCTTCAAGTTAAATCATACTTAACAGATCACTAATAACTACTTTAAAATAATAAAAACAATATTTATAAATTAAACTATCTGAATTCAATATTAGCTTATATTCTAAAAAAAAATGTCATGTCAGGTGAGAAAAACTTTTTTTGAGTACACACAAAACTAATAAGCGTTTATTCTCAAAAATTAAAATTTCTGGACCTTGGGTATTATGTACAACTAGTAGCAAATAACTTATGTACATTTCATCAAAATTTGAAAATTTTACATACACTCCTCCTAATTGCTTTTTCTCTTCTCGGTCGACTAATCGTAAATCTGAACTAAAATCTTCAGAAACTATTGGAACATTGACATCAGGTAAAGATTCCAAGACCCAATGACGTGTTTTTACAGGTGATGTGTCCCATACAACATTATGAGATTTAGACGTATCTCCACTGAAATAGTTAGATTATTTTAGTAAAGAAAATAGTTCAAAACAACTTAGTACAATAATTCAAATTTGTATTTTAGAAAGAGATATAATTACTATAACACTACAACTCACATTCTATTTTTCCGTTTAACATATTTAGAGTCCGTACCAACTAATGATTGAATACTATCTACATTTAATTCAGTCGAATCTAAAATTATAAAATATACTTGTCAATTTCTTCACAAATTTAATAATTGAAACAAAAGTTAAGACATGAAACCTCATCATCCCTTATTGGAAAAAATGATTTTAAAATCCAATAATTAAGATAGTGAAGTTGAGATAAAGTCTGACAATTAAATAACTAAAATCACACATGATTGATATCAGTTATATCAGTAATACATTATATCAGTAAAAAAAAATTAGTCATTTTTTTTCAATTGAGTAAAAACACTATTACATCAAATTACAGTTAAAAGGTTTCACATCTAATAGTCATTGCAATTAAAGTGGCCCAATTCAGTACACTGTATTAAATGTCAAAAGGTAGAATAACAAAATTACTTTTAATTTTACTTGAGGTAGAGTGCCCCCTTTTAGCACGTCTTGGGCTATGAGATCTAGGCGTTTTCAGGAAATTCTTTTTTGAAATTGTAGTGGTAGATACGATTTGCGAATGAACAATACTCAATACAAGCATCATTACAAATGGGCTTAATATTTCACCAAGTGATACAGTCTGAAATAAAAATAAATATCATTATAACTTTTTAATACATTTAAAAAATTATGAAAAATAGACAGAATTTCAATTGTTTCAAAGATCTTAAATTACATAAAAGCAATTATAAAATATAGTTTTAATTTAGGTGTAGTAAACATTTCAAAAAACCTCATTACCTTTAATGAACAAATATATTTTACTTGATTTTATTTTTTAATTGCTTATTCCTTGTTTTTGAAATCAATTCTACTGTAAAATACTTGAACATTTGATTATAATGGATAACTTTAATTATTTTAAAATCATTAATAATTCATATTCCTATTTCGTAATTTAATAATTGTTTGAAAACAAGTATTCAAATCAGCAATAAAAAATATATGTCCAAAAGAAAACACTGATGAATTCGAAACAATTAAACTAAATGAATTTGATTTTTAAAATGTTCATCATTAACAAACATTAAGTATGTGATTTTTTTTTTTGCGTTTAAAATTAAGGCTGTTGCATATTTGGTAATTTTAGATAGTACTTTCCAAAATAAATTGAACATTTTTTTCATTTTTTAATATTTATACTTATTAAAATACTTTTAAGTTAATTAGATTAATTTTAATAATTTTTACTAATGTGAATCTAAAAATCATGATTTTATTTTGAAATGTATTTTTTCTCAAACTAAAACAACATTAATAAATATCCTAAATTATATTATACAAATACATCAAACATTTAGAACATATGAATTGTATTTATTTAGCATACTTGATATTTTTGCACATTTTAAATGTTATGTACCATATTATGTGTTTTTTTTCTTATACAAATGCATATTTTCACTAGATTCATTTTTTAATATTTAATAATAAATTAAAGATAGTAATCATATTTGCTATATAAATTTATTGCTCATGATCAAATAGTATACCACCCACAGCCAAATTGAATGAACTCAGATAAACAGATAATCAATAATCAACGCCATGTTTTAAATTTTTGGTTTAGACAGTTAGGTGTTTTTTAGTATGAAAACTTAATTGATAAAAAACACTAATAATTAAACAAGTTACAGAAATAAATCAAATTTTTAAGTGTTTAATTTTTAACTGATTATCTGACACTTTTTTTATGAAGATATTCATTTAAAATCATTAATATTTTTTAATCCCCATTTAAAGAGTAAATAAATATGTTGAAATATGTATATTGTATAGGTAAGCATATAATTTATTTTCTCTGTTAATATAATATTTTTCTAATTATATGCCATAAATAATACTTCCTAAATTTGCCATTCAACACAAACATCAATTGCAATGTTGGCAAATTGTAATATATAAATATATTCAAAGCCACTGATGAGTATACACTATAGTCTTTATATCAGCGTTTTTTAATTTTTTTATCAGTGTTTATGCTCAGTTTCAACATTTAGTTTTACTAATAAAAATTACAATTATTTCAAATAATAATAGAATTTATTTCATTCAACAAATATTTTCAAAATTATCCAGAAAATAGAAAATAATCAATACTTTTGAATTGTAAAATTCATGAAAAGATTGGTATTGTTTTTAATTATTACAGATATACTTGATGTTAAGCTTTATGGTTGAGAGTTGAATTCTTGTCCTCGTGTCAGGTTCGGCATAAAAATTGTTGCAGTACTTATTTTGTTTCTGTTGATATATAAGCAGAAAACACTGTTTCATATATAATATATATATATATATATATATATATATATATATATATATATATATATATATATGTATATATATATATATATATATTATATAGTTACAAATAGTTAAAGTGCGAGAATGGCTTTTTTTCGAAAATACTGAAGCATTATGGAACCCTTGAGTGATCTCCATAGAACCCTTGAGTCTCAACGGAAACCCAGGGTTCTATGAAACATAGTTTAAGAAACAAGGGTCTATATGAATTAGCAGACTTTGAAAAGGCCACTGGCACTTCACACATCCAATTTAGGTATAAACATTTGAATAATATTTATCAATTAGTTGTATTTCCATGGAAAAACTGTGACATTTTAAATGGCTATAAAGGATAAACTCAAAAAAACCAAAAACTTGATTTGTTTTGGTTATTTTTAGCATATATGCATTTCTCTAGATGGCATGAAAGAAGTGCTCCTCATTGGTTAACACCAGGAGTCAAGTAAGTGTTAACTAGTTTATTATCTATAATATGTTCTTAATATAATCTAAAAACCATGGCATATTCATCAGGTTTAGAAATTTGTAGTAAAAACTGGGGGGGGGAGGCAAGGTTTTTTATGGTCATAAGACATATACCAACCAAAGCAACTCGCTTCACTTACGGCTATAAATCAATTAATTTTTAAACTATTTACATTTAATACTAAGTAGTTTGGTACCTACCTTTCCTTGGAAAATATATTTTTTTAATACAATAATTTAAAAAAATAACAATTAACTCTTTATACATAATTTTATTAAATAAACATAAAAAAAAAATAAACAAATCAACTTCATTATGTTTTATGTGAAATTCATAAAATTAATTTAAAAAACTAAAAACAAATATATAAGTACTCAAAACTCAATTACTTCAATATATTATATCGTTTTTTAGTTGAAAAACCATCAACTATGTCCTGATTATTTATCATTATAGTCAAATATCTTTCAATACTTAATACAGAAAGCTCAATAGGGGGGCAACTTTAGGGGGCTTATCCCTCTGAAGCGTCCAATCTTCGCCTATGATATTCATATGAATACACAATTATTTTCATAGAAACCAAGGGACTTCAAAACAGCGAAAATAGAAGCCACACAGACGACGAGGCTTATGGATACTAGTTAGAAAAAAAAGGTTTATTGAGATATAATGCTATTCGAAATAATTATTAAATTTAAAATGTAATACGATATCATCAGTCATATTTGCAATACCCAAAAATTAAAAACTCACAATACACTCTAAGTTCATAGTTCAATGATGCATGAATGGTAATGACTTCAAATTAAACTGATATTTTATTAATGTTATGTACTTCACCAGTTCTAATAATAAACGATTATTTAGGCACTTATTTTACTACCTTTATAGATATATATTAGGCACTATGTGTAATTAATAAGTTATTAATGAACATCTAGCTATGACCTTTAATATCTGACATATATATCGGAAAATTAATTAATGAAGTAGACGTCTTCATTCATTTTTTTTTTTTTTATTGTTCATTCGTAACAGCAATTTATTTCAGTAAACACCATATAATTATTCACTAAAACCTTTTTTTCCATCGAAATAGACAATTATAATTGATTATTTACACACAATTGATTTCGAGTTACTGACCAGAATAACAGATCGTCATTCGTCGCATTGTGTTTTCGTCAAGAGTTCGAGACAAAAGTTCATGTTACCATGATAATAATGTTATTAACAGAACGCCTAAAATAGACTATAATACTACTATTTGGCCAGTAGCATCCATTCTAAGATTTTTTTTTTTGTAATATTTACATGAACTTATAGCAAGAACTAATGAGTTTTATAATTACAAAAATCTGGATTGTTTAATTAGGTTAAAACTCTAAGTTTTGTTATGAATAGACACCGACACCGTGAATGATCGCATTTTGTCTGCAACCAAGAGATTTTTTTCCAAGTGCATTTTACGAACTAAATATGATTCTTCATATAATTTTCAAGATCTATACAATGGGTACCATTGTGTAACTATTAGTTCAGTTAAAGAAAAATTGAACTTCTGAGTATAGTTAGAAGTAAAATCATATTTTAAATGTACTATAACTGTATATTGTTAGCTGTTGTTAAAACACTCGTAATAGTTGGCTTATTTTATCAAGTAGATAACTTAAGAGATACACATTTCAATAACTATATTTACCTACTCGTTTTATGAACTATTAATTATTTTTAAGCCATCATAGTATTAAATAGACATAATGAATAAAAAAACAGAATTACAGAATTATAAATACTAATATGTATGTGTATTTCAAAAAATGTACACGGTAATTGTGAACATAACACTTGAAAATGTTAATAGAATCAAATTATATCATACCGAGGTAACGTCTTCTTCGACGGAAACAAACGTGACGTAGCTGAACAACAAAATGTTTCCCAATTGCAAAACGTAAAGGCATAAAAGTGACAGAAACAAACGCCAAGACGTCTGGTGTATGTACCATCGGTAATAACATGGTAATAACAATAGCCGCACAAATGCTAGACGTGTCACAGTGAAAAATCCGTGTTTTGGTTTCGCCTTGGTAAACGCAGACCCTGGAAAAATATTTTTTTCGTGTACAGGTACATAGTATTTTTTTTAATTGGTTTTGCTATTTCAATACAACTTATTTTGATCTCGTATTCAATAAAGTCAATGGGTACAACACACCGGTGTGGAGGACCCATGAGCAACGCGAGTTGGTTGTATTGATTTTGCCCAGGAAAAGGTCAATGGAAAAATAAATCAATAGACCTTAACCTCAGTCTACACACAGAACCGTTGCATTGTGGAACAAGGCCAAGGTTGGTGTATGTGAATTTTCTCCGATTAAACATGTATATTTATATATTTATAATCATTTTATTACCTCTTACTAAGTCTACGTCAATAAGATCAGTCTTCAGTTTAGCATTTTTCTTTGGAACATGCGTAAATCCACTTAGAATGCGTTGCTCAATCGTTTTTTCCCACTGTTGTTTATCATAGGTCCCTATTTTTTTCTGATACCTATAGAACAATAGCAACATTGTACATTTGTTACGTCTTCACTTGACAAACGTATTATTAATTCATCATACGAAATTAAACAAATAATCAATAAGCTAATTATTGTCCATACCACTTACCATGTGACTATTTTTTGTACATTACATCCCATTTCCTAAACTGATACACTAGCTAGTTTGATCTAAAACAAACAATTACATTTTTAATTAATTTTACAGTTAATTCCAACACTTATAAATTATTATAAATTATCAACAATAAAATAAACTAGATTATACGTAATATAAAGGTTTGAAAACGTTTGTTCAAATCTATTTCTGACGACGATTAAAATACCATTTTCCTCAATACCTACATTTTTACCAAAAATTGTTTTTCCCAATAAAACAACAAAAAAAGTATGATGCTTAATTAAAATTAATGATATAAAAATCAAAAAGATTTAGGAACATAAAAAAACCAATGTCCATTAAAATAACAGCAAATGTTTATATACCATTAGTCATTACTCATTATATTTATAATACGTTCGTGTTATGTATATGTAAAAAAAATAAAAATATCTAAGATAATTATCATTTATTACAACAATATATTTGTATGAAACACTTTTCATACAAAAAAAAAAAAAATGTTTACTATCAAATCAATGTATACATATTATGACCAATGGCCATAAGTTGTATATACAATAACGAAAACATTATTCAGACAAATTGAAATTATTCTTTTAGGGAAAATTAGGTTAGGAAAAATGGTTTGGGAATAATACGATAAACAATCAAGTAAACAGCAAACAACATCTACTCCACTCACCCCTAAATATTTGTAATGACATTATAAAGTACTTGAATTATTTGATTCAATTAATAATTTATTATTGTTTAGCTGCTTTAGAAGTTTATTAGTTTTTTATGCTACATAATAAGTATAAATGGATGGATCTGGATGAATAATAGTGTACCGTGCCCTGAGGCCTATTAGTTGAATAAACTCAACCGTCCATACCAGAGTTCTATCAATGGATAGCTATTTTCTTTCGATTCAAATTTCGCACACTCCTCGATTGTCAATAAGATACACATAAAATGAATTTCATTGTCGTATATTGTGTGCAGGTTTTGAAAATTCGCTCAAAAATTTAAATATTATCTGAACCAAAACGAAATTACTCATATTGTTGCTGTACACTATTTGCGTGTCACTTCTATTCGTTTTAACTTAGTAAGACTCGATTTTAGGGTTATGCACCATATACGCATCGTTCGTTTACCTTACCTTATTAATCGTACAATATTCACGCATAAGCATATCAAACAATAAAACTTAGATAAGGAGCAAATAATTAGGAGTAACTGTTTAAAAGTACAGTAAGCTCCGCATTTTCGTACAATTTTTTTCCATTTTTTCAGGATAATAGTGGCGTAGTTATTATAAATTTAGCAATTTAATATTTTAATAATTACGGGCATAAGTCTTCGGCCTTTTCGCTCGTTTGCTACGTGAACTCACTTAGAAAGTTTAATCAAAAATATCCCTCGATTTTTTATGAAAAACTTGGCCTAGTGGATCTCAATAAATAATTACATTCCACGGTAAAATGGAAAAAAATTAGAAATTGAACAACAGATCACGTGATTTGAATACTTCAAATAACTTCGAATAATCATAATATTAAAATTAGAGATTTCCATATTTTTTTTAACACCATCGTACACAGCGTCAAAACTACATGAGCTTACAAAAAAAAAAAAAAATTGATGCGCAAAATATAATACTTGATATTTTGATTCGGGTAAACAGACGATGAGCAAATGATAAATGATGGTACATCGAATGAACTTGCAGTTGATGCCTACTATGACGTACACTATTCTTTTGTGCCGATAAAAAATATAGTTTAAAATATCGAGTAAGCCAAATAACTTCTTAATTATTTTTATGAAATATTATTATTTCATGGGTGTAAAAATAAACACGTTTTGTAAACATGGCGTTAAAATAATACTAATAATATTCAAGATAAATAACATTAATGTACTTACATACTTACAATGTTTACTATTTATACATACAATCTTAATTGGCACCATAAATGCAGTAGTGAAAACAATACCTACTGTTTCAGTGTGGTTCAGAATATAAGGTACCTAATTATGACACTTAAATAGGATAATAATAATTTATAGGATTGGTAATTTTTAATATACCAAGCTAAAGTGAAGTTTCATAAAAAAAATCGTATCACGCATATTAAGTATCGTGATTTGTGACTTAACGACTGCGTGCAAGATAAGACAAAACATAAATACACTCATGTCTTTTAACTATAATAAGATTCTATAATTTTGGTCTCGAATAAATCATACTCAATTTACAGAGTTAATGATAATTTACCATAATCAATCATCGTTTATTAATCATTATACATTTTAATAATAGCAATAATATACTGTTGAGTTACAATCAAAGCTACTTCATACATTTTCGACACTCTTAATATAATCTACCGCCAATCAGGTTATTTTTTATTGAAGAATGAGAAACGCATACCGTAGAAATAACAAAAATATCAATGTTGTAACTAATACATTCGTTTAAACTAACTAGTATTCATACATGGAAAAACATTCAAATTTTTGCATATTTCCATCACAGTAGATTTACTGTATATACATAATGATTAACATTAAATCATATATTAAATTATTAAAATAATGTCAATCACATGCAACTGAATAACAAGTTTATTTATCATACAATACCAATATGTAATGTTGAGATCACATGAGTTAATGGTTATAATAATGTATAATAATACAGATGCATTGGTACATAATATGCTCCTATAGGAGTGTGATAGTCACTATTGGAATACTTCATGAATTGGAATACTTCATAATATTTATACCAATATAAATACATTCGTGGTACCTATGTTATATCATAAATATATCGATACTTTCTTTTAGAACAAGACATACCAAAACGGCTAAATTACTCAAGTACGGGTTCTTGACAAAATAGGCTTTTAATAATACGCCACTCCCCTCTTCCAAGTTTAAAAAACAGCATTGATTTACTTTGCACTCAGAGTACATGATTAAATGTGCCATTGAAACATGGTTCAAAATGTAACGTAGTTTGAACACTTGAAATAATTAACTTAAGTACGTGTTATTTGGTGCATTTGTACATTATATCTAATTCGGCCTAATAGAAATGGGTTGAATAGTTTAAAATAAAGAACACAATAGTAGATAATAGTCGAATTAGCAACAACATTCCTAATAAATTCATAATGGACAACAGCATTAATAGTCATTAAGTACCGTATACACGAGGCTAGTTTTTCAAGGTAGGATAATACGCAAATGCTTGTAATATATATAAAGCTATAGAAAGCTAGTAATTTTAGCTTCGTGTAAACAGAGCTAGCTTCATTTTTAAGCTAGCAAGCTACTGAAAAGGCTAGTAAACTAGCATATTAATCTAGGCAATATTAATAGAGTTGCGTTCTAATTTTTCAGGATAATATGACAGGATAGACGGTGGGAATACCTAGCTTGGAAAACTAGCTTCGTGTATCGCGGCCATTAGACACAATCCAAATGGGTTTCGAATCATTAATCATATAGGTCTCCAAATACAGAAAACCTAGGAATTTGAAGCTATATACAAATGAACATCAATTTTTAAACCAATTAATAACAACATATGATAATAGACAATAGTAGTAGGTATAATAATCAACAATTTAAAAAAGATGTAAATTCTTATCACAAAAATTATTTTTACACACGGTATTACAGTAGAACCTCGATTATACGTCTTCTGATCAACAGCCTTTCACGATTAACTGTCAGGCGCCCTCACACACTTGCAAAGGTATTAATACGAAGTGACGCTGTCTACTAGCGCGTTGCAAGTAAAATCTTATCGCCTTCTGTGTGAGCTAGTTAATCCGTAATTTTCCGGCAATATCTACTGAATAAGCGATATATATATATTTATTTATTTATTTATTTATATTATAGGTGAGATAAAAAGTCTGTTACGATTACGGAATGTATGGGTAATTATTATATGCATTTTTTTTTTTTTTTTTTAATAATCAATAAGTAATAAGAGTGTAATTATATAAATATGCGTATCGTATTTATTGAAAAAATGTGTATGTTCAATAAAAAATTTTCGTTTCTCGCTTGTCTTATCGATAATCCGTAAAAGCTCAGGTCCCGAGACTGATAGTCGAGATTCTACAGTATATAAATAAATTATATAATAAATATTAAAAGAATAGATAATTTTATCTACCAAATTGCTGACAAAATTATTGAACTTTTTGTAGATTTTTTTTCGCAAGGTAGTCCAAAATAACCCTTAGTGTCACTAAAGCGCCTATTTTTCAATTATTAACCAAAAGTGAAGAGAGTGGAGCACTCTCAGTAATTACAAATCCTGGTTTTTGGGCAAGGCATTACCATCTGTAGACTAGAAAGTCATTAGCAAAAAATGTCCACAATGGAAGCACCTCAAAAATAGGGTGGTTTAAAAAGAGAATCCTCACACCATTCTTAAACACCGGGAAGAATGCATAGAATTTGTATAGCGATGAGGCTAGGTGAGTAGCGATCTCTAAATTTTCGCAACTATGTAACTCTTTCACCTTTGGAGATCTTTCAAACCCGAGGAAGTAATTTTTCAAGAATTGTTGTAAAGCAGCGTTGCTGAAATTGTGGGTTCCGGACTAATTTTTGATGGATTGCAAAAAACTTATGTTTTTTTAAACTGTATAATATAGGTAATATAAATAAAATTCATTATATATACCAACAAATAAAACATTCATCATTTAAGTATTTTTGTTCTTTTAGAACTATTTTTTTCCTTGTAAAACCATACGAGTCGTGAAAATTTTTCAGAAGGAAATTCGAGTTGTAGTGCTAGAAAAATTGAAAAGTATCCGATGTAGAGAAATTTTTATAAAGTTATTACATGGCAGTATAAATAGGAATACAATAAAAAATAAACATTGTTTATGATGAAAATATTAGTTGCGCTCCGAAATTGAAGCTTCTATAAAAATAAATAGTACATAAACTATAATAATGACATCAATTTAATTAAATAAAAAATAAACTTCAATACAATTTCTTCATACCTACATTGAAGTTCCGCTATGTATTGAATACGTTTGTTTTCTTGAAGCAGCTTGTAAAAAAAAATATTAATGAATATGGATAAGTACTAATTTTCATTAGCCCATTTAAAACATAGAATGAGTCTATTTAAGTTCGTGAAACTCAGTGTATCGTAATCGATAAAATATTTATGCTTAAACAATGTAGTTCATACAGGTGTATGATACCCATTTCAAGTTTTAAGAAACAGTTAAGATGCAGTAAGATTACATGAAAATTTAGTTGATAATGGTACATTTAATGCTTGGAAAAACTATTGAAAATTTCTAAAAATTTCTTTTTTAAAGAACCGCATCATAAAAGATATTTTAAATCAATACAGAGGCTGACTGAAACTTTTTATCTACTTATACCCGGCATTATGTATGCATAAAAAAACAACCTTGTAAAATGTAATGCATCAATATGTATAGGATGTAATTCATTCTATCGATCAGAATCTATATAAAATTATTATTGTAAGCAGATACGTATTTATAAATATTATGTGGTAGGTATCATAGTTTTTGAGTTTGTGAAGATAAAAATGATGAAAAACATAAATATAAAAAGAGAAACATTAGCATATTTGTATTTAGATAATAATCATATAAATCATTGGGTGAAAATTGAAATGTGTTAGCGCCTAATATATTAGCGCCGTATATTTGCGTCAGTATAGAAAAACCTTATTTTCGCTTAATAAAATGAAGTTAAAATACTTGTTTGCACCTAATAACGTAGCAAATTAATGAATTTGGCAACTACGTAGTAAAACTTTTTTCATCAGAGTTATTTTCATAAACTTTTCTAAAATTAAAACTATTAACAATAAGTCAATCTTAAAAATTGTTATTTGCAATTCTTGTAAGTATATAGTATAATTTTTTGTCATTTTTGAAAAATATAAATACGTAATTAAGAGAATTACGACGTCTGACTAGCTAGCATTAGAAAAAATGGCTTATTCGAGTATTTTCGTATCGAGATAATACAAAATAACTATCAACACCTAAGTAAGCTATAGATTATAAAAAGGTAAGAATATAGTCTATATCTCATGACAGATACAGAAATTAAATTTCCTCGAGTTGCTACCAAATTTATTGATTTGTTGTGTTATTGAGCGAAAACGAGTATTTTTAAGTCACTTCATTTTATTAATTTAAATCAAGGTTTTTTTTATAAAGGTGCAAACACGCTTCTCCCCTCTAATTATATCAGATACACGATTGTGTAATCACTATAATTATTTTACATCAAGGGGTTGATGATTTCAAAGAATCATTAGTGCACGTGCCATGAATGTATTCTATATGTATAAAAATTAATGATTCATACATTTCATTTCTTTGAAGAAGACATTAAGAAAATATTACAAACAACTTCAAAATTTCTTTAATTTATTAACACTCCTTTTTATGATTATGGTAACTATACACATTACGTTATTTTTTTAAAGTCAAATACATTTGGCCATTTGATAATTCTCGAAAAAAATGAAGAATTATATAATAATGTATTCAATAATTATTACTCAATATACATTGTCTCACCAATAACTACAAACAACAATAGTGTGTGTATAAACACGTTTTTCCCCTCAATAATATTTAAATTGTGAAATATTTTCTACTTTTATACATCATGCATACACAAGTAGTAAGTACATTTTGTTGGAAAGTGACTTTGAAGATTACAATATGTTTAAATATAATATTCTAAAAAGTAGGTAGTAGAATGTAATGGATGTAATTTCTATTTTTATTATTTGATGAGGAAAATTTCAAAACAGTCTTAATATAGATTATGGTAAAAAATAGTTATCTTATTTTTAAACATAAATGCTTTCACACTACCTGAACTACACAGTAGAGTACTTGGTTGTTTCACAAAATTAAACCACCCTGAACATATTTTGATTGCCAAAAACGCAATACACAAGGAAAAATATTATGTTATTTACAAAATTCTTTGAATTAAATATAATATATCATACATATTACTAGTTACTACTAGTGTCTACTGGCACTTTCGCTTGTCCCCGCCAAACACCTGTATTTTACATTTATATTATATTTTATCAAAATATCAATACTTTAATCAAGACACAGGAATGCCCGCAGGAATGTATAAAATACAAACAAGTGATGAATACAAAATATTAGTAGTAGCAACCAACTGAATTACAATGTTCAATAAAAACTTATAAGGAATAATAGGGCATCATTATATCCTCTAAAATATGTTACCATAAAACTAATGGTTGTTTTATATAATAACTTGTTAAAAAAAAACGAATATAATAGTTGTTTATTAGTATTTATTATTTTAATAAGAAAACATAAACAAAAAGTGCATAGACTATATTTTGTTTAATTTTTATAAAAATTTAAATTAAGTTCTGGAATAAAACTTCAACACAATTTGTCTAAGTTTTTATGGTGTGTGGTGTTACTTTTACATTAGGAAATGAGTTAATATTTCATTATATTAACATAATTACAATCTTACATTATATTTTATCTTACACGTCTCACTTAATATTATGATTATCATTATTTTATTTTTTTTTGTACCATCATAGGTAACAACTTTTTTTTCATTCCTAGACCAATTCCCATCCAACTACTAAAAACATTTGGTATTGATGTTAACATTAGTTTATATATATATACTAAACAAATCAAACTAAAATAGGATTTCATTTATCTTAAATAAGTACAGGTGTCTTATTAAAGTACGCACCTAATTATTAATTTTATAATGAAATCATACAAAGTGATACCATATATTCTGGTGATTTGATAACATTAATACAATTAATACTATAGTAAAATAATAAATTTGAAGATATGAAATATTCATGCTAGAATATTTTTATCACCTTAGATACCTACCTACACAATAATATGTATTTTTTGTTTTTCTGCTTATTCTAATATTCATGTCTGAATAAAAATTACTAATCAGTTTAAATAGAAGTTTATAATTTACATAAATCATTTAAATTCAATACCATAAGATAAAATAATACTGAATAATTATATTTGGTCTTGAACAATTGAAATAATTAGTTCAGGTAAGTCATGTTTTATAATTTCAAATATTTTAAACATCTAATAAATGTTGAATATAATGCTTACCCGATAGAAATTACTTTCATTCACAGTGTTAATAATAATAATAAGCTTTATATATTTCAACAAAGTACTTGATATATTATAATTAGACATAACTAGGGCTAGGGACTTATAGGAGTTTGCATGTTTTTCAATAATCATTTAAAAAATAGCTAAGTGATATGGAAATTTGTTTTATTGTACTAGGAATTTAAAGCAATCATTTTTATTTTGCATATTTTGCATATTTAGCTATTTTTTCCATATAAGAGCATATTTTGTTATATTGGTATTATAAGAGCATATTTTATATATATTTTATTAAAATTCAAACAATACTTGGCAGAAAACAATGTTTTATATATTAAGTACTATAGAAAATGTTATATGAATGTTCTAGAAACCAGAAAAAAAAATATAAATATGATTAAATTAAAAAAATTAAATAATCTATATCGTGTGTTTTCCCAATTATTCGTGTGTTGTAAAAAACGAAATCGGTCGATAAGGAATACGCCTAATATAATACAGTTGATGTCAATTTGTCTATTCGTATTGTATGTGTTTTCGTCTTACGTAAATATAGTTCATATGTACGTGTTGTATGTGTTTTCGTCTAGTAATAAGTATAATATTCTAGACTTGGTAGTTTTTTTTTTTTTTTTTGAAAATTAAATCAAAAATGCCTAAAGTATAAATTCTATGTTTTTAATTGATCAATCAGTTCTATTTTGTAAACTTTGTGAAGTTAAAGTTAGTGCTCAGAAACATTTTACTGTGTTACTGTGTTAGAAGAAATGAAAATAATAGTGTACCTATATATATATATATAAATTTGTATTTTTTTTTCTTTGCGCTTTTAACAGAAAATACAAATCTTTTTAGAGCATATTTAAAAGAATATTTTAGCGTTCTTGCATATTTTAATAGCATATATGATAATTTTTAAGGGCATAAATGCATGCATATTTTAAGGTTTTTTAGGGCACGAAGTCCCTAGCCCTAGACATAACCAATAAACTTCAACAATTAGTATGCATGTATTCCATTAAATTAGTACAAAACACTATCGCATTACTATCAAAAACATCCACTCATAATAATTATAACTTTGTATGATGTTAATACTTTACACATCATGTTGTGTTGGGCTTTTTACTCATAATTCTCTTAAAGATACTTTCAGTGAAAATAAAAACATTTTTGCTAATAGGTATTTGTTGTTTATTTTAAATAACCAACTTCATTTGCAAGAAAATAATAATACATATTCAGTAAATTTAATACAAATAATAATGAATACATTATAATAAATATATAAGTAATGATGCATAAACATACATAAACCAAGTTAAAAATACATAAATCAAAGAGTAATCTTTAAAAAATAAAATCAATACCTACAAAAAACAAAATAGACTACTTATTTAAATTAACAATAAATCTTATAAGGGATTGCTTCATCATTCAATGTATTCCTGTGGTGTCAAACCAAGGGCATTCAAACTTGTAAATGGTGTACATCTATTACTTCAAAAACAAAACACCAAGTTTATCATAGAAGAATGATAAATTATAATCACAGTAATAATTTATAATATAATTTAGCAAACAACATTCAAAGTTATTTACTTATTCCATAACCCATCCAATATTAATAGATTAATAATAAAGAAATAAGCTCATGTAGGGTCATACACATTTTACATGACACAAATAGTGGGATTACACAAGAACATAATGCAACCCCACCATTCTATAATGTGCAATGACACTACTAAAATTGTATGTAAGTACTAGAATTAAAATTATAAAATAATATTGATTCAAAAGTTAATTAATAAAAAGGTATAACAAACACTATTTAGCCATTTTTATAATTTACTATGCTAATGTTACATTCTTTAGATATGTATTTATTTTAATATTATTTTGTTGGCTCTGTTTTAATTTGTAATTTGTACCTTTCAGAATCCAAGAACAATTGTATAAAAATAACACTTCTAGGTATTTTTCTCATTTACAGGTATCATTCAATAAAACTATGAATCTAATTTATAGTACAACTAGCTTTTATAATATATTAGTTTAACTGGGGGTTTTGCTAAACTTTAAATCATATATATTCATGCTCTTAAAAGTTCATACTGTGAAAAACCGAAATCAAATAATAATAATAATAGCATATTAAGTAGATAACAAAACAGCTTCTTTCCCTATTAATTAATTTGAAGAACAAAACAATCTGTAGAAGTTGATTTTTTATTGAACTCCTATAAATTATTACCTAGAGCAATACATCAAGGACATGGTAAGTGTGATTGCATTGATTGCATGGAAATGAATAAATATTATAGGTACTGGTGTATAATTTACCTTCTGAATTTATAAAAATATTGCAATTTGTTAACATTTGAACATAAATATAATATTTTAAAATTAAAAAAAAATTAATGAATACCAACCTATATCTTGTTTTTAAGTAATGATTTGTCATTAACACATATTACCGATCTATTCAATTATAAACAAATATTTTATAGAAAGTAGGTACATATTTGATATTATAAACTTTTAAAGTTATGGTTGGTAATTATTTAAATAAATACTTATATTGGTACCTACTTAACTGTCTAATACACATAAATTAAACGATCAAAAATATCATAAAAAACACAATTCAGATATTACATCAAATAAAATTATTTCTGATTATAATTTGATGAATTATCTATCTAATTGGAAATGTAATTAAAACCAATATTTAGCTATAGGTACCTATTAGAGAAATATTATGAAACTAATTGAAAAAAAGCAATACCTATATGTACACCTAACTAAATTTAAAGTTTAAAAAGTTAGAAGAGCCTAGGTATTACTAAAGTATGCTTTTAATAGAATTCAGTGTCTAGTAAAAAATTTAGTAAATCATTTTTTTGATACACCATGATGTGCTGGACTGAATTATTAACAAGTTTAAATTACAATTTTCATTCAATTTAATTCTCAACTAAATATCTACATAATAACTAATTCAGACTAAAAAATACTTATTTAACTAAGCGCGAGTTGACCAATTGTCATTATATTCGACCACAATGATACACCGAAATAGAAACGTTAATAATGCAATATACCTTGTGTGTAAAATGTAACGCTTTCATCAAATAAACACTCGTGCGTAATCCTACAACAACATTTCCCATACACATGCAGGAAGTTTAGACATTAATAATAATAATAATAGTAATAAAAACATTAATACATTCCAATGCCACCTTTCATCCAACGAATGTATAGTACTAAAAGTATTTATTTATTAACAATAATAATAATAATAATAATAATAATAATAGGCCTTAGTCGAGAAATAACGGAAACAAGTGCAAATCAGCGATTAGTGATTGAAGTGTGCGAACAATTAACACGAGACAGATTCTACTTGAAGAGACTATAGCCGTGAGCAGTGAGTAAAAAGCCCACAGACAACGCGTACTGTTTGCAGGTACTTACCAAGCGAACTGGGACAAACAACGGTGAATTGTACAGGTGGGAAGTGGTTCTAGTTTGAGTTTGACGAAAACTAACGCGTTTGGTAAATTTTTCGAAAAATTATTTTGGGAGAGGAAAATTACGAACCGGAACGGAGCACGTGAGTGAGATTACCGCGACAGTGGCGAGTACATACAATATATTATTATTAACATCTATATATACACAATAATTGAAATGGGGAAGAAAAAAAAAGTAGGACCGAACGGACAAACAGCGGACAAACGTTTGACGAGTCGCTCGGCGCTCGCTACGGCGACGGACTGCACCGATTCGCACGGCTCGCGAGGAAAAGGGGGAGGGGAGAAATTGGCATAAAAAAAAAAATATATATATTCGCGTGTGATAACGGAACAACGGCAGACGGACCTCCCACTGGTACCGGCGTGAACGTAAAGACGAATTTTTTTTTCCTTTATTATTTATTACAGTCTTCAATCGACGCGAAAACCGTCCACGGACCTCGCGTTCGAACGGGAAGGACACGACGATTCGAATCGAAAAGCGACTCGGCCGAAACGCCGATCTAAAACGTGGCGTTTTTCTCTCGTTTCCTTTGTGTCCCCCGACCCGGAAGAACGGGGACCGGTCGACAACAGCTGTTGCTGCTGCTGCTGCCGCGGACACAGGCCGCCGTGCAGCAGCTGTTGAGGTCGCACAAGCGTTCCTAACTTCATACCGCACGAGCGCACCGTTATCAATCGTCGGACTACGCTAATAAAAATTACTTTGCGAGAACACCAGACCAGACGCCGTACACACACACACGCGCGTGCGATAATAAATCGCACGGTAATAACAATATATTGCGCTCGTTCGCGCACCACCACCGCCACGCGGATCAGCTGATCGTTGCTTACGTTCGTGAGTTGTGATAAAACCGACACGGATCTGTTCCTTCGGTTTTTATTTCCGACTTTCCACCACCGCCGGACGGCCGTCCCCAGCTCGCCGCGCGTGGACGTACGCGTGTCAAGTCCTACCCCGCCGAGCCGTCCACGTACCACGTCGCTGTCACGTCATCCGTGTGCACCCGTCGGCCGCAGTGCGACGCACCCCGGGGACGGACAGACAGCGGCCCGTTTTCTCCGGCCAACTCTCGGGCCCGTCGACGACCCCGCGCCACCGGCGGTAGTGACGCGTGCCGACTCGACGGTCGGTCGAAAACGCGTCCGGGGCCCGTGGTCGGTGTCGGCGGCGAATCCGCGTCGTCCTAGTGCCGTGCCGGCCGCGTACGCAGTCGCATAGCGGTGCTGCGAGTCAACACACGCGATCGAGATGAGCGACAACATGCACAAGCTGAACGGCGTGATCGAACACTACAAGAGGCACATCGGCAGGGCCACGGAATCTAACGACAACCAAAAGGTAAACTATCACGGCCCGTGGAAGCCACAGGGGCGGCGGTCGTTGCCCCTTAAGCCTGTGGTGATATTTACGAGTCGTTTTGTCCGACGACAATAAACGTCCACTTTCACCGATATGAACCGACCATGTCTAGACTTCTCAGAAAACTATGCTCACCATATTATATTCCCTCGCCACAGCAATGAAAACTTCTCTATGTTCTGCTGTTTTTAAAGTTATTTTACGTCTACTCATCTCGTTGTATGTTAATAGTCCTCTACGGTTTGTATACCTAATCAATTTCTTTCAAAAAAAAAAAAATCATTAGAGAGTTTCAATATTGAGAGATAAAGTCTTAATTTTGCGAAAAGTTATACATTATTTTGGTTGAAACCATTGATGAGACACTTTAGAAAGTAAATTATAAACTAATTGGAGAAGTTTTATAATGTACCCAGCTCTTTTTAATCTATCATTGTACAACCCATATGGATTATAAATTATTGTGAAATACAAATATCAATTTCAATACATAGGTACCTACCTAATTATTATTTATCTTAAATAAAAATAATAATAATAATTTTGATGCTTTTTGAGGATTGTGACCATCACTATTTGCCAGAATTTGATTAAAAATTTTGTTTACTACTTGTAGTGGTGTGGCAAACTATTTTAATTGGTGTTGGCTGTACTACACTATTGTTGCATTGTTACTACTGATGCAACTTTATTTTTTTCATATTAAAAACACAGAAGTAACTTTATACACTTATATAGACCCTAGTTTTATGTTCAATATTTTACATCACATTTAATTTTTTCATACGTCTGGGGTTCACTCAACAACTTATCACTATCGCCCCTAAAAACCATAGGCCATGGTTTCAAAAAACTCTCTTACCACACCACTGACTACTTGTTTAATTAAAAAAAAAATAGTAGTAGATTAAAGTACTTTTTACTTCACATATTCTTTGTTGTGGTATTTTTAAGGCTCTTAGATTTTATTACAAATTAAGGGGAAAATACACTTTCAAAAAAAATTGATCGAGTGACATTTGCTTGATTTAATGTAATAATCATCAGTCATTACATTCCATCAGTTGAAAAATATCCATAAGTTAGTTATCAAAAACTTTCTCAGCTAAGCTATAAGTTTTAGAATTAAATAAATAAAAGAAAATACAAGAAGTTAATCAAAAAATAGGTATCTAAATCCTATATGGACTATGAAAAAATATTATTTTCGATTATTACAGCTAATATCTTCATAAGGTACATTAAATAAATTAAAAGCAAAAAGTACAAAAATATTGCCAGTTCTGATGCAATATATAGGTCAGCTCCTTAATACATCTATGTTTACTGCGTAATTAAGTAGTCATGATAGCCAAATGTGATTACTGGGAATTCTTAAGAAGTTACCATAACTGTAAAGTACCATAATTTTTGACAATAATATTGGTTAGGTTTATTATAAACAGATGAGCCATGCAATACAAATATTTGGCAACCAACTATTTCTATCCGTGGAAAGGATTAATAGTGACATAATGTAGTTGAAGTAGATGCCAACAACGTTCAAATCAGTTGATAGCTATTGGAGTCATCTTGCATGGCTTGGCTGTTTAGTGTTAATTTCATAATTATTATATAATAGATTTTAATAATAATTTTGAATTAGGTAACAATTAAATCAGCAATTAGATATGATTTAAAACTGTTTATTTTTGGCAATTGTATTGTGATCACTTTCACTCCTTTTAAAATTCTTTATTTGTGACCTCGTTTGTGACCAAGTTATTAACCAACTTAATTTCTTTAACGTTATTTGTAGGTACATATTTACTTAAATTTATTAATATTTACAAAATTTTATACCCAAGTTAAAAATTCAAGAACGAAATTTTGAATTTTTTTTTCTATTTATATTATTATTTTTTTAATTTTTGGTGGGATAAATTGTTGATTTCTAGCTTTCCGCTAGAGTATATGAGGATATCAAATATTTTTAAACTATCTTAAATAACCTATATTATTTGTCTTTTCACTTCATTAATGTATATTTTATATGTTAGATACTTATAAATCAATATTTTTGTACCTAATTTAATTCATTTTTATAATTTGTAGTCATACCTTTTATTGAAGATTTTATTTGATGTTTTTACCACACCTAGAAAACAATGTATTCATATGAAATTAAAAATTACCCTATTGATTTATAGTGAAAGTTACTAAACATTTTGTAGCCTAAATAAAGGAAGAATCTCATTAGGTCAGTAGATCAAGGTTATTGTTTTTAAAATTTTCAATTCCATACAATTTGTTTGGTTGACTTACAATTATAATTTAAGTTTGAAACAATATTTATACATAATGCTAAATATTGAAATATGCTAGTACCATGTTCACTATAAAAATGAAAATGTAATTACATTAAATTCTGATAATTTGTCTTATTATAATATTGACTTATTGAAAAATATGTATGATTCTAACTCCAAGCTTCAAGTTTCATATAGAAAATAGCGAGGAAAAAAGTTTCTAAAAAAGACTTAGATGGCTTATTTTCAAATGTATTCAATCATATTTAAATTGTATGAATATATTTCTCATGTATATTCAAATTTTACCAACAAATAAATAAGTAGGTTGGAAAGGTTAACAACAAAAAATGTCAAGTATTACCTACATCAGATATAATATCCTATTTATTTATTTTCAGTTAATGAAATGTATTGTGAAACTTTCTCGACTTCCTATCACTGTTCAAAATTTACAAAAGACTGGAATTGGCCGTGTGGTTAATAGTTTAAGGAAATATGATGGTGAAATAGGAGAATCAGCAAAGTCTTTAGTAATTCAGTGGAAAAATGTTGTCAAAATTGAGGAATCTGAAAATTTTTACCAAAGAGATGAAAATTCTGATGAAGAACATCATGATGTATCTTCAACAAATGATAACGAAGAATTACAGATCAATCAAAGTATTACATCTAGTGTTGCATCCACAAGTTATTACAATAATAATATTAAAAATGAACCAGAAGCTAGTGATGAAAATATTGATAATTCAAGTGACCATGGATCTCATCACAGGAGTCATAATAAATCAAAGTATAAAAAAAGTAAAAAGGATAGGGATAGTAAAAAAGATAGAGATAGTAAAAAGGATAAAGATAGTAAAAAACGAAAGGAGTCTTTTTCTACTTCAACAGATGATCAAGGAGAAAGTCATAGCTCTAAAAAAGTAAAGAGAGAACATAAACATGAAAGTGTTAAAATTAGTAAAAAAGAACACGAAAAAAGTGATACTGCATCAACTTCTCAAAAAATCAATTCTGATAATCATTCTGAAGAAAATATTAAAAAGGATAAAAAGAGTTCCCATTCTGACAAAAGAAAGGATAAACATAAATCATCTCATCACAAATCTGAATCTAAACCTAAATCGCACAAAGACAAAAGTGAATCTAAATCTGAGTATAAAGATAAAAGTGAATCTAAATCTGAGTATAAGGATAAAAGTGAATCTAAATCTGAGTATAAGGATAAAAGTGAATTAAAATCTGAGTATAAGGATAAAAGCGATTCAAAAAAAAAATCCAAGGACAAAGTCAAGGAAGAAAATAAACCTTCAACTAGTACTGCTGTTAGCAGTAGTAAGTTTATTACAAAGTATTCTAATGTTTTGTTAAAAAAATGTATTTATTAAAGTATTTTAATTAGATAAAACATTCGAAGAAGCATTACTTGGTATTCAAATAGTTAAAAAGAAACATGTAAAATCCAAAGGTAGAGATAGATTAAGTCGATCAAGTTCTTCAGAACGAGAATCCAGTCCTATTTCAAGTGTTAGTTTATTTTTAAATAACTTTTTTTATTTATTTAAAAATGACTGTAAACTATTATATTCCTAATTCTAGGGTCTGAAATTGGCTCCATTAGATTTAGATCCTGAAGAATTAATCGCTAATTATAAACCATTACCACCTCAATTAGAGTCCAGAAAAAGGAAATCAGTTGATGATACTGATCAGTTAGCCAAAATAATGACCACAAAAAATATGAGGTACATTAAAAAATCTTGTTTTAAATTGATTTTGTTTTTAAACACAGTATTTTAAAGGACAAAAGTATACTCTGGAAATAAGAGCACGATTTATTCAGAAGTTCCTAGACTACTAGACTTTTGTATCCAAACTATTAAAGACAATTTAGATGGTAAATATATCTTTATTTTATTCTTTAATATGTATAATTCCAAATTCATTGTACCTAAAATTGTTTTATGTGTGTGTTTAATGCTCACACTTATTTTATTTTGTTTAGATTTGGAGTATACTGGTGGAGTTCCATTTATTATACTTGAGCCAATATTGAAGCATGCGACTCCTGATCAGTTGTATACATTAGAACATTATAATGACTATTTAATTGAGGACACTGGGGCATTATGGGAATACCATTGCAAGAAAGAATTTCGCAATAAAATTCCAGAAAAAAATGAATCATGGAGAAATTTTTATATAGTAACTATCTATAAATTCAGATATTTTTCAATAGTGATTGAACTATAGAAATGTATTTTTCAAAATCAATTTAAAGTAACTCTTAAAATCTTACTCAAGTTAAAAAATGTAAAATAAAAGTGACAAAAATTAACTAAAATAACTTTTCTTGGAAACTTCCATTAATATATTTGGTTTTTTTAATTATTTTATTAAAGTACATTTAATGTTTAGCGATGCCTTGAAGAACGTGAAACAAAATTAGCCAAACTACGACAGAACATAAATGCAAATCAAGCAGCTTCTACTCCTGTAAGAAAAACTCAATTAGCTTATGTTGATTCTGTTGTAAAACCACCTCGTGGCGTAGCTAAAAAACAGGTATTTTATCAAAATTTTAAAATAATACATTATTTCATTGATTTTTAAAATTTAATTTTCTTTTATCTAATATATATATATATATATTTGTATTTTTTTCAAAGGCCAAATATAATACAGCTACAGACTCCAAGCGTAATATTTTAAATAAATCAATGATGGGTGGAAATTCTAGTGCAGAAGCTTTGTCTGCTAATAATAGATCTACCACTATGGCAACTGGCACACCCATTGCTTTGACCTCTGCCCATACACCATCTGCATCATGTATGTATAAAATATTTTCTTAGATATGTATTTATTTTTTTTTGCATTAATTTTAGCCTATTATTAAGTATTTACCACAATAGGAGCTATAACACTATATTTCAAAACACTTAACACAACTGACCAAATGCTTTTGTACATGTGTGTCAATATATCTCATTGTATTTATTTATTTTGTAATTTAATTTTAAATTAATAGTTGCGCGTTTATAAAACCAATGCAGACTTGGCATGTTAATAACTTATAACTTATTATTTCACTTTATAATGCTTTAAAAGCAGTTTAAACACATCATAGGTTATAGCTCTATACTTAGGTGGAACTAGACTTTTTTATTTGACTGAACCACTTTTCCTGTTGAATTCACACATGTACTTAAATCTTGTGTGAGTGTGGGGAATTGCATTGATAACACCTTATCTTTTTTTTAGGCTTCATTGTACAACTGTATATGCTGTTATACATTTGTCTTTTGTATGTTTTTTTATTAAAAATTGAAGAAATAATTTTGTCATAATATATGAATAAATATGAGTACTGAATATTGAAATTGCCTGAATTATAGCTTCCTATTTAAAGTTGAACACAAAACTTCTTTAATTCAACATTTACCTTGCACACTTTTTTATTTATATAGAATTCTGTTTTATCTTTGATTCAATTGAAGATTTAAAAAAATTTCAAATATAAATATATATTGATTTATGAAAAAAAAAACGGGTTTTCGCAATATTTGTGTTGATGTCTATTACATAGATTATACATCTATACAAACCAAAGAGTGTTCTAATTGAAGCACTAAAGTAATTGCCATAGAGGATTAAAATGTCTCTGTACTCTATCCTATGTAATTTTCTGAATTTGCAGAATATGTTATATGCAAGTCGACTGCTAGTTGATGAATTAAATTATGTTTAAATTTTAAAAAAATGTAGGTTTAATATCATATTTTTATGAAATGTTTTTAATTAATAATCAGTATTATCGAGCTTATCAAAGCAATATCAGCTTGATTTTCAGATGCTAACTCTTATTTTTCTATAAGAGCGTAGAATACTCTATAAGTTACTAAATCAATTTATAACACCATATTTTAATTATCTCTCCTATTTGTTTTCTATATAAACACTGTGTAAAGGTAATAAATCAACGGAATGGTTTATTTAAGCTTCCATTTTTAAAGATATTCTTAAAATAAATCAAATCTAACTCAATACATTTTGTGTAAAAAATACTAAAATAAATGATAACTAAGAGTTAATAAAATACTCAAATTTATATGATATTCAGGTACCTACTATTGTCAATAATTTTGGCTAAATAATAATATTATTTTTGTCTTAAAAACAAGTTATGAGGATTCTAATATTATTAGGAGCCTTTTTTTACATTCTTTCAGATATTTTTTTCCTTTTATATACGTTTATTAATATATTAATAAATAAATAATTAATAAAAGGGAGATGGAGTGACCGAGTGGAATTAGGCGTCACTGCTGACGCACACTGTCGCCGGTTCAAACCTCGGTCACAGGCGGCTCTCTCTCTGGGCAGGCGACTGTCTAGAGAGAACGGCCGCCATCTCCTCTGTGCAGAAGGCAACAGGAACCCACTGCATAGTAAGACTTCCTTCCCTAGTTACAACTTCTCTTAGTTGCAAACTAACCCTCGGGTTGTTGACCCTAATAAGATTAATTTATTAATTATACATTGATGTAATAAGGCCCAGTTTGTCCAGGCTGTAATTCCAACAATGACAATATATTGTAGATAATCTAAAATCTAAATGAACATTTCTACTTTCTAAAAACCATTTAAATTTTTCATCATTAATCATTGAATCATTTTAATCATCAATACACTAACATTAAAATGTTGTGTAAATTATATTTGTAAAATTCTATGAATATTTTGTTAATAAATAGGTATATGTCATGAATAGTAAAAACTAAAAACAAATTTAAATCTCTGTTATTAGTAAATTGTATTAAATTTCAATATTTTTTACAACAAATTTTGACTAAACATAATTATTTTTGAAGTATAAAAGTGTACCATTTATGATAGATATTGATTATGTTTATATAACGGTGGTAAATAAATGATAATAATTCAAATTTAGAACAGTGAAATTTTTCTCCCTTAATTTTAATATTGTCTACTATTTATACTCCTATTAAAATGGTAAAAAGGCCTCTCAAATAAATATTGTATTTCTCATCAAGTTCAAACTCTTGTGTAAATCATATAACATAAAGTGAAGTTATTGATTATACAGTTCTGTAATCAATAGTGTTATTCATGATTTATTGTTACAATATTTTAGCACACTAAATTACTTTTTTTATGATTTCAGTGAAGAAGAAAAAGGCTCCTTTAATGCAAAAAGCTTTACAACTTATAAAATCTACACGCCGGCGTTAAATCACATATACGTTAACCCAAGAAGATTTCACTTTAATATATATGTTTATATCTGTGATTTATTGAATTCTGAATTAATTTTACTTGATAGTTCTCAATTTTATGGATATTTGATGTGAATACATAATATATAATATAAACTCAATTATTGTGATTCTAATTAATTATTATTGAATTACTGTAATACTATAATAATTCTATTTTATATAATTGATACCTAGATGTAGGTAGGTACCATAATTGCCTGTTGTAATTCCTTTATTTTTATTCAACTTATTTGTGTAACACATATTCATCAAAATGTCTTGCATTTTTAAAAATCTAATTTTAATTGGACATGTTGATCAAACATCTGTAGAATTATAAATTATAATGTGTTAATCTATAAATTATGTTTAATATATACGATTATGATTTTACATGTTCCATTAAACCACTTATCATGCAATTGAATTTAATAAATGTTACCTACTGATAAATTATCAAATTTGATCTTAGAACACAAAATTAAGATGGGTGTCATTGATGCTGATGGTCTATAATCAGGGTCGGAAAGGGAAGGTACTAGCCCACCGAGTTTTAAGATTTTAATCAGCCCCCAATATTAAATGTATTAGTAAACATCTGTAAACATTTATCTTAAATTCATAACTACCCATAAAGTAAAGCCAAAATATATGCCAAACATCACACTTGGTCCAAATTTTGTCCAGCCTTCCATGTTTTCAACAGGCGTGCCTATAATAATCTATTCAATATTGGTAAACAATAAATTGAAGGTCTACCACTCAACTTGTAATACATCATAATTATAATTAACTAAAAATATACTGGGAGTCAATCTGTTGTCACTAATTATTATTTATGTGTGTGTGCGTGGGTAAGACGACAGTAACCATAAAAGATAAATTTCCAAAAAGGTTGAAACGGCTGTTTGTGCAGTGACCTTCAATGGTATATAAATATGATTTTATCGAGTACTTACCTAATTCGCAGAGGAGACTGTTGAGATACGGCGATGAAATGTCCGATTTGGTACTGTGCGAATAATTAATGATTTTCGCACAAACGCGTAAAATATTCGGTTTAAAAGCGCCGACGAGACTGGTCCACAGACGATACAAACTCCCGTCACTTTGAGCAAAAATCGAATTATTCAACGGTCGAGAGAGTAGGTAGGTATTTGAAAAACAACTCGAAGCGTTTGTTTTATTTATCTCATGTGAACATTTTAATAATAATTGTACGTACGCGACCGCGTGCCTGCGTTGACTGTTTTTAACATTTTTATCAGTCTTGGATTGAACTCCAACCTTTTGAATTTTAATCATCGCGTATACGCGCCCGAGATATCTACAATTGCCAATAGCCAATATCTCGTGCGTCAAACAGATTAATAGCCGTTGGACAAGCTCTGTAATGTTAGACGTTTTTATTACGTAATAATACACAACGATCTCGGCGATTATGATCACATCATCAAATTACCATAATCACCGTGATACCGTACACAAGAGTGCTGATTAAACCAATGAAGGTACCCAGCGTGAATTTGCTCCGTTTTCAAAACATCAATCAAATGTATGAATTGAACAACCATTGATTATTTAATTATTAACTTCTTCATAAATGATCACGTACCTAATTTACTGAGTAATTCGACGATGTTTTATTTTCTTAATGCTATGTCATTCTAATCGATTTTCCCAATAAAAAAATAATACCTACATAGATTGTTAGGTAGGCACCTATTTATAACTTCCCACACACCTAACATCCTAACTTATTTTAGTGTAAGTCATTATTCCGATAACTTAACCTACACCAAATAATTCAAATTATCACTAAATTGATGTACAGAGCGAGTCAGATCTATTTGACAAATGCAACTTTTTTTCTATTATTTTGGCAAAGTAGAGCGGAATGATGGGACCAATAATTGGTACATTTTACTACTATAAAAAAAAAACTACTCCGCGGTCGTCGATTTTGATTTTTTCCCTACTCAATCTATGTATTTCAACGTACTAAAAACGATAACACTCATGATTCCATTGAAAAACTTGTTTTAAAAGTGTTAAATTTTACCAATTTCCAAAAATCGTTAATTATCATAATGGTCATTGCACGAATAGAATATTACATCATACTGCGTCACTCCACTGTCACACGCTGGGTATCGAATTCAAGGTATTTTTCGAATATCGGTTTTTTTTACTAAGTAATATTACATGATTCAACTTGACTAAACAAGCTATCTTGAGTGAAATCGATTCATTCATGCAGTACGTCTGCGGGCAAGCACGTGTACAAGAGGGTGGGAGTCAATGAATGTCTATGAATCTTACTTATTTTAAATACTTTGCTCGGCTAAATGATATTATAGCACATTATTACCAATTTAGTAGTATTTATTGTGGGTAGACACCCATCATTTTGAAATACTTATGTAGTTACGTACCTACAAGTTATATGAAAGCGAACCAAGGTAAGTTGTAATTAACTCATAATTTTTTTCATTGCATTTAGGACATACTATTATTAGTATTATTCGGTCTAAAGTTTAGACTCTAAACATTATGTGTACGAAAGGTATCAAATATTTATAACACATATATAATTATACCCTGATAAATTGTTATTGTATTAACACATAATATAATTATTATAAATATTCTTCAATTATTTAATACAATACATAATGACATAATGAGTATAATAAATAATAGATATACATTTATTAATTAAATATGAATAATAATAGGACATAAATATCTAAATCTTATTTGATACAATGATATTATAATATTATATAGGTGATAAATATATATGTTCATAGATAGTGATATATGTAGCTATATTCTAAAGTGTTTTATAACTTAAAGTTCATTAGTCACACAAACTAATCTGTGTTAAATAAAATAGTAAATATAATAACATTTCAATGAGTTCAAAATGAAAATAAATGTTTAGTTTATCACTGTTTAGAAACATTTAACATTATCAATAAACCAGATAAACTTAACTAATATTGATACAATGCACAGGTACATACATGAAAGATTACGTGTATAAATAAAATACGTTTTAAACATAACATTATTCACTTATTAATAGTAAAAATGAGAGTACCTT
This sequence comes from Therioaphis trifolii, assembly GCA_027580255.1. NCBI lineage: Eukaryota > Metazoa > Arthropoda > Insecta > Hemiptera > Aphididae > Therioaphis > Therioaphis trifolii. The sequence continues at coordinate 12,868,228 of CM050406.1, read as the reverse complement.
TGTATTTAATGCATTCCAAATAATACCCAATTAAAATAATAAGCATTTACAAGAATTAATTTATTACACCTGGACTGGAATCTTTATAAGTATAGATTAAGATGTCTTTATTTCCAGTGTAGTCTTGAATAAATTGTATACCTTGACATCCATCGGGAAAAAATGCCAAGTCTTCAATTTTTTCGAGATTTTCCTTTTCCCGAAATGTTTCCATCAAGTTAAAATCTATGTTTTTATTCCTGTATTTTATGAAAGTCCATATCTTAGATACGCCAAACTTTACGGGCACTGTATTTCCTAAAAGCTGTTCATCAGCTGTGAGAGTGTGGGCTTCTTGAATGGGTTCCGCTTGTAAAAGTCCTATTACTTTAAAATTAGGTAATACGGCTAAATAAGTAAAATGATTATGCGATTGAATACCCGTTTTAGAAATACCATATTCCAAGCTAACGAAATCATCTACATTTTTAATAGACGTTTTTATACGTTCGTCATTATACTGATTTCCACGTAAAATTAAAATTTTATAGCATAAATCATTTTCTTTGAAGTTAATCGCTTCTATATCAGTTAAATCACCCGTAAAACGTAATTTATATAAGTTGAGATGTAAAACATCGTGGAAAGATTCACTCCAAATAGGAGGGATTTCTGATGGAGTTATTCCACAAGCACAAAGTTTTCTTAATTTTCTAGATTTTAGTGTTGATAAAAACGCAGGAACTAAAGCTCCATTAGGAAATTCTACCATAAAGTTATCTTTGTCCGTATCATATTCAAGTCCAATATCTTCAGTTTTATTTGAGGTGTTTAAAGTACGATTTTTTTTCGTTTTTTTCGTTATGGATGACCTTTTAATTCGTAAAAAGTCTGATGTGTTTTCCATTGTTTTTTCACGCGATTTACTTTTTTTTCTATTTCGTTTATCAGCTCCGGAAATATCTTGGCTTATATTATTTTCGTTTCTTGACCTAATAGAATGGTTACAATGGTCGCATTTCCGTTTTGAACTATTATTTATTTCAGTTGGTTGTAAACGATTTGGTATTGAATCTGACTTCGTTGATTTAGTTCCTTCTAAAGATGATGCTGTTTCATTCATTTCAGGACATTCATTATTTAATGTGTGTACTTTTTCATTCATTTCTGTACTATCGAGAAATTGATCTGGATACTTTCCAGAATAGGTGTTGACAATATTATGGTTATTTATTGTTGATTTTATTTCTTTACCTTTAAAATGTTTATTATTTGGTATATTTTCTGGTTCATCCATTTCAATATCTTCAGGAAAATGATTTGGTTCGTTTTCATTGTCATCGCTGGTTAAATCTGGTATATTTATAGCAATGTTTGATAGGGTTAAAGGCGATTGTGGTATATTATTCATTTCGAAACTAATGTTTAATGGTAAAGTTTCAGGAGATTTTGATTTCATTCTTAAAAATACATTATTTGTTTCTAGCGTAGGAGAAAATTTACTGCCACCACGATCATCTCTAATAAATAAAACATCCGATAGACTACAATCTGACAGCAATTCATCTAAATCAAGTTTTTTATTATAACCATCTTTATTTGAAACATGTACAGTATCCGTGTCTAAATGAGAAAATTCAAACGAATTCGACGACGTTGACGATTCTAAATGTCTGTTCTTATTATTATTATTATTTTTTGGACTATTAATTGTAAGCTGTCCCTTATTTGATGAACTTAAAGAAGATATACTTTCTTTAGACTCTTTGCTGATTGTAGATGTATCCATTTCTTTATTTTTTGATATAATTTTTAAATATTTGATATCAGGAAAATCAGAATCTGACGACGATTCAAAAGCTTCAGCGAACTTTTGATTTAAATCAATTAAATTGGCATAAGAAGTATTTTTATTTTTGAAATTTTTTGTTTTTTTGTTTTTCAAAACAGTTAATTGATTTTTACGAGTAGTTTCTAACGATTTTGGTTGATACATCGAAGTAGAGTGTTTATTTTTAAATTGAGTACTTGATTTACTTTTTTTTTTTTTTAAATTTTTAAAATATCTTAGTGAATTGTTTGCTATATGAGTTGATAAATTTGAAGGTAGCGACGTTTTAGAAGTTTTATTAGAATTTATTTTTATGCTATCGAATTGAAAACTGCTTCCAATTTCATTTTCTGATTGTGAACTCGAAGAAATATCGTAAGAAGTTGATGATTTAGAAAAAGAAGCCATTTTTTTTTTTTTTTTTAATACTATCTTGTGTTTAATTTTTTGAAATATATATTTTTTTAAGATTTGTATATCATTTGTTTGATTGGTTTTTTCACAACCTGTAACAATAATGAGGAAACAAAATTAATTAGGAAACAAAATTAAGCAAAGTGAAATTATTTACAAACAAACAAGATCATATCCAATGGGAGCTAGGACTTGTGTTTATTTTTGTTTTGTTTTTGTCTTTTAGAATCTGAGTGAAACAATAAAGATGTATTGGTTTAATAGCATGTGTTTTGTGTATAGAATATCTCACGATGATTTAAAAATCACAATTCAACTTCGTATAATACATAAATTTAGAACTTTTTTCGGAATAAATATTTTTTTAATAATTTCTATTTACGTAATTTTTCAATTTTTTTAAATGGCAACAACTGCGTATAAATTATTATTACCTACTACAAGATATTTATGTTTGAAATTTTTTCTTTTTTTACCAATAGTTTAAGAAATTTAAATTTTCAAATAACTCAATAAAGAGGTGATTCATTTGTACGTGTAATAGGTATCTATGTATAATAAAGGTTATGACCTCTATAATCACCATAAATACAAACAAGTAGTCAAAAAAGAAAAATTGACCAATTATAAAGTCAATAGAATACTATTGACTATTGAGTGCAACTCTTTCATAACATCGCACTTTGAATAATACACCCATTAAAGTTTCAGGTTGAGCGATGAAATCAAAAATATATTATTACAAGATCATGGGTTAAAATATATAAATGATTTAAACACTGTACAGTGAAATCGTCTAAAACATAAAATTGTCAAAAACCACAATGCTTTAATGTATTCTCATTTTAAATTTAAAACCATCGATTAATATTACAACACGCACAAAATAATCAAAGATAATCGGAATTCGCTTTACAGTGCCTATCCAATCTTCACAATTCATAATTAATAATTAATATGTCCGTATGTATAAATATCTAATGCTAAATTAATGCCGTATGGAATAAAATGTAAAAAGCTGAAAAGATAATGGTGATGAAAGTGCGTCCTTGGTTTCATCCCATCAGTCCTCGGACAAGATTATGGTGTTGGGTGAAAAAACCTTTGATGAGCTATATTTTTACGATTGTCGAATGATATGTGTAGTGTGACATAATTTTAAATATGAAACTAACATTTTAGGAAAACTTTACTGAGCCTCGCTCAAATAAACCATGTGATGGATAATATTGGTGTAAATTTGAAGTTTCCAAGTAAAAAAAAATCTGAAATAGTCCATTTCGCTGGGTTTAAACAGTGATGCAAGCTTACATGAAAAAAAAAAATGTCGCAACCGATAAATATGAAAATATAAATATAGTTAGGGCTACAGGAACAAAAAGGAGCGTGTATAAAAACTGCAGATTTAATAGGTAACCGAAATTACAAATTCTATGATATAACAATAAATCTGCAGACATTTTACGTAAAACGAGTTATAATAACCGTAATTTCAATTTATTAATACGTTTAAAATATAATTTGTTGAGTTCATCATTATGAAACTTAGATCATAGATAGTAATAATATATGAGGCAAGTTTATTGATGAAACGAAAATTGGCAGGCGTACAATAAATAATTTTAAATTGTGTGAGATTTTTATAGAAAAATATATTTAATGTACGTGTATATAGTGATTTTTGTCAAAATGTTAATTTTTTACGCGTATAAAAAAAAAATCCTGACCACCGAGTTTTAAAATTTTTTCAATATTGTTGTAATACTTAAGCATAATATGGGCAAGTTGATTTCAAATTTTCATGTTTTAAGTCAAGGAATTAAAATTTTATTTGGTTACAAACGTTTTAAAATGATAGAGTTCCAATAATTTAAGTTAAATATATAAACAGCCCAAAGTGGTAATTTTCTTTTCTTTTGAAACATTTATGAAGTCTTTAAAAGAGTATTATTGACATTTGGTGAACATTTTATGTAAATAATATTAGCTATGAAATTACGGTTAAATATTAAAAATTAATATTATGAAAATCTTACCGAGACCAAATTTTACTGATTTTACTCAATTTTCAAGAATTGTTTCCATATTTACGTTCGGTACCAACTAGATAAAATTTCTGATCTGTAATGAAGCTGAGCGTAATTTTAGAGCCACTGTTTCTATTTGAAAACGTGATTAGATACTTTCAAAAAAGAGAGAGAGGAAGAAAAAAACACATAAAAAAATCAGTACATTTTTAGCTTCACTTAGCAATCCTCAATTTTAGTATACAATTACAAATCCAATATTATACCTACTAAAGAAATTAAAGTATTCACGAAAAATCAATTAATTTGATAGGTAATCATTGAGTATAGATAATAATTATAATAATAAATCGTCGTATGACATAAAATTATTTCACTTAAAAGACTATACACACATGTATGTAGTATGTTTAAAATATATGGGTACCTATGTGTAAATAGCGATAGGTATTACGATAACTGCATAAGATCAACTTGAAACTTTACTAATAAATCAATAATTTACTTTGTTAAATTTTTAAAAATTAACTTTTACACGGGTGAACCTATGAATTATGATCAATAAAATAAAATTAATAATAAACTATTGACTACTAGATGTTTATATTACCTACACAGACGATTTTCGCGAGAAACCTAAATTAAATTTGTTTAATATTTAATGTCGAATAATTTTGAACCTTATTTTAATTAATAAATACAAAATAACATTAAAATTATAAAATTGTATTACACCAAAAGCATAAAATAATATTATAAATTACTTGTTATAAAAATCGTCGTTTGGCAAAAATCGTTATTTTACTTAATAAAAATAAATGTTATTTCTTTACCTTTAACAAGAAACATCGAATGTGTATCCAATCAATTTCACATCGCACCTTTATGTACGGTTTCATTTGGGTTTTTTGAATTATCGAGACAAAAAATTAAGAAATTTGTTATAATTTATCGCCAGTACGCATCATAAATAGACAATTCAATATTTTACATAGAGTTATAAATAGAAGAAAAACAGTTGAGTTACTCCACAGTCCACAATTAAACGTATTCTAATGTGACTCGTATTAATGTCTAATGGATAATGTAGCCAGTAATTGTATTTATACTGTTGTGTTAAAAACAAAAAAATAAATAAATATGATAATTAATTATTTTAAATCGGTGAAACCTAAATCAAAATAGGGAAGACCAGAACATTCGACAAAAGAGAAAAAATCACGGGTACACCTGGTTGGATATTACAAAAATCCCATTAAATTGTTTCAATAATGATCGAAATCTTTTACAGCTACGGTATAAATATTATGCCGTTCAGTGCAAACCTGAATGTATTATCATTTATCACAAATGAAAACATCAATACGCGAAATCTAATTATTTGTTTTTTTTTTTGAGTTCGCGTTAGGTCTATTGACGATAAGAAAACAACCATTTGATGCATATTTTTTTAAGTTTAAAATTAAAATAATTCCTATTATAGTATGATGTGACATCAGAGTAAAAAAAAAAAAGTGAAATGTATCGATTGTTGTGTATAATATATGAGTAGTTCCGTAGGAAGTTTAAATATCGAATGTATTATTGATATTGAGCATTACTGAATATTGAAACTAGAAATTTAAACGGAGTATTCACAGAAAAAGTGTTGGCAGTTATGTTACCTACAAAAAAAACAATTAATTTTGTGAATATTGTAAGTACAACACATTAGATATTTATCACAATTTATAATTGTATTAATTATGCATAATAATTTTTTTTTTTAGTGATTATTCCTTTATTGTTGTTAAAACATTTGCAATGACTCATTTACAATATTCAAATAAAATTTAAAAAATTTTACTAGAAAATATCACTTGATGCTGTCCTTTTAACTTATTGAAATTCTAGATAAATATTAAACTTTAGTTTTATTAATTTTTTTTTTCTATCACGAAATTAAGATTTATTTCTCATAAGTTGTACCTTTTTTTCTAATTCTTTAATTCCTTGAAAAAATTTTTTTATAAAATACATTTTCTTATGTGTATATTTTATTTTTCAGAGCCTTTTACTAATTACAGCATTTGTTTGGTCTTATGTTGTTGCTGCAGCTCGGTTGATTCAAGAACGAACGTCATCTTGCAATTAATACATAAAATATAACATTCATTTATCTAATCAATTACTTGGTTTTATGGATGGAAGTATGGACTCAAAATGTGAGGAAGAACCTATTAATTCTAAATCATCTTTTGATTTAACATTTAAAACAAAGTTAAACAAAATCAGTGAAAAATTATCCAATATAGAAAAAAGTAATTTTAATGCCGAAAGTTTTCATGACATTTTGCAACAAATTAATGAACTTCAAGAATATTTAAATGATTGCAAAACTTTTTTACCAGCTTACAACTTGAAAAAATGTTCAAATCAAATCAAAGACATCACAAAATCGTATGAGCAAGTTCATGAAAAATTACTTCCTAGGAAAAAATTTACATTTGGAAAACGAGCTAAACCTGTCGTTACTCCAAAAGCTGTATTAGCTGATGAAATCGAGCCAATAAATGAATTAAAAGTTTATAAAGAAGATTGTGGATTTACAAATCGTACTAATGAAAATCTAAAACTCACAGAAGATCAAACTTTGTCAAAAGATATAGCCTTAGATGTATTAAGTAATTGCAATATTCTCATTTGTGGAGCTCCTAGTACCATACGTGCTTCATTGTTGTCAAAATGTAAAATATTTGCCTGTGCAAGTACATCAATTTTCGTTGAAAATTGCAAAGATACAACATTTGTGTGTGCAGCTCAACAATTACGAATTCATGAAACTATCACAAGTGATTTTTATATTTATGTTACTAGTACTGCTATAATAGAAAATTGCAAACAATTAAGATTTGCTCCTCTCACACTTAGTAATCAATTAAAAAAATCATTTGAAATGGTTAATTTTGATGAATCTAAAAATAATTGGAAAATCGTAAATGACTTTGACTGGTTATCATCATATGAGTCATCACCAAATTGGTGTGTTATACCAGAAGAAGAACGAAATCAACCTTTAGAAGATATAACAATTTAGTTATACAATTTTAATACCTTTGATACATTCACAGAAATATGTTCACATCAATATTAACTAAAATTAAATTCATTATTTATCTACTTCACAAATATTTTCTCACTTTTAATATATTTTTTTTCAATAATATTAATAACCTAGTAAAACAACAAAAAAATTGTAATACTAGTATGTAAGAAACACTTGTAACAGTTATTCTTTTATATTTTAATGAAAGTTATTTTTTGTAATTAATATTAGTATAATAAATTGCATAAAACGAAAGAATTGCATTATAATGTTTATGATAAAATTAAAACAATGTTTACTCTCTTTTGTCTCTTAGTTAAATTTCTATGACAATTTTGTTGTACCTGTAAATGAAAATTGTAATGTGTTCATGATAATCTATCTGTATCTAGTGTATTACATATTTTTTAAAGACATTTGAAAGGGAACAAGGAAAAGCAGTTGCTCAGGGTAGTAATTTATCTTAGTAAATATATTCCTTATTCTTTGTATAATGTTTTCACTGTCAATATCAAACATTGATGATCCTTCAAAGCAAATTGATTGATTATATATTACTGTACATACATTTTCAGTACCTAATTAAATTAAGAAACTAAATAATATAAATTAATTAAAATTAATTTTTATAGGAAAAACATTCTAATCGTGATTTATTTTATGGGTAATTACTCTTTGGTTATATTTTAAAGTTATTTGAGTATTATATTAGAAAAAAGTGTTTTTGAGAAGAAAATAGTCAATGCTATTAAAAAAAAAATGCCCCATAGTGGGTATTCTACTCAATGCAGCACTGGTAAATACATTTGGTATTAAATGTTTAACATTAAAACTAATTTGCAATGAATCATGTGAAAAAAAATGTTTTAAATTCTAATAAATAAATTTAAACATGGGATATTCTCCATCCCCAGATAAATAAGTATAATTTTAAAATATTCCCTATCTTTATTGTTTTTCTTTTTAGCGCTGTTGGTTTACAAATATATCTTAAATAAACTATTTTATGTATTATATTATACAATTAGGTGGGATGTCAGTGTCAATGATTTGTGTACTCACTGTTCACTTAAATTTAACAAATAATAGACTTTTGAAATGCATGCTTAAGGGTATGTAAAATCAAATATCAAATTTTTGTCAGTATTTCTTGTATTTAAATTCATTTTAAGTATAAGTATTTTTATAAATTAAAAAAAAAAAAATTTAATTTTTTTAAAATTTTATCTTGTGGCATTGTGGTTACAAAGGAAATGCCATAGCTTAATCTACACTCTATAGCTGATATACCAGCATTATCGTGTATTTTTCAATTAAGATAAAAAACCTTGTTAACTATAACCATATTATATAAAATGCTGAATCAAGTCATTATTTAACACATGTATTGGACATTATATCAACAACAGATGATTAAAGTTAACAGTCAAATTTTGTTTCAACTTTATAAGTAATTCATACATTTTCTTATTTGGTATAAAAATTAAATGACTGAGAGTGACATTTTCCAAACATAAAAAATTAATATTGCTACTCTAGACCAGAGACAACTAGGTAACAGTCTTCTTAGGGTCAACAACCCGAGGGTTGGTTTGCACCTAGAAGAAGGTGTTACTAGGGAAGGGTTTGTACTGTGCAGTGGTTTCCCATTGCCTTCTGCACAGTAGGTAACAGTATAACTATCAAATTAGTGCTTGAATGTTTTAAATAACTATTTATTTAATTTATTATTTATAATTTTATCTGAATACATTTATCATACATTCAGTTTTCTACCATGATATTTTTAAACTAGATACTTGATGTCAATAATGTATCCAAATTTGAAGTTAACCATACTCAAAGGGTACATACAAATAGCAAATTAGATAGTATACAAAAAATAAATAAATACAACCAATCTATGAAAATTAATTAATTTGATATTTTAACAATTTTTTTAACATTTCACAGTACAAAAATAATGTTGATAAATACTAAATAGTAATATAAATTCAATATAACCAATTATAAATTTAATTTAAAAATAAAACAATAATTTAAAATTATGATGTATTATACAATTCAAAATATAAAATATATGGGCACATTTGTTGAGTAGTAAATATTGTTAAGTATAATAATATTTTGATTTTTTTATTATTGAAAGAACTTATTATTCCTTGTAAATAAAATAATCCCCAAAACCAGTCTTGAGTATAATAAAAATATCCTTATACATTTTCAACCAAAAGAGCAATACCTTGCCCTCCACCAATACAAGCAGAACCAATTCCAAACTTGAGATTTTTACGTCTGAAACAAATACATTATAAATTAAAAAATTTTAAATATATTAGTAATGAAACAATCAGATACATAAATACGTATGACATCATATACTAAAAAACTAACAATATGTCTAGAAAAGTAACTAGTATTTTTCAGTTATAATTTAATGATTTCACAAAAATATAATACTGTACACATTTAAAAATAAAACTTACTACGTACATTTTAAACTTAAAGAAATCAAATGAAAATTTAGTGGTTCAAATTTTATTCAAATAAATTCAGTGACTAAAAAAATGAATTATGTTAAATTTATGAATCACTTAAATAAATATTATCATAAATTATTTGTTCCTTTTCTATAACATGAATATTACCATATGCATTAAAATTATAAGTAACGAATTAAAAAATTTAATTAATTTTCACAATATACTTAAACAAGCGTAAGCAAAAAATACTATAATATATTATTACGTTATTCACAATAATTGATAACACGAATAGGAGAAAATGTTACCAATTTTTATTTTTCATAACAGTTATTCCCACAGATACTTATTAGTTCTATTAAATTTCTGATTCGATTGCTATGGTCATTACTCATTAGCATTACATTCATATACAATTAACATTTAGAAAAGGGAATACATTAAAAAGAAAATTTTTAAAAAAAGAACAATAAATTGATAAAATTATACATGGAAAAAAATAAACAATATTTTTAGATTTGATATTAGATAATTATGTACATTTCTAAAGATGACTATATTAGATTAAATATTTTAATTGTTTAAAAAAATTCTATGGTGTTAATTTCGTGTTCTGGATTTGGACCTAGACTTGTTCGAATTTGTTACTAATTAGTTAAAACAAAATATAATGTTCATTTAAGTATTTATATAGTTTTAAAATTTAACCAACATTTAATGAGCATACATTCACAATGTAAATTATAAAATAATTAAATAATTGATATCACGCAAAAAGGTCAAGTTAAATATACACTTCCTGGTTATGTAAGTAATCAAAGTACAATAATGTGTGTTAAAAAAGTACAAATAAGCTAACCTGAGTTCATGGACGAGATGACTAGTAATTCTGGCTCCTGAAGCGGCTAATGGATGACCAATTGCAATAGCACCACCGTTGACATTAAGTTTTTCAATGTCAAGTTTCAATTCCTTTTGACAAGCCAAAGTCTGAGCTCCAAATGCCTCGTTGATCTTAAAATTATTAAATTACATTAAATTTCATATTTATAAAGTTTAAATATTTATTAATATTACTTCAACTAAATCAATATCATTCAAAGTTTTTCCGGCAAGACTCAACAATTTCAAAATAGATGGAGCTGGTCCAATACCCATTATACTTGGATCAACACCAACTACTGAGTATCCAACTAATCTTGCCAATGGAGTAAGAGAATGTTTCTTCAATGCTTCTTCACTGGCTAATACAACAGCTCCAGCACCATCGCATATACCCTATTTTCAATTTAGTTATTTATATAAATGAATAAATACATATACACGTACACACACATTTTATAAGAAATTTATTGAAGTATTATAAATCTTCAAAAAACAAAATCGCGTGATAAGAAAGTGAATTATATTGAAAAATCACTTACAGATGCTGAACCAGCAGTAACAACTCCGTCCTTCTTAAAAACTGTAGGCAGTTTCGCTAATGTTTCAAGAGTAGTCTTAGGTTTTGGATGTTCATCAACATCAACAATTACATCTGATTTTTTCACTTTTATAGTTACTGGGGCTAATTCAGAATTGAAAACATTGTTGTCTTGAGCTATAAAATAATAAAAGTTTGCGAAGTTAAATTAAAATGAAACTAAGAAAACAAATCTTTTCATCGTATTTACCTGCTTTCCATAAAGTTTGAGAACGTAAAGCAAATTCATCTACTTCTTGTCTAGTTACTTTGTATATGTCAGCTAATTTTTCTGCTGTTAATGCCATTGGCAATTTACAATACGTATCAGTTAATCCAGTCCAAAGAGTGTCTTCAAACGCATAAGGTGCTCCAAGGGGAATTCCAAAACGAGCATTACGAACAACGTGCGGAGATTGACTCATGTTGTCTACTCCTCCAGTTAGTACAACATTAGATTCACCAGAGATAATACTCTAATAACATAAAGTAAGAATAAATCGTTATGTAAATTACTGGGCATAAAAAAAATGTCTTTTAGATATTTTGATAAATTATATTTAAAATAAATATGAATAGATTAGTGAATTATCACATTTTTCTGGTTTTAATGGAGTTTAAATTGAAGTTCATAAATTACCTGAGCTCCATTGACAATAGACTGGAATCCAGATCCACACAATCTATTGATACCCAATGCATGACGATCTTGTGGAATTCCACTATGAAGAAGTACATGTCTGGGTAAAAATGCACCATCAGCAGAAGTGTTCTACAGTGAAAATAATAATTATAAATAAAAATTATGTTATAAAGAAGTTTTGTCTGTTTCTGTAAATAATTAAGTGGTGTTCAGTTAAGTTTCCTTCATATTAAGTCAATACTAGAAATACTCATAAATATTGATAAGGAAATAAATTATATAACTATGGAATGAGATATATCAGATACACATTAATATTAGGTAGCTCTCCTCTCATCCCACGTTCAAAACACAAAAAAATACATAATAAAGTATATGGAACCAAATGAATAATTATAAATGGTATTCAATATTCGTCTAGCTAAAACCTTTATGATGTTATTTGTTTATCAAATCAGTGTCATTGTTAGTAGATAAGCGATTCAGGCTATTGCCGAGGATTTAGGAGACCACGTTTATTTATGATTTGAACAATTAGAGCCTCAAACTCTTCAGATTGGACTGATGAAATCAATTTGTTATGTTATTTAGTATTAATAGTTTAATGACCTGAATACCAAAATAAGTAACTGTTTTGTTGGTGACAAGTTATTATCATGGATATTTTGGTTTTATTTCGCAAAGGCCCTCCCACATTGAAAACGCATTATTAATTTACTCTGAAAGATAATATATATACACACAAATAAACTTACGACTAGAACATTTCCAATGATTACAGAATCAACAATTTTTGGATCTATGTTGCCGGCTGCGAGAGCAGCTTTGGCAGCTACAACTTGAAGTTCAGCAGATGACGTTTTTACAAATTTTCCACCATATGTGCCGAACGGAGTTCTCTTGGCAGCAACAATAAAGATACCTGAAATCAGTAACAATTTATTGATATTTGTGAATTGCCCAAAAGTTATTTAGGTTTACCTTTTGTTAAAGCCATTTTGTTTATTATTTTTAATGAAATCTACAAATATCTAAGAAAAATAATAATTGAACTTGTTATGTCTTAATCATAGATTTTGGAAACAAACTAGAATACTGATACACTTGAGTACTTGACAGCAAGTCAAAGAATAAAAATATTTTATTGTTTTGGCATTGTGATTTGAAAGCAAATGGCAAATGCGGTATGATCATTGGTCATAATTACAACACGTCTGAGTGGTGAGTTCCAAAGATGAACTGATAAAGGAAAAAAAAACATAAACACAACAGCTGGTGAGCTGTGTACCCATGACGTAACTGATTATGCACATCAACAAGTTATTATGACGTGAAAAGTTAAATTAAAATAAAAAGATAATAATAATTGGTTTTATTGATTTTTCCTTGTTTACTTAAACATCTTTATCGTGAATGGTATGTGTTCTTTTCATTTTTTTTTCTATGTTTATTGCAATGTGATGGCGTTTCGTCAACAGCTGTTGAAATCTTATGATACATATGATTCAACCAACTCATATACGGCTATTATTGAACTAGATAGGTATTAGGTACTCAGAATTGGCCCGGCACATAAAATACTTGTTGTTATATATATTTACCGAACGAAATCGTTGATACGGCTGTGTATCAAATCATTGGCTTGATATATCATGGGAAGACCAAACGAAATATCCCAAGATTCGGTACGAAATAACATATCGGGCGGGAAAAATGTTTTTTTGATTTCAGACGAGAAAAAAATGGTTCAACATGTCATTAACCTATGCTACGCATAAACCAAATATAATCTAGCACATTTTTACATTCATTCTTACCAGGCCCGTATTGGCCCACCGGGCAACCGGGCAGATGCACGATGCGCCCATGAAAATTACGAATTACATTGCGCCCATATTTAAAACTTTCTTTGAAATAAACTTAAAAGAAATCAGTCTAAGTGTAAACATATAACATTTTCAGAAGTTTTGGTTCAATATTTAAAATTTCGCCGTTTTTACTCAATTTTCAGCAATGATGTTCCCATCATTTTTTATGAGGGCACCTATACTATGATGAACGAATGAAGTTTTTCACGAAAAATTAAGGCTATTTGTGCCTATAAATAGTATTAGATGGTCCTTGAATATGATAAAAATCCTAACAAAAATTAATTAGCAAGCGAAGTGGTCAATATTTTTTTTAGTCATATACGTAGGCCTATCAAAAACTTTACTCCACTCTAACAAAAACTGAAATGACGTCACTGGCGCCGACAGATCGGTGAATAACCGCTATAATTTTATTTGTCATATGAGCTCCTATAATATCAAATAGTATATATTATAATATTATACTACAACAGTTTAGAACTATTAGATAAAAAATAAACCAAAATGATAAACCAAAAAAAATAAATATTTTTTTCTTTATTTAAGAATTTGTTTGAGTAGTATAGCCAAGCATTTTTTATTCGAAGCCTGAGAGTGTACGGCGTATATGTAGTATACCCAATGGGAACACTACTGATTTTCAGCAGTTTTTCCAGTCTTCTGAAAAAACGATTGATTATGAAAAAAAGGTCGGTTCCATAGGTATATTATCGTCAGTAAAGTCATAATATAATCTAACACATTTTTACATTCATTCTTGCTATCAATTACAATCGTCAGCACATTTAATGTCCAATTATTATATTAGATGTCTCACGGATATATACACATTTTGATGTAGATTTTTTATTTACGAAATCAACAATTTATAATTTTTACTTTTCATAAACGAAAAATGTTGCTTAACTTAACGAGAAATCTGAAATAGTGAACACTGTGTGAACTCAATGCAGAATCGTATTTATTTATACTTAAATATTGCAGAAAATGTGTACTTCATAAATGTATTTCATTAGATATAAATTCTACGACGTTAAGTATCTATTTGAAGTAGATTAACAAATAAAAAAGCCGGACATTCTTTGCGCCATGAGTATTCTTCACTCCCCGGACAAGATGATCATGATGGGTGTAAAGAACTTGAGATGAGCTACTTCCACGATAAGAGAACGATGCGTATAAAATGATTTTATTTAAAATTTGAAATCAATGATGATAAATTGATAAATCATTGTTTTCGAAAAACGATTCAGAGCAAAAGTCAAGTAATAATTTTAATATCAACTAATTCAGTTTTTGAAAAATAAAAAATCATTTATGAATCATGATAAATAATTAAAGCAATTTTTCCAGTTTTAGAAAAAAAAAGTTTGGGAATAATAACAAAAATAATCCGTGCCAATTTAATACTATGCATAAAAATGTTCCATCTCGCCGTAAATATACACCTCTATAGCTTAAATAAAAAAAACCGTCGTGACTGATTAATATAAAAAAGTAAATATAGCTAAGACTAAACATAAAGAAGCTCGTATAAAAATTTCAGATTTTATAACGTTATATATAACGAAAAATTTACGAATTGTATGGAATAAAAATGAAAGATTTTATGATTTAATTGTGTAAGTTTCCTCACCACCTTAGCTTATTCAATAGCAAACAATACATTATTGTGACAATGTATTGAGTGTTATTTAAAAGCATGAGGTATTACACATGGCGCGTTTTTTTTTCGGTGGTGTCCCCAGTGAGCAGCTGATTTACTCACCAGGCCTAATCCACCTGATCTAGAAGAAAAATAATATTAAAATAACAAGTAAATACTTAAACGAACTAAAATGAATATCCAACTTGACGATATGTACCTATCCGTGATTCGATTACTTTTCTATCCAACGTCGTATGACTACAGACATAGGAAATCTTGAAATAGCTTCACAAAATTTTGCAGCAAACACAATCTTGTCTTGTGGCACCATTAAAAAAAAAAAACTACTTATTTAAAAAATTGAAACAACTGACAAAAATGAATTTGAACTATTGACAAATTTATACTAAAATGTTTTTGCATTAAACACTGTTACTATACAAAGTCAACAAAGATACGTTGTATCGTTGATCGAGTCACAGGTACTTGGAAACCAGCGAGTTGCCACAGAATACAAATTGGCTGTGGATGTATTAATTAACTCGCTTAAATGCAACATTTTTAAAATCCATTTGTATTACTCATCTAGAGCATTAGAGCAACCATTATCCCAGTTTTCAAATTCATACTTTTTCAAAAGTATCAATTAGTGAGTGGGTGGTACCTATTTGGTATTTGAATATATATATATATATATATATATATATATTACATGTATAGAATACTTTTAAATTTGAATTATTAGATAATTCATCATTTTTAGCATGACACGAGAAAAACTTGGAGCAGACTCCGTAACATTCTGTAATATTTACGACGTTGATTTACTGACACAGATAAAAATTCAGCTATTATTATTTATTTAACATTTGTATTTGTACCAATGTATAAAAGCACGTAATATGTCCATGTACATAATAATTTTATTTTGTGAGTGTGTTTATGTAGTAGTAGTAAACTAAATCTTAAAATTAAAAAATTAAATGTAAAATTAAAATTTAGAAATAAAAGTGTTGAAAAAATTAATATAAATATTTTACGTTTAACGTTTTCACGTTTAAAATAAATATTATGACGAGGGGGTATCTTTTTTCCATATATTTAAAACATTTTCCTAGTGTAGGTCGTTTGAGAATTCTAATTTTGTATTCAGATACCAATTCCATGTACATCCGAATCATTTTACGAGGCCGTAAACATTGCCAGCAAGCACTCGGTACTTCACCGAGTCAGTGTTTTTGTGATCAGGTGACATCAAGTTTTGAAGTTGGGACGATACTGCCCATACTGTATCACCTACAATTTTTAAACCAGTAGGAAATTGAAAATTTTCATCATTCTGAAAAATAAAACCATAACGTTAGTTTAATTAATTAATTTAAGTTCATTAAAAAAATACTCTACTAAATCATTAATTGATTTGTATTCGTTTCAAAGCGTATAATATAGATACAAAAATATTAAATATTAAATAACAATAAAAGTGGTCATAAAAAATGATATACATGTTTAAATACACTAAACTGCTTGATAAAACAGAGCTAAAAGCGGTCAGAGAGCAATTTAGAATTTTTAATACTATGAAATATATTATATTTTGTAAAATTGATATTATAGTTTATCAATTAGTTGACGATTGTCTGTTGACAACCATAACAAAAAAAGAAATCGCTTTGGAATTGAGAATCGGGTTCAAATCCCAATCCACGTATAGTTTCCTAAAATTTCAATCTTTCTTCAAGAAAGAGATAAAATGTGTTATACTAATATTGTAATTTATTAATCTGTATTATACGTATGTTGATTTATAAATCAACAATATAATGAAAAAGCAGAAATATGGTATCGTTATTTAAAAGTACACCGGACACAAATCAAATAATAAAATTTGATGAATTATAATTCTGATTGATATTAATCAGGAATATTTACTATAATCACCTTGTACACCACGTAAAGCTCATTAGTTTTAAACGGATCTTTACTGTTCCAGCACACCAGACTGTTGTCCATGGACGTGGAAATGAGTATTCCGTCGTCGGTCATAACTTCAACAGTTGACTGAGACACTCTGGCCTCCTCGGACACGAAGAACACGTCGGTCCCGTCGACCAATCCATTTTTGAACATCGATTTATTTTGCAACACACTGGTGTCGACCCAAGATTCACACTTGCTGGCGTACGAATGAAAATACAACTTTCGGCTGGTCCCTGTCACCGGGCCTAAACAATTGAACTTTGAAACGTCGTCGCCATACACGATATCGAACATGACGCCGAAAACCCACCCAACGCTAATCCTAACACTCCGTCCATGAAATTGAAATACACTCCGTTGACGTTAAAACGAGCCTCGGTTGGGTACGGATAAAAATACGCTTGATCTACTACCCAACTATCGTCGTTTTTGAAATCGTACACGACGAGTTTGTACGCAGTTGTGTCGGCTATGTAAGCAAAAGTGTCTTCGCCGTTGTGATTTTTAATATCGACTACGACGTTTGTGAATAACGAAATGTCTTTTACGTACGATGATTCAAATGAATATTTTTCTGCAACAGATTTCGGTACGCGTTTAGATAGCATTGATATCATTAATGGCCGTCACGGCGAAAGTCACAATCGCATTCAACACACACTTATGATTTGATCGTCGTTCTTCAAGTCGTATATCAAAAGTTTCGGAGGACACATAGAGCGGGCATTAGGCGAAAATTGTTCTACATTACCGGCGTCGAGAATCCAGAACCGACCAAGATCGTCAATCTAAAATTCGAAATATTAATTTGATTTTAACGGTTTCGTAATAGTTGTTCACTGACTTTAGTTCTAAATACAGAAACAATTGTTTCCTCGCAGTCTATATGATTTTCGTCCAGAATAGTATGAGTCGGCCAGTCTGGGTATGGAGCTAGTAAATGGCAACCGGGACAATCTCCCGAGACTATTTCAGCGACCGACGCAGGATTTCCAGGTAAAAAACGAGGAACAGTAACGAACACTCGTGGTTGGGAAACGGAACTACAGGTTGTACCCGAACCTAAAACAGTGTGTAAAAAGTAAAATGCAAAACGTTTGTCGTGCGTTATTAATGTTCTGTGTAGATAATCGAAACTTTTTTAATTATCATTTTAAACATTCAACATTTTATAACCCATTGTAATACCTTACCGATGAATGATACAATATTGGTACACAAATGTGAGATATGCAATTTAAAAACCATAAATAAATTATAATAGTTAGGTTAATACGTGTAATTTTACACAGTTGAATAAACAAAAATTCAAAATAATTTTGTACGATCAATAATTAGGTATATTATGTATATATTTGTATGATCTCAGTAAATACAACTGTTAGTATTTGAAAGTCATTATATTCATTAATAGATTTATGGGTAGTACACGACCCCGTACATTCATTGTTCGATTTTATTTAATTCATTGTTTTTTTTTTACCTTGTTTACGACACGGTTCCGTGCAGAGTTTTAATGCAACATTGCCACGATATTAATAGTGTGTGCTGTACAATACGTCTAGCCTTTGCGTGGCGTATACGACACTATGCAGTGAAGAAAAGTATTAGAATACGCTTGAAGGAGTTTCCCCGAATTTCATACGGAATCGCATTCCTTTCAGATTTATATACCGTTAGTTGGTAGAGAAAAAAATAAAATTGTATAAAGTATGATGAAATAAAAATCTACTAAAAACTAGCAAGACGCAAAGTATTGATGTATTTAAGATTTTCTCATTTTAAAATGTTCATTTCATTATTAGATGTAATTAGTAATATTTATGAATTGAGTGGCATCTTAAATCGGTAAATTATTGCCATTCAGTGAAAACTGAAGAATAACCAAAGAGAAATTTATATAAATCAAAACTTAAATACGTCGATAAAATAATTATTGATATGCTTTACGAAAAAGTTATTTTTCGAGAATATATTTAAAAAAAAAAATAGTTACGCAATAGGCAATTATAAGTAGTTATACGAGTATATCGACTACCTATGGTAAATTGAAATGAGCGTTCTCGTCACGCATTGGAAAAAAAAGAAGAGATTTTTTCTTCGAAAATAATTGTATAAACAATAAACGTATGAGTACGATTATTTCATGGTTATGATAATAATTTTGAAACAAATATTATGTGTTCAACACAACACAAACATTATACATAAACTCTAAAAAAAAAAAAAAAAAAAAAATATATATATATATAGTTATGCTTAGTTTAATAGTGATTGGCGTTTTCGAAATAAGGTTGATGCTCTCGCTATTATGTCAGCGGTGGGATCAACGATAAATGTTTTTCGGGACTCGCAAAAACCATGAATACCTACACCAATACTTCGTTTCCGTTTAAACCATAATATAATATTGTTTACATTTAAAAACGTCTACGTCTAGTACGACACAGTTTTCCGGTATAAAGCTTTTGGAACTGATAGCCGCTTGCCGATCTTCCGGTTTGTCAAACTTGTAGTCTACATACACCCAGCTATATTTGACCTCCATCATTTCGACTGCTGCGGCTGCGGTCAAGCGGATAATTATTAACTGCATTAACTTGTACATCATTATAATATCATTTGTGCATGTATCAACTGAAATAATAATTTATTGTAATCGACTAAATATTGAATTATAACCATGTATTATATACTTTTTCATCGAGATATTTTCATTTTGACTCATATTTTCTAAGATTTGTACGCCGATATTATAACGCCTAACAATTATCGGACTGTATTTTTGGATATCTGAGCAAAGGATTAGATAGGGAAATATGACCAGTCATAACCGTTCGTAAGACATGATGTGTTAGGAGATGAAATTTGATCTGCTGAGACTAAATTGCTAGATTAAACATTTTTCTCGAGGTACGATTTCTTTTCATAAATAGTCAAAATAAAATTAAAAAATAGTTATTTCTATATGCGCAATAGAAAAAAAATTACATTTATAGATAAAAATAAACAGGAGGCATAAAATATATATTTTATGTCCTAAAATATACAGGAGATTGATGAACATGTACGTTTACAGATATTAGGTTTAATAATATACGAAGATTAAGAACTGTAAGTTATTGTCATCGAAAATTTCCAAATGCAATAAAAAAATAAACGTACCTTGAAAACTTGCGAATAGATCTATGTAATATGTATGTTATATTAACATTTTGAAGGGCGATTTTCCCCAAATTTTTTGTCAGTATGCCGTCTTCGGGAGTTGTTGGCTAAAGTACAAAACAAATGAAGTATTTTATTAAATAAATTGGTTTCACAATGAATGATCGTGAATTATTATTTTTAATAAGTAACAAATAGGCAAACGAAATCAAAATTATTTATTTATCGATTCGAACTCTTGAGCGGGCAGTAACTCGATGACTTGTGATTGTGATATACAGTGTAAATAAATAAAAAATATGCACTTTAGTGGGTTAGATTTATTTTTTTTTATTTCATACTGTTATGTCAATAAAGAACGTAAGAATTAAAAGTTGTATTAATGTTCAAGGAGGGTGAAAATATTTTTTACACAAAGCCATTGTTCTAAAGAACACAATTTCAAAATATTTATGAGATGCAGTGGCTGCTTTTTTAAGTGCATATTTTATATAAGTCACTCGTGGATGTATGGTTGTCGGTCGATTTGAGAAGGCTGATTTGAGAGCTTATAAACGATGTTAAAAGCTGCTATGAATATTTATTTTTAATCAAACAATTGTAGTAAATTAAAAAATCTATATAGACTATGCCTATAGCTGATGATAAATTATTATTTTATGAGATCTTTCACGGGATTTTGGAAATAAAAACTTGAAGTACAGTAGTGTATGTAGATGCGTTACTTACGATAGTTGGACAACTTATTTTCACGCAATTAAAAATTGCGCTTGAAATGGAAATTTGAGTGTAGCAATTCAAGTGGGAAAATACAGAAAAAGCAAAAAAAATGTATTATCTGATGTGACCATTTAGATCTCAAATACTATATCAATGAAATAAAATATTACAGTAAACTTGAAAACCTGGAAGAAATAATTGTGTGAATATTATTACCTTAAATTTTCAATGAAGAAATAATATTTGATGCTTTTTCAACTAGTTTCTATACTCGTTTTGGGACAGACAGACTATACATGTGAATCACCACACGGTAAATAGGTACGCTCGCTTTGGAAAACATATCGTGACTAATTAGAAAGCTATTATGTGTATAGTTCAAATTCATTTTAAATTACAAATAAAAATTATTATTTCTACTATGGATTTGTTACGTCACATAATAATACACACACACAGCGAATGTGTATATACAAATTCTAAAAAACTAGACATTTTTTGTAGGATCAATATAATATTGGAAAAAATCACCCTTATAATAGACAATAATTTAAACATAATTTATAAATATATATATATATTTTTTTTTATTGAATGTTTACAATCTATACTTGATTTTAATAATAAGTAATTGAGATGAGTGCATTATTTTATTTATTATTATTTCTTTTCACTCGAGTGACATGAGCAGGGAGACTATCTAATGATAGAAAATTTTTTTTATGTCAAAGTATTCGACATTAATTTAAGTTGATTTGTAATAATATGCGATAACTAATATACATTACATTCTACGTACCTATATAGATAAATTAAAGCGAGGTATATAGTTCTATAACTTGTGAAGTATTTTAATGATATATCATGACGTCAGTGTAAATATTTGTTGCATTGCAAGATCTAAAATTCTACATTTTCAATTTATAATAATACGTAATAAACTAATAAATATTATGCGGTAATGGGAAACTTATTGTAGGTATCGAACAGAGGAAATTATAAACATATTATTATAAACTTCCACGCTGAGTTTAATTGTTAGGGCAACGATGAATTATAAACCAAGTTTTTCAAATTGAAATTTTCATTAATGAGTTGTAACGGTATAATAGAAAAATGACAATGCGAAAAGTACTCAATAAATGTACAACCAATTTGATGTTCGGATGGTACCTACTTACAGTGATGCAACCATACGTATAGGTTCAATTTTGGTCATGTAAATTTAATGATTAAATTACACATCACTTTACTTAAAATTTATGTATAGGTATTAAATTGAGAAAACCTTGAATGCTTATTTGACCAAAATTAAATTAATTAAACATGAAAATTTGCAAATAAATTATAGTAGTTTACAAATTGTATAATTCAACTTCCAATATCAAACAAATAACAATAATCTAATAATAACCAACGAGTACAATCACTTAAAAACTAACGTATGATGAATATACTGAATAAATAATTGACATAATTAATGCATAGGTAATAAATAAATACGATAAGTGTGATGTGTAGGAGTTTTATCTGATATCAATTCACATTGATTATGAGTTATACTTATGATTATCTGATTGGTATTTGATAATATTTTCACATACCTACCTACATTCAAAATCATGTTATAAAACAATTTTTGTTTAGAAATTAATGTATGCACAAAAAAGTATTTGGGGCTCAGGCATACGGTCCAAAGCACGGGCGTCGATGATGCGTAACTACATCTAACATAATATACCTAAAATTTGAAATTAACTTAATTTATTCTAATCAAGTTTTATCGAACAGCAATGATAATTTTTAAGTCATTGATCATTGGATATAAGGTTAAATTTATACTGATCCATATAAATTCGTGACGAATTTTGTACTAACGTGATTATACGTTATTTAATTGTTCGTAATTAGGGAGAAACAATTTTTTTCATTAAAGTTAATTTTCTTGTATTTAACTGAACCTGATTTTAAGTATTTCAATGTATTAAATCATTTTTGGCTATATACTCGCATAGATAGAACTTAGAAACAGATATCACACATAAGGTATCCAAGGCAGACAAGCCATCATGTTATAAACATAACATATTTTATTGATTGTTACGCATTTCGTGTTGAGTTGATTAAATATTTAACAATTTTATAAAAATATATTATGATACGTTGGTAAATCGATTCACAATTATGGATACGTTGGAAGTTAATCGTGAAAACGAAACAAGACTATTGTTCAAAACGACTTTATTTGTTGGCGGACTAATTGGATTTGTATACGTTATATATGAGGCCCTCAGCGCCAAAACAGCTTAACCCACAAAAATGTAATTGCGCAAGACGGACATTTAAAGTTTTGACTATTTTTCAATATTTTTTTTTCTTATTAAATCCACTCCAAGGAAAATAACAATAACTCATTAGTATGTATAAATCCTTGCTTTTTGAACCATCTATAAGGTTCTAGCCAATTTAAAGTTTGTTAAGATGTAATGTGGGTTAAGCCACTATGAATTTTGAATTTTTTTTATTTATTTATTTCAATTTTCTGTGGTTTAGACCAGCTTATTGGGAATTTGTAATTCATTTAAATTCACACAGCATGAAAATACTATGTAAATAATTGTTTAAGTTTATTTGTAACTTTTTTTAAATAATATTGTAATAATCTTTAGTGTAGAATGATTATTAACAATGAAATTATAACTAAACTTAACATGACAAAAAAAATCAAAATCACTTTTAATAGTACCTATGTAACAGTTCAGTTTAAAATATATTATTTTTAATAAATTTGATCAACTTGAAAATTTGGTATTAAAACATTTTTAGTAGTAACTTACCATCTTGTAAATATTCGTTTATTTCTAGAGTGTTCATTATCAGAATAATAAAATAACAATTTACAAATAACAACTGAAACAATTAACAAACTATTTTGTCATGAGTTAATAAATTAATCAGATGAACTAAATTTCGTATTTTGATAAAAATGATAACTGCATTCATTTTGCCGGGAAAAAATTATTATCAATATTATTTTATTCATGGAAAAAAATTGGCCAATTTAATAGGATAGGGTTGGGCCACGGATAATAGATATACTATAGATAATATATCTATTATCCGTGGGGTTGGGCCACTCTGGTTCTGAAATTATTAGTTATTTTCTTGGAGGAAAAAATGGCCTAATCCACTAGCATAGGGTTGGGCCACTATGGCTCTGAAATTATATTTCATAATTTACAGTGCCAAAAGAAAGAATGTGCTGCCATTTAGCGAATAATTTTTTTTGTGGAATAGGCCATAGTGGATTTCAAATATTATATCAATCTGAAACATTTTATCACATAAAACGGTATTTGATTTTTTTGTGGGTTAGGTTGTTTTGGCGCTGAGCGCTGAGCCTCATATATGTATTATACATACTTAGATTGTTAAAATAAATTGTAAATAACCTATATTATGTAGATACTCACATGTTCAGAAGTTAAGTCGTATGGTGAATTTAAAAAATTTTACACAGAAGCATACGATTTGGATTTGTCGAAAATCGTCAAAAATCATTGGGCACAGTACACATATAAAGCTAGTACGTGTTGTGCATAGTTTTTGATAACTCAGAATATTTTATTTATCATCTGGAAACGTATGGCAGGCCCTTTTAAATACACTAACTATATGTATTTATTTTGTTTAGTAATGTTATTTGTGATTTTGATACGAAAATATACATGGTACTTGCATATAATAATTTACTTCTTGTTGTTGTCTGCAGTAGTAGTGGTAAGTTTTATAATAAAATGGAAAATAAATTATTTTAAGTGATATTTTATATGATTTACATATAATATAATGTATATTATACATTCAGTAAACAGATTTATTTTTATGTATTTCATCTTACGAGATCTAATAGTTAATTTTGCACACTTGTACAATATACAAACAATTAATAATTACGCTAGTCGCTAGTAATGCCACTACCCTTAGAATGAACAATAATTTACTTAATTATCCTAATTAACCTAAAAAAAAAAATATTAGAGTTTTTTTAAATATTATAGTATACATTTATATATTAAGTTCAATTAGTTCAAAACTTCAAAATAACAATACATGTTTTAAATTTTAATCATGGTCAATTCAAGTTTAATTATCAAGAATGTTTTTTCTTTAGGGTAAACTAGATTGCAAACTTACATTTTGTTGATATTTGGTAATATTATGTAGAAGATTCGTATATTTGTTTGTATAAGATGTATTAGACTGGATTATTGTCCTGTTATCAAAACTGTCAGGCTATTAGAATTCAAAAACATATAAAATGATTGAATTGTACACCATTTAAACTACTTTACATTGGTAGTAAACTGTGTCTACATTTCAATCAAAATATGCTTATATTTATTATTCATCATGTTTGTACGATTAATCATACGCCATTTTATTTTCAGAATTCAAAAAAGTTTCTCATTTCATGGTTATGGTTATCAGCTATTAGATCACTGTTTATTAACATAACCGTTTTGCTTACAGGAGTGTGGTTGGGAATTATCACTAGTTGTAATAAATGGACTCTACTGGATTTTTTTTCATTCAAAATAATTGAGATTGGTTAGTAAGTAAATTATTTCCATGCTTTTACTTATAAATCAAATACGTGCTCAGATAAAAGTAGGTTCAATAACTTTTAAATAACACTTACAACCAGTGAATGTTTTTCCTGTATAATAAGGTACCCGTGTAGTTGTGAGTATGAATAATGAATGTTTCTGTTTTATTGACAACAATAAAAGCGTATATTTAATTTATGTGTTGTCATATATTTATTCCGTCTTTGTTATCAATAAATATACTTACACAGATGTATATTTTAGAACGTCCATCGCTTTATATTTAAGCAAAAATATTCAATAGAATATTAATGGTTCCGTGTACTTACCTATATAAACCAATATGAGCATTGAGTATCTGTTCGAATTTACTAAGTAGTGAGTTTCGGAAATTGATTTTAAAATATCATGTTGTGACATCGAAAATATTATGTATTTCAGTAATAGTTTGACGGTTCCATAATTATATGAAATTTATATATATTAATATATTACAACCCCGCTATAAATGTATTATGTACCTACCTGTAAATAATCTATTGCGATCGTGTATACAAAAATAAATTGAAGTACAATATATTAAAATATACCTATTATAGTTGAAATTTAAATTGTGTATAGTAACAGTAAACATTGACACCGTATATAGAAAGGACATGTTTTGATTGACATGTTAAACATATTTTTAGCTGTCGTTGCATTTATTTGCTTAAACAGTTTAAATAATAGTTCTATTGTCGCGTAGGTATTAATAATTACATTTTGAAAATATTTTAAATATTAAAACTGTATAGCAAAAACGGAATGGTTAAAACGTTATGTTACAACATGAGATACACTATCGGTTTATGTATTTGAAAAAAAAAAACGTTTAGCCGATTCAATACGTCATGTACACATGTATAAGTATATGAATATTATACAGTATATAACCTAACGTGATACTACTGTTTATTGAGTACAACAAATCGATGTGGTTCAGTGGATCTTTTGATTAGAATTCGACCGCGATGAATGTAACCGCGTTAAATTGTACCGAAATGTTATGTTTTACGGACAAGTGCCGTGTTTAGTCTGATAACACCATGACGTGTGTGATTTCTAGCGTTTCTTTTTTCTTTGCGTGTAAAATTGACTTCGTAGAGATGAAAGTTCATAAAATTCCTTTGAACTAATCCGGGAGTTCTAGTGTTTTCATTTCGTCCGGTAGGGTTTTCGACAGCTTATTGGTACGTAGTGCGGACAGTGTACCGGACGCCAGATGTTTCAGCAATACCCATCGGTCGCCGAGTGTTGAGGAAAACGAGGTCGGCCTCGTTTTATGAGTTCAACAGAGGCAGAAGAGTGCCTTTGATTACCGTCCGCCGGAGAAGTTCTTTAGATACCATAGTCGACAGAAACGAGATCACTACAACGGCAGACTCCATCGAAAAGGATGATTCTTCGTCGTTTTCGTATGATTTGGCAATGCGATCAAAAAAGTGCGAAAATGTCAAAAACATTTATCATTAAATGACTTTTGGTGGTAGATATTTATTGTTTAGAAAATTTTAATAGTCGAAGTAAAATTCGTGGCCATCATTAGAGAAGTAGTTATTATTTCATATTTAGAGTCTAAGATTTAAAATGATTTCATGATTTTTTTGTTTTTGATTTTTTTAATCCGCATTTTAAGTTTGAATCATAGTTCAAATGACTTTTTTTTTATATAAAATGTCAGATTTGTTTTTTTTTTGTTTTTATTTCATGACAACCACCTTCATTATGTTGTCTGAGGACCGGAAAGACTAATGAATACTAACTTTTAGGTTCTTAAAACTGCCAGCCGAGAAATTGGCAGATTCACCGAAATTAAAATTAACAGAAATAATGGAGGACACGTATTGGAAGGATACGTTGCTAAGAATACAGCAGTTATCAATGGATACCGATGATGTCGATTTATTAAATAAAAATAAGAAGTAAAATTTAATGAAGTCGGTATGTCAAAATCAAGAAAAGAATGTCCATTAACCTTGGAAATATTAATTGGTATATTTTATAAGTATCATTGAGATAAACCAATAATTACTGCGAAAAAGTAAAAAAATGATTAAAGTAAAAAGTAAAAAAATGAATCAATTCTGCAGAATTTGAATAACACATTATACAGAATGTATGAAATTGTGATTCATTTCAGATCATCAGAAGTTGATAATTTTATTCACTATTAAATATTATAAAATAATTAAAATTTTAATAATCATTCAAATAGTATTTATTATTTTAGTCTTCATTGATAAAAAATTATTCATACTGATAAATTAATTCAGAAAGTAAAGCAAATAATTGATTCTGATTAAATAATATTTTTTATAAATATTGTTTTACAGTGAAAGTATAAAAGTGTAGTATTATACCTTTATTTGAGATAAACCATGTTGACTTCTCGATGCCAATGTAGTGGCCAGCCGAAATGCATAGATTTCAAAAATATCTAATTTTTTATTTCTAAAATGAAAATATAATAGAACATTACACTTTTTTACTTTTTAATATGTTAAATATATCAATAATATTGACTATATATAGGTAGGTACTTGAGTATTAATGGTGTAAGATTACCAATGTGATTCCGCCATATATGACTGTAGTAATACAACCTTTTACTTTGAAATTAACGTAAAGCATGATCTATATCACACCACACATTTATTTAATAGTTAAAATTAGTTATATTATCATAACTTATAGCAATATATTATAAATATTAAGAACATCAGTGGCGCAGCCGAATTCAGTCAAAGTGGCGGTTTCAAACATCAAAATGACGCAGAGTCCTCTCGTCACAATAAGTCAGCAGTTTCAAATGTTTATGATAAATCAAATGTAAAATTAAATTAATATCGGTTTACTTAAATTTTCTGAATTAAACATTTTACAACAAATTATAAATATTTATATTTATATTTTACAAATGTAACTCTGATTAGTACATCAATAAAAAATAGAAAATTATTAAAATAAAAAAATAAATAAATAAATATTCAAATATAAAAATGTTTTTATACATTTTTACAGAATTTTTTTTCTTTTTTTTTTGTTGCCAATTCTATCTATGAAAATAATAATAAAACATTATTTTACAAGTAAGTTGAAACAATTAATTCACTGTTTATATAAATGAAACACAATTAATTATATAAAACAAATACTATGTACGAGCGTTTATATCTTATATAAACGCCCAAACTTCCCCTTCCATATCACCGTCGCGCGACGTGATAGTTCATATCTTTATACGTTGCTAATGGAAAACCTTTCTTGGGACCGCGATGATGACAACGCGACGTTCTGGGTTCTGGTAACCTACAATTCGATTCTCCCTGCATGTAGCGTTCTCCCTGCATCGGACCCCAGATTCTCCCTGCATCGGACCCCAGATTCTCCCTGCATCGGACCTCCAGCGTGTCCGACGGCCAGTCGTTGAGTGATAAAAAAAATAATACACATTTAACTATTTAAATGATACAAATAATACTTTTAAAAATTCAAAAAATTTATTTTTTAAATAATATTCACAAATTTAATGGTAAATATCTTTTAATTTTACATTTTATGAAACATTTTATTAAACAGTACTTCTGCAAAAAGAACAAATTCAAACTTCCGTGTATATATTTATCAAGTAAATATTAATATTTTTTATTAAATGCAGTTTACAAATTATTTTATGGAAAAAAATTTATTTTAAAATCATAAATTATAAAATTTTCTTCGTTTAATTACACGAAATTTCCCACGTATACCTCATATTCGGAAAGTACCAATAAATTCTTTAAGCTTTGAACTTTCAGTTTATCACTATCTGCATTGGGGAAAATATTTCATAGTAATAATTTCATGGTAAAAATAATTAACTTCATGAATTCTCCTCATAAGACTAATGCAATATTTATTTATCTTTACACCCTTATATCTAAAAATTTTGCACGACAATCGACTATAAGACCCATACCATTTGATTCCTGAGGCTTTTCTCTAACAACCTGTATATGTCTTAGTTGGAGAATTCATTGGCCAGAGCGTCCTTAAAATCTTTAAGATATTTTTTTTCATAATACCCTAAAAAAATATAAATTTATAAATATATAAAGATAAAAAATTCGCTTGACATTTTAAGATTTTATTTTTCAAATATTATTTCCGAAAACAAATTAGTAAAAAATAGTAAAATTTCAAAACACAACATATCAAGTTTATACATTAATGGTGACTTTTGCAAGCTATAATTTTCTGAACATTTTTTATTTATTAACGAAAATCTACTTACAAAAAAATAAGCATACTTTTTTTGCAAAACAATACAGTGTAAAATAACCGCACCTTATTTACTAATAAATAGATCGGAGATCTACGATATCTTACGATCGGAGATCGGCCTTTCTGGTACTTATATTTTGTATAAAGTGAACACTTCTAGTAAATTTTGCTGATACAAATCAAGAAAACAGAGTGATCGTGTCAACAAAACTAAATTACTTAATATATGACTTTATTATTATTGTCTTTAGTTCCGGAATTCAGATTCACTGATGATTTAATGAAAACCATTTTTAGGCCACAACATAGAGTAATATAGAATAAAAGGTATTACTCTATGGGCCATGGATAAGACAAATATGACATGTTGTATCATTATCATTTATCACTACTATTTAGAAATGTTAATAAAAAAATACCCGATAAATATTAAGTTATGAAAACCATGGCAATAGCCAATAGGTAATACAATATTATAAATTTTTATCAATAGGTATATCACCTCTTAAAAATGCTAGGAAAGGGGATCCCCTTCCATCATATACGACACTGAGATACATGTATTCTTTGGTTTATTCATAAAATTAAACAATAGTAAAATGTTTTTTTATTTTCATATAATATACTGTACAATGTACATTAATTTATTACAATAATTTATGTTTATTGAATAAGTATAGGTAATTTTTACTGGTTTTATTACAAAATACATATTTAACAATGCAACAATAAGTAGTTTATTTTACAAACATGAATATAAATTAAACAATAACGTTTAAATACAAATTTTATATCACAATAGTTGAGTTAGTATACTTTAATGTTACTAAAATATGTACATAACATCTAAATATATGGTAAATACAAGTATTATCACTTTAGAGGGTTAATAATCTAAGGCTCATGGAGAAGCGAAATCATGCGACATTGTAATTATTTTTTCGAGTTGTGAAAATACTCTAAAAACTTAAACGAATTATTAAAATAACTACATTTTTAAATATATAATTGTATGGAAATTATACACACATATATATACTTGAATAAATGTTGTATTTAAAAAATCACTTTTATGTATTTAGGAAACTGTGAAAACTGAGGGAAACGTATGATATCACATATAAAATTACAATTCACTGATCTTTGTAGAAGTATTTTTCAAATTTGAAAATCATAAAATTAGAATTGAAAATAATAATTTGCAAACTTTTAGCCCAGTATATAGAAATAAAAATAAAATTTGAGAATCTGAATTTCCGTATTGGCCAAACGGTTTATTATTTATAAACGTTAAAGGTTAAGTAAAAAGCTATATGAAACGAAGAGATTCTTCTTCATAATCACTTTTTTTCCTAAACTTTATAAAATGAGGTAGTAAGTAAGTCGTTTGTTAAACATTTGAGCTTTAATAATAAATTTAGTTCTTTTAGTAGGCTATATTATAATAAGTTTAATTATTAGTAATTTGATTAAGTTTTGCAATCACAACTATGAAAATACATAAATTGTCAGAAGATTAAGATTATTAAAAAAAATATAATTTAGAACAAAAGCCAATAAATTGTAGCCCAATTGATCCTATTTCATCCTAAATCTAATATGAAAACTCATGTACACAAAATTATCTGTCAGTTTTAATTTATATGAATATTAATATATTCAAACTACGCGTTATGTTTTAAAACACATAACTGTCACTATGGTTTAATAAAATACCTTACCGTCTTGACGCAATCAAATTAATCATTTCCGAGAATGTGAATTTCACTTCCTTAAAAAAGTGTTACGATACATTTTTTTTTTAAATTAAAAAATAAAAATAAAATACTTGTAATTTAATGGTATGTTACATGATGGGAGTGTAGATGTTCAGGGTAAGTCATGAAAATCAAAAATCCTTCGACATACGATTGATACGTATTGTATCAGTAAATGTTATTATCTATTGTACACCTATCAGATTGATTCGAAGAAAACCTAATTTTTTTAAGATTATCGATATTCGTATGAAAGCAGCCTACGGTTTTAGATTTGCCCGAGGAATAATGTTAGATCCTTTCACACATCCCAGAATCGTCATTAATTTGGATTTCACATACTTCGAAACACTTAAGCAATTAAATTGTCAAATTCGTTATGTCTGTATAGGCATGTAGATTGAAAAATATGTAATAATATATATTATATATTATATATATATATATATATATATATATATATATATATATATATATATATATATATATATATATATATATATATATATAGTATACAATGTTAATTTTATAAATAATTGTTAGAAAATGTAATTTTCGCAAAAGAAAAATCACTGTGATTAATAGTGATGGAAAAACGAAATCACGGTTTTATGAGTCTCGACTATTAAGCAACTATTAAAAAAAAAAAAATAATTGCTTTATGCTCGTCGTACGCGTTGATCGCCGAGTGGGTGAAAAACGTTACGGAAAAACTAATTGGCACTTGTATGAATATTGAATGATTAAAAATACCTAGCCGTTAAAACGCGTGTATTATATCCGTACAGTTTACACGACGAGTTCCGCTTATTATTATCATTATAATTATTGTTATTATTTTTACGATTACCGAGGTCAACATAATCAATTTTTACGGAAACCGAAACGCGTACATAAAGACTCGAACGGTATCGGTACGCGTGTGTACTCCCGCGGCGTGGCGCTGTCAAAAAGGTTTAGCCTCAGTCGAAATCAAAACTATTCGCGAAAACACGTGATATGCGGAACCCATTGCATTGCACTATATACACAATATATTATATTTACATATGCGATATGATATTAACACACACACACACACACACACACACGCACACACGTATACGCACTTACATATTTACATTGTGCACACATACGCGTATTAAATTAGACATATTATACATTATACGTATTATGCCGTGTGATATTTACACACTCGTCATGATCACGAGCGTATTATTTAGGTGTATATAAATATATTTTGTTTTTTCGCTACACAGAGAGATTCTTTTATCATTCGATATCATTGATTATCTCGATCAATTTTGTGTATTGAAATATAATTTATTTTTTTGATTTGGGAAATTTGAAACGGAATCATATCTGAAAAAAAGCAAAATTTGTCGTGGAAAATTAACGTAACAATACGTTTCTGTGAAATATTCGTCCAAATATTTAACTTTTATGAACTTTAGAAGCGCTTCTGTTCTAATGGTTTGAATTGACCTAAACCTCACGTTAAAACAACATTATGTACAATCCATTCTTCGTAGTGATTGGGAAATTAAAAACATCGAAGTTTAGGCTCATTGGTTCGTAATCGTATAACATTAACGATTGACGATAAGGTATATCTATGAATTAATTTGGTTTCTGATGTACAATAGAGTTAACATACGTAAAATATAGTGAATTACATTCACCGTAACTCGTTTGAAAATTGACCAATTAAAACAATTGTTAAGATAATAAATTTTTTTTTTTTAAATTTATTCAGTAAACTTAAATAACGTTTGCCACATAATAAAAGTTGAAAACTTGAAAAAACAATACGAAACCGACCGAGATCAAGACGAGTGTGGTTTGATAAAAAAATCACTCTGTACACAATTTTTTATCTATTTATTTTTTGAAAAACGGCATTGAGCAAGAACACGATTTGTCGTGTTGAATTTGGCAACTTGTCGAACACGATCGCAGACGACGGTCGGGCGTCCGCGAGTCGGCGAGCGCCTACGTCGGCGGCCGAGCCAGGGGAGAACGCCAGGCGCGAAAAGGAGACCCGCGCACGCCGGGCCGCGGGGAAGATACACCACCCTCGCCGTCCGTCCCGCGGTCAGTCGGCCTCGCACACCGTGCCCTTGACCACCGCGTCCGTGTACGCCACCATGACGCGCACGTTGACCGCGTCCGGGTCCGGCTTGCCGTACAGGTACTTGTGCAGCCCGTTGCTGAGCGTCCACACGCGCTGCGCCGGCTCCTTGTCCACCTTCAGGTCGTTGGGAAAGCTCATCACGGCCGAGGCTGCGGGCCCGCTGCCGCCGCCGTCGCCGCCAGCCGTGGCCAAAACGCCCTGCGTGCGCGGCCCGTACGCCGCCGCGCCGTTGTTGCTGTTCCAGCAGCCGACCGCGCCGCGCGTCACCAGGTTGTAGTACATGACGCCGCGCGCGTCCATCGCCATGCCGGACGACTGGCACGACTGGTGGCGCGTGCACCGCGGCCCGTCCAGCGCGGCGAAGTGCTCGATCACGTCGCCCGGCCGCAGCGTCGCGTTCCGCAGCGTCGCGGTGGCCACGTAGAACTCGTTGTGGCTGGACAGCGAGTGGAAGTACAGCCGGCGGCGGTGGCGCGCGTCAGGCGGCGACAGGCACATGCCGAATATGCCGTCCATCCAGTTGAACGCGATGCCGTCCATGTTGTAGTGGCAGTACAGCGGGTCCGGGTAGAAGTACGGGTGGTTGATCCGGTGCGACGTGTCCTGCGTGGCGGGGCGAACACAAACACACACACACACACACACACACAAACACACATATTTTAGTATACGATATATATTGTGTCGTCGTACGATTGTGTGCTACAATACTCAGGGCTCGGATTTCGATGCGTTTGCGACTTTTTTTTTTTTTTTGGAATGTCTTACACGATACTTTACAAACTAAAAGTATGTTTCGATTAGGCACTCTATATTGCAACTATACAATTTTTTCGAGGCGTTTTTCGCGTTTTCAGTGGAATTTGAACTTTTCGCGGTATTTTTTACGACGTTTTTAATGCTTTTTAATTTTTCAAGTCGTTTTTGCCCTATTTTTCGTACTACGGCAAATAAAATTGAGTTCATTGAAATATAAACTTGGTGCTACGTAACATACTAACACGAATCATTTTGAATTAAACCCACAACGAACATATTGATATAATGACTGCGTTTTCAAAAATGTATTACCACTAGTGTTTGTAGAGTCGCTGATAATAACAAAATCATAAAATATGATAAATTCGTTGTATTTTATAAAGAATTGAATTTCGTTCACAAAATGAAATTTAGTCTCGCTCGAACACATTGCATCATATTTACCCAAACACATTGCTTTTTTATTCTAGAGAAATATAATTTACTCAAATATACTACGTTCGAGATCAGAACAAGGATAATAATTATTGAAGATTAAATGGCCATTAAAAATCAAATAACTAGCGTAAATTATCTTAAAAAAAAGCGTTTTAAGTAAAAACACGGATCCAATGCACGCTTGGACGTGACTTGCTATTCGTTAATCTTTATAAAACATTGAAATAATTTAATCTGTAAACATATGAATGTTTAAGCTTAATAAGTACCTACCGTAACTAATAAATGTAAAAATTAAAGAAAATCTACCATCGTCTTTTACCGATGATTACACGGTAACCAAAGCCCAATAGCCCCTCATTTACTAGCAATAGCTTTCAAAAATTTGTTGAACCGTACGACTAGTCGTTTCCATCGCAACAGGTGCAGAGATCTATTTAGCATGAAAGATTCTAATGTAAATCTCCTAACCATGTAAAGGAGACACTGTTACACTAAGTTTCCCAACAAGTATATTATTTAAGTCTATAGGCAAAACAATTTTTTTTAAATTTTTATCATTTATGCATACACGAAAGTGTTTGTACCTGTTTATAATTGTAAACGACCAACCCATATTGAAACACATCAGACATGTAGGCGTACGCGTCGTCGCAGTCGTCGTTTACGATCTCGACCACGATGTTTGTAAACAACGAATCTTTCAACGTTTGATTCGCCGGAATATTAAATCGCCTTATGTGACGGTCGGTGTTCAAGTCGAATACGTCCAATTTGACCGGACATATTTGATCGACCTTGCTCGCCAAGTTTATGGCACCTGTGTCTAATACCCACAGTCGGTCGCACTTGTCCACCTCCATTCGGAATACAGACACTAGACCATGACAGTGATTTATGTCGTCCGAGTACCTGAAAAAACGATAACACAATTGTTGTTAAAAATGCGAATTTAATATTACTATTATTCGCTCTAATTTTTAACCATCCAAAACGAATCGCGCGACTATCGTTTTCATCGCGATGGGTGATTAAAACGCATTACCAGCTCCATGACGGGTAGGGCTTCAGTTTCGGCGATTTCGTGTAACTGTTTAGATTCACGTACGCCAACGTCACCGGTATTCCCGGTTTCCACTGCGGCAGGCTCAGGAACATCTTGTTCTTCCACACTTCCAGTCCCAACGGTAGATTGTTGGCCGGTATAAATGCGCCGGAGTTAAGAGCTTTGTGCTTGGACTCGTAGTTAGGATATTCCAGGTCTATTTGGCCCCACGTGAAGCGATCTTTGAACCCCGCGTTCTCGTACCGACCGTTTCTGTTGGGTTTTTTCGCTGACTTGGGTTTCGAGTGGTCCGCCGGAGTTTTGTTCCCCATCATCCACATGGACAACAGCCATGGCACCAGTACTTCTGTGACATTATAAGAATAGTATATTTTTTATCTGAATGCGATTCATTGACCACAGCACACGATTAAGTACTTTATACGTTTAAGATTAAAGTTATCTTCTTTAAATAAACAAATATACACCCACGTACATTAATAACACGAAACCAGTAGCACGTGCAAAGAAAGTTTTGAACTTTCTCTGTGATTATTATAATTTGATTCTACATATATATTTAACTCTGATTTTATACGGATACCCATTAACCTTCACTACTACATCAGAACTATTACTATTTGTGCAGGTATTAGTGTGTGATAAATACACTTAAAAGAATTACATCTAATGGTAGGTACCTGCTTTATTTATGTTTTTCACGCTTATTTAACAACCGTTAACAAATACTGGACGTTGTTGATAATGAAATCCTTTGATTATAAAGATACAGAATAATTATTAGTCAAGAATTATTAATCAAGAGTTGATTAATAAACTTTTTAAAATCAAATTTTCATTCAGAGTTCATTATACGTAACAAATTATTTATCATGGATAAAAATAAAATATTTTAATAACAAATCACTATTGTGTTTGCGTATACTATAAAGTTTTAAGTAGTTGAGTGAATAAAATAGTGTGTGATTTTATATATTCAATTAAATAATGACATTTTGATTTGATATACTACAAATATCTTTTTATCAGCACGTTGTAATCGAATCGCAAATAGGTTAAAAATAATTCAAGTTATAAAATCAATAAACAGTGATGTATGACTATAATATGCATATAAGGATTCAAAAGCTTTTATTCAAATGATTGGTTGTATCTAATTGTGCTCATTATTTATCTTTAATTTTATTTATTTTTGATTGAAATGAGGTAAAAGTAAAATAAAAGTAAAATAATAATAATTATGTTTTTGTTTTAAAACCTATGTGTTTCTCTTTTATGCTGTTTTTCCTGAATTTCAAATACTTTATAAACAATTTTTGAAAATACATCACCAGGTATTATTATTATATTATAATATACCTATATTATTCCGTTAAATAATAAAAATATTTCGAAATATTTTTAAAAATCATTACAAAAAATTATTTATACAATTTTTGATTTTTGATGATTATTCTTAAGATGCTATGTCAAATTTAATGTATTACTTTCAAGGTTTACATGTAATGAATTATGATTTACGACCGTTGATGATTGAAAAGAGTTGCTTTACGGTAGATTAGTTTAACATCAGTAATAGCTTATTATCTGTTAATTCTGGTAGCAAGAGAAACACTTTTCACTTTTTATTTCATTTTAAAATTAAATTAGAATGCTTATGTTTGGATCTTTCGAGTGATTAATGAATTGATTTTAAATTACCTGTGGATGACACTGGGGAGTTTACTTGACTTACGGTTGATACATCAGTAGTATGATGTGATTTCATCCAATTATAATCTGCTGGCCAAACGTAAGAATGAGGTTGATCGTATTGAACCATCTGAAAAATAATTTTATCACGAAAATAACAAAAAAAAACATCCTCCATATATTTCTAACACGTAAATCTATAAATTTAAACAAACTAATTATGAAAAAGTTTCTATGACTTAACATGAAATAACCTCAGAACGCCGAATATAATCGTATAACTGTAATAATTAGTTTACTTATGTCTTATACGTAATAATTTATTCATTAATATTATTATTCAAATTATAAATCAATTAACTCAAATTAAGTGATAATTAATGTAGGTTACAATTGATGTATTTAGTAAGTAGTCAAGTCGTTGACAATAATCATTGGCGTAATATCAAATGTTGTTGCGTTAATATTTACTGGAGCGAATCGGTGTGTTATTTTAAACGTTTGTTAAATGTGTACAAATAGTACTTTATAGATCTACACTCTACGGGTACATTTACGTGTATATAATGTTTATATGTATATGTGTGTGTGTGTGTGTGTGTGTGTGTGTACAGTTTTATTTGTAAATTTTTCTGGTGAATAAAATACCAGTGTTTTTTTTCTGTTCGAAATTTTCCGTGTTTATAATTTATTCCGACAATTGTTCAAGTGCTAGTAGTGTAACGAATATACACATGACATGTTTTATAACAACGTTGAGCATATAAATAAAAAAGGAGCTTGGTTTTTAAGTACAAATATATACATAATCAAGCTAGATTATGTTCAAATACCATTGAGTCAAATTTTAATCACACGCATTTATCATGAGTTTACATGAATATTATTCCTCTAACAAAAAGCCAAATATCAATTTAAGGTTTAGGCATTATTTATATCTACGACTTTTAAAACATCCAAATGAAAAGTAAAAATAAAAATAAAATAAATGTCTTTGATGCTGCATTTGACATAATGTTTATTACAAGTATGTAACTGTAATTGGCGACTATGACCGTAAAGTACTGACGAGTATTGTTTTTACCAGATCCGTCATCACGTTTAAATTCATTACTGTTAATGTACTAAAAACTGATCACAATGAAAATGAAATTGAAAAACTCATCATACACAGGATACACCAATATCGTAGATAGTATAAAGATTCAATACATCGAATACGTTCAGTAATTTGTCATATCAATTCAAATAACTTAAATGCCCTTATTGTTGTTAATCATTATTGTAAACGCTAAAAATTTAGTGATTTTAAACAGCGTATAACATTTTCATTTATAGTCGTATAGGACTCGTTTGATCGACGCGAATATGCTTACTTATCGACCGTATTCGCTGTTTAAACTGGGTGCGTATATATAAATGTATAGTTTTAATATTTCGGTTGATTTGCTTGATTCAAGTTTGACAATTATTTTTCTCGAATCGTCCGTACGCCGTGGAATAACCAAACGATTTCGTATAAACGATATGACACATTATTATATGGTTTACTCACTGAAACGTTGCGTGCAACAAACTCAGCCCACGATCGGTAGCCGTAGTGTGTACCCGAAACGCACTCGCACAGAACACGTCGGACCGTAGTCGGAGTGACTATATGGCAAATAGATTGACGCGCATGAGAGACATTAACGCCACGTTGGAGTCGAAACAGAACTGAACGGTCCAGACGGCGAACGTGCAGTAATAATGGTTTCACTTAATCGCGCGCATAACAATAATGGTCACTGGGTTGTGGAAGACGATGCGTTCCACGCAATTCCCTGTTCCGCTGCCGACAGCGCAAACACAAAAACCGATCTCGAGTCACGAACGAAAAACTGCGCGTTCCTATGTACACGGGCTACGAACGAGTTGAAGGGGAAAAAATTGAATTAGGTATTCGAATGGATTCTTCGAGTAAATGGCTTTTTTTTCTTTTTCTTTTTTTTTTTTTTACGACAGGTGTCCGGTTCATTTGGGTCAACGAATATTGTAAAAACTAACGGTGACGAAACATTTATAAATTCACGTTGGCGCGCCATTGTCCGTATTATGTACCTATTATATTCTGCATCAAATGTCAACTTTTGAACGATTTCATAAAAACGAATTATCGTCGCCAAGCGCCTTGTAATAATATAACGTGTCTAGAAGAATGATACCACGAGTCGTTATGTGTATATTGTTTAATATCAATACAAACATTACATATCGTTAAAATAAATTTTGTCAGTGTAAATTTATAAAAAAAAATCCATTTACAAAAGCATATTTTTGTATATCATGTTCATGACATGACCATAAA
Source organism: Therioaphis trifolii (assembly GCA_027580255.1). Taxonomy (NCBI): domain Eukaryota; kingdom Metazoa; phylum Arthropoda; class Insecta; order Hemiptera; family Aphididae; genus Therioaphis; species Therioaphis trifolii. The sequence goes on along the minus strand of CM050406.1, from coordinate 12,827,815 downwards.
ATTTCTTTTTTTTTTTTTACACGATTCTATTAGGAAGTATAGTGCAGATAATAATATAGGTAATTACAGTATGATATCAACATTCTAGAAAATTTTGTCAATATATGAGATAAATAATGATCAACGTAATCCATTAGACGATGTGATAATTGTATAAACACAAGTGGTCAAAAATCATGGTGTACCCTTAAGACAAAATACTGGCTATTAAAATCTATGTTTAAAACTGTGTTTAAAACTTTTGATCAGACTTGACATAAGTTTCTAAAACATGTTACCGTTTTTGGGCTAAATTATAACACAGAACTTTTAAATTATTGAAAATATCTCGTGTTTTGGAAGTTGTTATCTAGTAAAATTTTAAATATTTGATATAAAAACCTAAAACTTAAAAAAAATCTTATTCATAAGCTTAACTAACAGTACTGAAAAAATGTCAAAAATGGTTAGTTAGGATTTTTTTTTTTCGTAACGAGTTTAAAGTTCGAATTTTAACGAAAATTGTTGAGTACACGTGAATAGCGATATTTTTCAAGAAAAATATTATAAAATTTAGAATTTTTACTCTAGTAAAAATGTTTTACGTCTTGTAGATTCACCAAATATATACATATGTAGGGTTAAAATGGTTTAAGTATCATGTAGATAAACTCGATAAGTTATTAACTACATGCGTTTAAAGTTGAAATTATGGTTCTAATAACTTTTTTTACGTAAAATGTTAGGTTATTTTTATTTTTATACTACAAAATGTATAATTTCTGTTCTAAGATTTGACATTTTTATACAAGTTTTTTTTAAGTAGCTTAAGTTATGTTTAAATTTTTATAGTAATCATATGCACAAATTTTTATTTATATACAAATATATATATATATATATATATATATATATATAAATATATATATATACATATATATATAAGCTAGAAATGTCTAAATACGGTGAATGGAGTATTTTTTATGAATATTACTAATCGACATGAATTTTTCTTGTTATTACTGCTTGTTATATTTCCATAAGGTTTTTCATTTTTTCGAAAACTTAACTAGTTAATACTAAAATATATTATTACTCGAGATTTGCACAGTATTGTGTTTTCCAAAAACAATGGTTGGTATCATTGATTTCAAATTTACATAAAATCATTCTAGACGTATATCGTTCACTAAACATAAAGTAGCTCATGTAAATTTCTTTAAACCCATCACCATTATCTCGTCCAAGAAGCGAATAATACGCTCATGGTGCGAAACATACGTCCAGCTATTTTTAATTGATTTTGACGAAATAAGGAAAGGAAAATTTGTGAAATATCTTTTATTTCAAAACATTCAGTGTCCAAAACAAAAATAAAATACAGACAAGTTACTGTCCAGCAGTTATATTTTGCACTTGTCGTCATTTCTCCGCGCCAATAAAAATCTTCAGATCTCCGATAACTCTCTGACGTGCGCAGCCCTAAATTTTCACCCAGTCTGGATCAAGTCATGAACGGGTGTCAGATAATAATTCGTCGGCATGTGTCTGCGCTGTTTGTCACGTCGTTATCGTCGAAGTGACCGACAATGACACGACTATAGCAACTTTACTATCATGTAAAATTTCCCGAGTGGCTAGTATCAGAACGGGGAATCGCGTCGTCGTCGTCTCGACGTCACACGTCCGATTGTTACGATCGATATTGCTCATTCGTAGCTCAAGCGCGTGTAAACGAAATCGACCCGACTGTCGTCGATAGCGTTCGGACATCGTTGAGTGGACCATCGTCAACTGTGCGATTTCGCCCGTCGTAAACGCGAGTATAATACAGGGCGCTTCAGATCTATATAGAACATTTAACCACACGACAGGTTTTTTGTCTTATTCGGTGTTTTCCACTTAGTAATTGTATGTATTTTTTAAAACGACTGCATTGCAGGCGTGACAATTTATGAAATAACAATTTTCATTCATTTTTATCGACGAGATTTTTAGTTGAAAAGACATAAGCTTTCTAGAGCAGAGGAGTACATTATTTACAGTACATTTTTTCGGCATCTCTGGGCTATATCTCATCACTACATATGAATGAAATCATCAATAATCTTTTTCTTCCGTTAAATCGCAATATTGACTATATATGATCGTACGTATTTATTTAAAAAAAAAAACGTCAAACAAAATAAATAAAAAGTCGTATAGTAAATAGTTTTTACACTTATCCAACAGATCGAAGACACTTTGTATAGTTTTCCGCCTCTAGCTGTAGGGCGATATTACGAGTGCAATGTGTTCGATCGAAAGGGATTTCTAATTAGAAACTATATTCGACTATAATTCCTATGTATATTATATGTGCATTGTATAATGTCATGATATTAAGGTGAATACGTTGTCAAAACGGTGTTGTAATAATCTATTATCTATACATACTTAATAGCGCGTATGTATACGAACTAAATAATAATTGATGGTTGAGGGCGATCGCCGTGGGCAAAACTACGGCCTAGTGCAGGTAGTCCATGGCCCAATCTAATACATCTGTTGCGTGTTGACATGCGTAATAATTCGATAGAAATTAACTGATCTCGTTCCGAGTTGATACATTTTATAATATTGACGAGCACGGAAGTCAAATGTATGGGCGCAAATAGTAATTTCAATCATAGAGAACTCGATCGTCGATTTATTTAACAACATAAAATATTGTGATATCGTCAATTGATTTCGTCAAATATCTGAGAGGCTCGTTTTTGGTTTGCGGCTAAAATACCTCCTCTTCAGACCTCACTAATTGATCCCTTTTTTACGTTTCTAATTGTATTAATAGTACGTATGATCTATTGATAATTAATGTTCGTAGCGAAAATCGGACGTAACTAGGTATATCTTTTAATTACTGGATATTTCTCATTTTCACGTGTGTTTTTTCGAAAACGTACCTATTTATTACACAATGTAGAAATTGCCATAAAAAAATAAAGAAAAATTGCAGTTTACGAACAATTTTTTGCTCTTGATTGAAACATATTAATGTAGAACCGCATACACTTTGTACTATATTCTAAGGTCGAGTAGCTTTTATGTAAAAAATATTTATTAGGTACTCACACGCATTCTATCAACGGTAAACATAATTAATAATTATTTTATCAACCGTCATTTACAACTCTGTGATATTTTCACGAAAGTCTGTTGTGGAAATTAGAGGAAGTCAGAATTATTCATTTTAAGTTTCTACACTAAGAATATCTACTTTTTTTCTACACTCACACTCACAGATACTAATAACATAGAGTCCTTGTCAAACGGTTATTAAACGTACGTCAAGATGTTTCGCTCGTGGTTATCACCTTTCCCTCAAATCCGCCACTGTTATACCGGCAATAGAAATCGATATGCTGTTCCTGGTACTATCTTTATTATATTATATGATATTACGTTGCTCGTGTTATTTTACTATTGGTCTACTGCCGGGTAGAAATACCAGAGTTTTAGAACACGACCTGTTAAAAAGCGTTTAAATTTGATGTTAAAACAGGTAAGTATTTTATACACGATCAAACCTAAGTCTGGCTCACCGAATTATTTTAAATAACGCACTGGTATTATCTGTGCCTATACTCCCCCCTCTCGGAGTTGCAGACCGACTCTGATCAGTCACCAAACTTTGTAAGTACCATCTTCATATAGTTGACTGATGGGCGGAATTGATTGCGATGAAAAAAAATTGTTTTATAGGTATACGAGTTACGGCCGAAGTAATGTGTATTTTTGCCGTTTAACGTATATAAAATAGATAAATGGTAAAAAATTCCACGAACAAATTAATTAAAAAATATATTTTATTTATTACTCTTGTTATTAATTATTATTTATTATTGTACAATATTATTCTCTACTTCTTTTTCTCAAAACATGATGTGAGATGTTTCGTCAAAAAGCTGTTCAGTTAATTCTCTATCTGTTCTTCGATAATGTAATGCATACAGACGATTTTCCATACATTTTTGTTTCACTTAAGATATTTCACCAATTTCATACAGTTATATTTGTATTGTGTGAACACCATAGGCGTGTTCAGAATTTGGTGGCCGAGGGGGCACAACAAATTTTTAAATCATGAGACCTATGTTTTTTTTTAGACATTTTTAGACATTCTTTATGTAACAAAATTCACGATTATAGGAATATTTATTTATGATCAGAAAGTAAAACCACTGTCAAAACAATAAAAATACATTTAAAACTAAATTTTAAAAAAATACATAATATTTATAATATTTATACATAATTGTTTATAAATCCATTCTTCTTTCATATGGTTTTAATAATTTAAAAGACTCAATGAAATTATCAAAGTTTATATTTCTTACTAATTCGTGTTCGATATTAATGGTTAATAAACCATCCAGGCGATCTTGATTCATAGTGCATATGTTATGTAGGTATAGTTGATGAACATAATAATATTATATTATGATAATATAATCACTGCTTATTAATAAATGCTTAAATATAATAATAATTCAAATATCAATAAAATGTTCTATTATTTGTGTGCAACGATAAAACAAGTTACAAAAATTACAAAAAAAAATCCATTTTTTTATTTTTTATATTTTTCAAATCTATTGGTACTGCAGGGTACACACAGCACGACTCTTTTTCCTGGTATTTTGCTTGAGGCATAGTCCGCCGGGGGGGCCAGTGCCCACCCGGCCCCTCCTGTAAACACGCCTATGGTGAACACTTACATATTGCCGATTATCAATCGCAAATTGGATTTTTACCATTAGGACGATTTATGAACCTAAACAATTATTCAGTAAGCCTATAAGTACATCGTTTTTTTTTCAATAAGTATGTTAGATAAATACTTAAAAAATACGCTTTACTTGTGAAAAACAAAAAAATTTCAAAAATGACATAAAAAAATTAACTAAGCGGGGTAATGATGTGAATCCGTCATTTGGTGAGTTTTTTGAACTTCAAAGTTTGAAATATACAGAACTATTAAACACGAATGGAAAAAAGTAGCCATCAGACTTTTTTACCGCATTTCGCATTTCAACATAAATATGTGTCATTTGACATTGTGTTGTCTTTCGGCTGATAATCAACCTTTTCGCTTAAAAACAGGTCTTCGGACGAACCGATGACTGAAACCACAAAACACATTTAGTCGATTGACTAACACATCAACGAGCACAAAGCTTTAAATTATAATATTTAATTTATTTCAAAATTAGAGCGGTTTTATTACGTCTATCAAATAAGCGGACTCTATTGTTGTGCACGTACAAAGAAAATAAATGGATTGATATGTAGGGCCCGTTCTATACGTATTATACACACGTGTTGTTCAAACTATTTAATTTTACGAAGCATTATTATCATGACGCACTGTGATTTCAAAATCGTTTTTAATAATTTAACTGTAAGCACATGAATACGACTACACGTCGGTACTCAAAATTTATGTAATTTATTTTTTGCACGACAAACCATATTTATTTTTATTTTAAATATTATATTTATGTTACCGGACTTTTCACACGTTAAACACATATTTTTTATATACGTTGTGTAATAACATTTTAAAGTTATCCAATCCACAATCTATGAATAAAAAAAATAAATAAATAGATACACAGGTATTGGTATAGCTTCCTGATTGAACTCTCCGTTCCGCTCATAGTCTACAAAATGTTATTGTTACAGACGCGTACGCTTATTTTTTTATTTAATATGATTGAAAATTATTTGTTTCGTTATTATTTACTGATTTATATTCCAATACTCATCCTGGTATTCTCAATCCGTTTTACTTAACGTACCTGTGTAATTTTCAATGTAACAACATACTCGTTTTTTATTATTTTTTTTTCGATTACTATTTCATGCAGTTTTTCTTTATAAGTATTGAATCGAGTCAACATTTTAAAATAAAATTTCAAAAATTCATTAAACCAATATGTATTTTAATATTGTACAAGTGAGATTCCTTATTCATAATTTTTTTCCATGCAAACTTCTTTAAACTTTTCGTTTGTTCATCATAAATTTATCTAGATAACCGATGAATTTTAAATCCGAGTTATTCGTTTAAAATTATTTTCTCTTTGAGAAAACGTTTTTCAAAGCAACTTAGCTTTAGGAAAACACTTGTAATAAACAGCATATAGATGAAAGGCCCATGTGGACCGTAAAAGTTTTAACGAATTCTAAAAAAATGATAATCTATAGTGGGGAAAAAATTTTCTTTTTCTTTTCCTTTTGTAATGGACCCTTAAAGGTTATACACTGGTGAGATACTTCAAGTAAATCATTACGCTCGTCCGGCAGAAATCCCGCAATGGAATTATCGCCTCTGTGGGATAAAAGTCCTGCATTGAATTAAGAGGACGCCACACCACCGAAAACAACGTACAAAAACATGCCAATTTTGTTGGAATAATACGGCTTACAGAATTGTTTTAGAGCAAAATACCTTAATTAAAAGTTGTAGAGGAGAGTTATATCGGGTGACGTATAAGACTCGATTTTTGATATTTTAATTTTTTATATCAATTATTCACAAGTAAAAAAGTGAAAAAAAACAGAAAACGCAAAACGATTTTATCGATTTCTAGAATGAAATATCAAAAATCGAGTCTTATACGTCACCCGATATAACTCTCCTCTACAACTTTTAATTAAGGTATTTTGCTCTAAAACCATTCTGTAAGCCGTATTATTCCAACAAAATTGGCATGTTTTACGGTAAAAAAAATTGTAATTACGGCCGTCATGTGCTGCTTTCGTTTCTAGCGGCAGCGTTTGTCCCCTCCTAGTTCCGACATCCACGCTCGCAGGCAAGACAAAACCGGCCGGTCTCTTATCGGCGGTCCGCGCTCCGCACGTCCTTGCATTAATTTTATAAATACCTACTACCTATGTTCAGATTATTATTTACGTAAAAGCAAACAAAATAAAATTATCCTCGATTTATTGCGATGCCCGCGACCGTCCTTGCATTACCGTATTGACGTGACAGCCGCGGCTGTGAGTAAAAACTTATTTTTTTTAGTTCCAAAGACACGGCTGACTGACTGGTTTTAGATCAAAATACCTCGTATAAAAGTTGAAGAGGAGAGTTGAATGTGTTAACGTATAGGACTAGATTTCTGATATTTTAATTTATTATACCAATTATTCACAAGTCAAAAAAGTGAAAACAAAAAATACAAAACGATTTTATGGATTTTGAAAATATCGAAAATCGAGTCCTCTAATTTAATATAAAACATCCATAACAACCCCTTCAAAAACATATAAATATAATATACATAATTTATTGTATTTAAAATATAAGAATTTATACAAATTAAAACTTATCTCATAAAATAATTAGTGTATTAGATACCTATAGGCTATAATACAACACAACTATACAAATTAGTAATAATTAGTTTAAAAGTAACAAATACAGTTGAATTTATAAAGGTGATTTATTTCAATACAATTATACATTCGATTATTTGAATTATATTATTATTAATAAGTAGGTATGTTATAAAATAAAATATATTTATATAATATATAGGTAAGTGAAGAAAAAAGTAAGATAAACAAAATACATACATATTGACTTCCGAAAAAATTATATAAATGTTGTGAATGGTATTTGACAATTATTATATAATATTATAATATAATATAATATAATAATACATAATATTAGGTATATAAATACGTACTAAGAACTTTCAATAAATTAATTTTTAGAACTTACAGGATTATAACTTAAATTAATGTTTTCTATAGCTGATTTTTTTGCTTTCCTATTTAAATAAAATTTTGCTATAAAATATATTAAAAATACTATTATTACGACAATTTGTATGGAAAATAATAACAGCAGTATTTGATAAATGATCTTCTCAACGTCCATATTAACTTCTTTTTTACTTTTTATCTTTAGTGTCCAATAATTATAGTTAACGTACTATATAACCACTATATATCTACAACAATAAGATAAAGTAAATTTAGATAATGTGCTATTAGTATGAAAAAATAATGATAATGAAACAATATCAATAATACTAAGTTCGTGATTGAATTTTTTGAAACATACAATTTCATTGAATAATATAAAAAAATGTTGCATTTTTCTTTTATATTTTTAGTATATTTGGCTTTGTTTGTTTAACTTGTTAAAAATAAAATCTATTTATAAAAAACACCCCTAAGGAAAATCCTAGGAAATCTAGGTGAGTACATAAAGGGTCACTAATTAGTAATGTCTATAAACCAGGCCCCAATAATGGGATCAACGTGTATAACAATTAATATTGAAATCAGAGTTGGGCTGCATCATTCGAATACAATTCTAAATTCTATTTAGATGATTATTTAGATAATATTGTATTCGAATAAAAATTTATTTGAATTAAGCTATTATTTCACAATCATTCGAATAATTCGAAAACAATATTATTCGAATTACAAATGATTCGACTAATTTTCAAACATATTGTAGTTATTTAAATAATTTTTCAATTATTTTATCTTAGTTAATATATGGACATAATATGGTTGGTATTTTGGTAATTAAAACATTTACGTATTAAAAAACAATAATTAGCATTGTATTTTAAGTTCACGATTGTAAATCTTCTTTTATTTTAAATAAATAGAAAAATACTATAAATACAGAAACAAATATAGAACTATCTAAAGAATTCGAATATATTTATATTTTGTATTAGCATTATGTTTGAAAATTATTTAATACATTTTTATTCAAATAATTATAAAAAAAAATCATTCGAATAATCATATATAAAAATTATTCGAATAATATTGTTTACGAATTATTCAAATAATTTTTTATTTGAATAATTATCTAGATAATATTTTGCTCAACTCTGATTGAAGTACTAAAAGTATATTAAAAATTGAATTAAAAAAAACATTGTAAATGAAATCAATTGTCTTACCTGTTTCAATGTCAAACGTCTAATACCAAAGTCCGTAGATCTTTTGACTTAACGTAGTAGAATGGCGTTAAATGTTTATCAAAAAAAATTCAAAAACTATTCAAAAAAACACGGAAATTAAAATATTGTCGAAACACTGTAATACTATATAATGTACAACAAAGTCGTTTCTTCTAACTCGAAGGCTTGCATTCGATGGTGTACTCTGAAGTACTGGTCAGTAAAATGTATTCGATAACGCGCGGTATATTGAATATTGGTTGTTACAATGATATTATTATTATAATATAATTTATATTATCTTTTAGAGACAAAACTGTAATTTATTAGAAATAGTATATTATTTTGATAATATATTTATTAAGCATAGGTACTTAATTATTAACTTTTTAATGCATTTGATAATAAACAAATGTCAAATGACAATATTAATGTTGAATGCAATTATGGCTGTAACATAATTTTATCTAATAATATATCTATTAAAATAATTACTTATATTCCGACGTTTGAACTTATAATTTAAAAATGATTATAGCATGATATTTCATCTTTATCATAAAGATATCGTAAATAATTATAATATATCATTACAATTATAAGGAATTAAAAACATTAAAATAAACAAGTACCGCATTTTATCAAACAAATAACAAATTACAGTTTCTATTTTATATATAACACTCTTTTATTACCATCATCTAAATCATAATGTTTCACGTATATTATTTTGTAATGTATATCTTAATTATCTGTTATATTTTAATAATTGTCGAGCTATCATAGTTACACAAAAAGCCAATAAAAAAAAAAAAAACAAATTACAGTTAATTTTTTATTTGACTACTTAAGTACTGTATACAAGATATCTAAATATATTGATTTTACTCGTTGAGTTTAGAAGTAGTTTAAGTTAACGTGCGTGTGTTTTATTCCGTTAAAAAAAATCGTTGTTTCTTTATTGTATGAAAATGACTTTACAAAACATTTTTTTGTTATCAAATCGCTCAGATATAAACTTAAAAGAAGCCATTAAATTACTTAAAAAACCAAATTTAAACAGTGATGATGTAGTGCAGTGTTATAACTTGGAACCAAACCCTGGTTTATGGTATATGTGTGCGTACAATCAAAGTTCTGCTGACAGCATTGAATGGCAATCAACAGGCACTCGTTCATTGCCTAATGAAAAAAATCCCACTGTACTGGCAGAATACTTTTCATCCGAAAAAGTGAATAAAAGCGTATATAGATTATTGGAAAAAAACGAATATGACGCTGCCTTGGTTAACTATTCAGATTTGAACCCTACAGTTGAGAAATTAAAAAGAACACATGTTTCTCAAAAAAGATCCATCAAAAATATTATGAAAAGCCGTTTCAAACTAATAAAAAAAGATAGTAACTCTGTTTCTATTGTTTCTAATGAACTAATTGAACATGAACCCACAGAAAAACATGTCAGGTAGGTACAACAAACATTGTGAATTGTTTTTCTTATAATTGTATTGTGCCTAAATTTATATTTTATTTTTAGCTACAATATTGCAAAGTTGAAGGGCAAACAATTAAATTGAAAAAAGATCACGCATATTACTACCAAATAATGGGACAATTACACGCAACTAAAAGGAAAAAATGTTTTTTTGTGATATACACTGCCAAATGGACCAGTATAGAAGAAATATACTTTGATCAATCATTTTGGGATTCCAAAATGTCTGAACCGCTACAAACGTGAGTCCTTTTTTTCAAATAATATTTACTCTGAGTAATTAGATAATCTTTCACACGAATATATGATTACTAATGAATCATGACTTATATATTTTATGAACATATTATATTTTATACTTTTAGGTTTTATATGAAGTGTTTATTACCCGAAATTATTGATCCACAATTCCCTAAAAGAATGCTGAAATCAGATATTCGAGAACCAGACCACATAAAAAAAAAATGATTATAAAAAAAAAATGAATAAAATATTTGTATATAATTTAGACAAGTCTAATGTATTTTTTTTATTTTTTACTTTCTTAGTTTGTAACTCAGTAAGTGTAAATCAAGTTCAAGTAGTTTATTTATGGCTGATTAAAATGTTTATTGAAATATATTATATTATTATTATTGAATAATATAAATAATAATGTAATGGTAATAAATTCGAAAATATTGGTATGTATAAAAATAAATACACAATAGGTACGTCTATTTATATTTACAAAATAAATGTAAATCGTAAGTTATTGTACACGTAAAATATTAAAATGTGTAACTCGAATACTTAAAATGTTTGTACAACAATTAAACGTATGGTAGAAACTAGATTTTCTAGCCTACATAATATTGTTATATACAAATAGGTATACAATTGGGCTGACAGTGGCTTTAATTAAAAGATGGTTTGTGTATAAGAGTGAATAATGAATATTTAAAATATTACGACAGCAATGCGGCATAATATACGACGTGTATGCGTTGTATATTATTTTACACGATCCATCATAGACGGAGGTCGAGAAAATAATAAACATCGCTCCCGAATGAGCACAATCGTCGGCCGACAGCCGACAATGTGTAGTGGGCGTGGCTTAAACGTCGCGTGCTTGCGGATCACGAAAACACCTAACAGCGCATTCTCTTGGTCGTTGCTCGGTTTCGTTTGCCCGTGTGGCGTCCTCTTAATAACTTTCACGTCTACCCAAGATGTCAGCGTCGTTTCGTGCACTCGGGTCCGATGAAATATCGTTCTGCGCCCATCGACTCGAAGCACATGACAACTCAATAGTTATTATCATGGTATCTAACGAACCGTTTTAGCCATCTTGCTTTGAATCCTCGTTTTTATCAGTCGTCAGCATTATTCGTTTTACCGTTTTCTCACTACGGACGGCCGACCTGACGGCGTTGACCCACTCGTCGTCATCGCAAAGATCCGTCGTCGGAAAATGCTCAATGAAATCAAAACAGATATTTGATTGAAAAATGTAGTATGTAAATTTTAATTCAAGCTTTACGAGCGTACGTTATCACAAAATCATACAAGTTATCAAACGAATACATTAGAGTGCAATATGTTGTACAAATTAAACATGATACCGTACATGTGGTTATTTATAACAATAATATTAATACAGAAATCTAAACCGTGGTTATAACGAAGAAGTATTAAATAAAATAAACAAACAAATCTGTTAATATTGTTTGAGAATATTCAACATCACAATCAGTAACAGTGAAATGTCGATAGCAAAATAAAACATAATACGCGTGATGCATCTGGTTAAAATCGATAAAAATTAAGTCTTGGGATGTGAAAAAGTATCGTTAATAAAACAACTAAATGTCATAGAACACAGGCAAATTGAAGTTGTATTATACGTAAATGTATTATTTATGGCCATCAGTTCCGACCCTAACGGGGGACGGGGCCGGGGCGAGCGGTGCTATGGCATCGGGCCCTGCGTTTTTAAACAAACTTGTGATTTTGAATAGTTCGATACCAATATTGTAATATTGCTTTGTGTGTGTAGTACTTTTAAACATCAAATAGAAATAGCGTTGATTGTTTCATTTCTTTAGATGAATGATTTTTCTATTTACAAAACGTATCATACGCCAATGTATCTTTCTCTCAATTCTTCTGACAGTATATTTTAAGATATTGTATTTGGCGTTTCAGTCATAGACGTGGTGGTATTACATTACAAAAACATACACACTCATTTTCTGTTTTAATTATGCTACATCTAGATACAGATGATATATTTTTATCCATCTTAGTAACTAACCCATAAATACTCGCAATTCTCTTGGGTCAGTTATTTTGTCCCCCGTCTTGATGATCGTAAAAGTAGTCTTTAAATAATAAAAAGTTTAAATCAAACAAAAATACATTCTTTATTTATTTTTATTTTTTTTTTTTTTTGAGATTATCTTTTTATATTGGTTATTACTTATTAATCATTACGTAAATTTCACGGTTTTTTTTTTGGTTAAGTTAAACTTAAATAGAAATTTTAAACTCGAAAATAGAAGAAATAAATGTAAATCTAATAATATTTACATTCTACTGTTCATATTCAATATTTTCCGATACTTGATGTTCCATAATATTAAAATGAATTTTAGTTTTGAAAAAACAGCAATTAAATAATCGCCAAATGACACACGTGATGTAAGTTTAACGATAACCCAGTTAGTGAATAATAAAGAAAAATGATAGTTCAGAACAGAAAGTTCTATAGCGGTTGGTATTTATAAAACATTTATGAGTCCTTAGAAATTTTTTCATTCGTATACAATCACTTACACTTTCCTTATTTTTCCTAACACTCTCCATTCGTTAGGTATCATTCTGACCATTATAATGATCATTAGATGACTTCGTATTAAGTAAGATTTGCAGAACGATATACATACATGGGAGAATGGCAGTGATTTAAATCATTTTTTATAGATTTAAATACACGGTTAGAATTATATCATGTTTGTTATTGTGATTATGTTTACATAATAAACTTATAAATATACGAGCATATACATAGTTTTTATATATTATATAACATGTACGAGTGTTAAATTTTAAATACAAGCATTGAATATGTAATTCTTCAAAGGAACTAGGTGGTTTAGTGGTTATATTCACTTGCACCGTTAACAGAAATTTATTATTAAATCGGTTCACCAAACCTCAAATCACAAATTGTTTTTAAAACTATGCTTAAATAAACGTATAAGTATCAAACATATGTTTCGAAGTTACTTTGTCAAAGGATATTTATAAACTTCAACCAAGTTGCTTATTTAAACAGAATAAATTTACCAAGACTCGACACCTTTTATGAATCTATACATTTTTGTATCAAACCACATTATTATTGACATTTTGTCATTTTTAATTATTTATTTTTTATAGGATACAGTTGATTACTACTGAAATATTGTGGTTAAGTAGTCACAATATAGACATTACTTTATACATTAACTGCTTTAGATTGGTTCAAAAACATATTAGATTAAAAGAATGTTTTTTTAGTGTTTTCACATCGTTGTAAAAAGATTCCGAACGTATTAAAATTTTGATTTTGAATGATACCCAGTAATGAGTCATAAAATAATAATACGGGTATACAATGCATGAAAAATAAAATGTTGGAAAAATATACAAATATATATATACTGTACGTGATTCATCTTAAAAGTGTATTAGAAAAACTGAATTATATGAACATTTTCAATGTAATATAATTTTTGTTATATTCAACTTCATTTAATATCCTAGATTTTGGTTTTTCTTTATTCTCAACATTTTTCATTATCGGTAAAAAACTATTGAAACATTGATAAACTAATAAAATATGCCGTAGGCGAGATTTTTATTAAATCGATTTTAGTTATTTATTCCTAATTTCACCATTATCTTGTCTGAAGATCAAAGAGAGAAATTATTTTACTTAATTTCTATAGGTATGATATGTACATTGTACAATTGAGCTAGATTATACGTATACATATGTATGATATTTTCTATAAGTATTTTAGTAATTTAGTATAAATACTATATATTATCGTATTAATATTAATAATTTATTAATATGAGCAGATGGTTTTCAAATAACTTTATTTGAATAGTTATTAGCTATTTTTATCATAACATTTAAACCATACAAATATTAAATACGTACTTATATCGATTTTAATGTACGTTTTATAGTGAATGCATTTTGTCGTCAGAGCAAATTTTTCAGTTTTTTTTTTTTCGTAGGTATGATTGAATAATCTATGGTGAATACAGGTATGTATAGTTAGCGAATAAAAACAATTTATCAATACATTTTATCCATCGCTTAAATTTTAAATACACTTGCAATTACATTAAAAAAAAAAAAACGGTCTTATGAAAAAAATTCAAAAATCTCTATTTTATATTTTCTTAACTATATCAGTATTTAAAAAGTATAATGTGTATGGTTAGTTGCGAAACTTTTAATGGAAGGCAATATTATTAAAATATTTTAAACTACCACGGATACGACCATCAGCTATAGATATATACAGTACCGTTTAAAAAGAAGTTGATACTACTACAGTTGAGATTTGTATGAGGCTCAGTTGTGCCAATTTTTCCGGCATGGTTTCGATAAATTTTAAAACGAAATTTGTGGGTAGGAGTAGTTTCCATGTCACTATGATAATACAATTTTTATTGTTGAACAATCGCTAAATTTATTGAAAGACTTGATTTTTTTTATTTTATTCATTGTAATATGTCTCGTAACATGGTATAACAAATTTCCGTGAAACCTGCTATTTGTGGGATAGGCGTAGGTTTGAAATTTGAAAAAACTTATACGTAACGTACATCGTTAAGTTCACAAATGTTATTGTGACTTGTTATATGTAAAATCACTACAGATAGTAGTTTTTTATTCGCCGTCTTTTGTAAATGATATGAATTCTAAACTGAGTGAAGAATTTATTAATTTCACTGTGATGAGTTTTTCTTCTGTTCACCGTAGGTTTTTCCGAATTCAAAAACGTTTTGATAAACCAGCTTGAATGCATGAATCATTAAGAAAAGAAAAGCATTAGTTGTACTTCGTTTTCATTAATTTTTATTTATTTTTATTTTAATATAAAAATAATTAATTCAGAAAAAAGTAAAAAATATATTGTATAAATATAATATATATAGTTTCATACTTAGAGAGAACTGAAAATGTATATCAGAGAATAAATTTAAGTTAAGTACAAACAATTTTAAATTATCATTCTTTTGTATTTATAATATTATAATATTTTACTCTTAAAGTTAAAAATCAATCAATAATACATTTTATACATCTTTTTGGCAACATGGCATAAAAAAACTATCTAAAAATAGTCTTTGATCAGCCGATAATTTTCAATCGTGTTACAAAAATGTAAAACGTATACAATTAATGTACCATCTCGTTTTTGGCTCGAAAAAATGGTCCGATAGTTTTTTTTAGCATTTTCATTTCATTAGAAATACTACTTGAAAGAAATTTTCTTGGCATTTAAGTGATATTGACTAATAGGTGAATTTAACATTATTTTACTTGCAATTAAATTTTGTTATTTATTTACGTTACATTGCACAATATCTGTACATCGATAGGGGTTCAACTCATGTTATTTTCGAAATTCAGCTTTGTTTACTTTGAGTTTTAAGTTCTGAAATTTGATAAATATTCTCAGCAAATTCATTCATTATACACATATAATATATATGCCTATCTAATTCAAGGTAAAGAAATTATTTGGTTAAACGATACATATATTTGACAAGTTACTATAAGAAAAAGCTGATAATCAATAGGTAAGTAAAGTTTATTTTATATTAAATTAATTTTTCTCAAATATGTACTCATAAAATATAAAATACTTTTACTAAATAATACAATAATTACATCGATTAAAATCACAAATATATATAATTATTTAAAATATTTCCAGACATATAAATTATGAAAATGAGTAATCAATCGGTATGTGTCTTATAAGTAATAATATTGATTTTCAAACATGTTGAAAAAATTATAATAACCATATTATTTTCATTATAAATTTAAATCTAAGTAGGATGTACATAAGCTAAAAATATATGACACATATTTTGATATGTTAAGTGTGAAATATAGAGGTATTCGGTGAATTGTAACAATTTTTTTTTTTTTTTTGAGAATTATTTGCTTAGTTTAATTCGTTGTTCAAGTTTTGTTTAAGTTAAATTTATTATTTGTACAGTACATTTTTAAATAGTATACAATGATCATTGTTTTTTGAATTAATTGAATAAATGAGTATTATGTTTTATGATTACAATTGTCATCCTCACGTTTATATTTAAACTTAATATCTACAACTAGCAATTAGTAATAGTTAATAATAATAATTAAGTATTACCTATCTATCTAACTATAGGCATCATTAGTTTCTCTTAATAGTTCTTCAGTCCAAAGAACTGATTGACAAATTATTATGTAATCATATTATACTAATAAATTGTAAAAACTTATTTGTAAACCTAATTTATAAAACACAACTTAGGAAATAATTTATTTGTATCTGATTTTCAGCTAAAGTTTATGAAAAAAAAAAACATAATATAAGCAATATACAATGCAATTACAAAATATTAATTAAATGTCGTATACAAAAATATACATATATAATTTATTTATAATATCCTCGGAAATATTCAAAATCTGATTTCGAACGTGGCATTATTTAGTATGACTATGACTTGACAAGTTTTCATATGAGCATTATCATTTCTAATAATAAGTTTACAAAAATAACGTGTGAGAGTTCCACTACTACGTTAGATCATTGAGCTTTAGATTTACAATTTAAAAATCGTAATACTAATGAGGTTTCTTGGGGTTTTTCTTTTAAATTTTAACACAGACTCTGTTTATGGACTAATGTTTGTTACAACTAAAATTTAATATTTTCTAACGATCCCGCTCAGTGCAGTTTCAAGCAGAAACTATGAATGCCGTCGCAAACGATTCAACCAACGTTTTATTTTGTTCCTCCGTTTACTCTTGCCCATACAGTCTCGGTTCTTGATTTGGCCGTCTATCATGCTCATCCGGCAGTCGTAGGTCATCGACAACGGTTTGTCGGAACTGTGTATATTCACATTTCCAGTCATCACCAATGCTTTTTTGGATGTTTTCTGAGCGGGATTCTTTTCCTCGAACAATCTGGACGATCTGGAGTAGCTCCACGGTCCCTCGTCTGGTATGGCACGAAATTCACGCAACAAGTTACCGTCGAAAGGTTCGATCAGAAACTCTTCGTCGTTCTCGTCGTTCTCGTCATCGAGTTTTTTCCTTTAAAAATAATAAAAATCATATTCATTAACGACTATACGTTGACTTGGTCGGGGAATTAATTGTGTATACTATACCACAACGAAAGACACCATTCCATAGATTTGAAATATTTATTTTTATTATTATTATGATTATATATTTTTACAAAAAAAATACAAATTCTGCACTGAAATACAATTTATTTACAGTGAAATATTATTAAATAAATAATTTATGTATGTACAACACTAATGATAAATAATAAATAATAAATTACTTATAATTAATAATAAATTGTGGTTCATAAATAATTATTTTTGTTGCGTGAAAATATATAGAGCTCTTTGCATTCTGCGTAGACCTTGAAACATATTATATTTTGTTAGTAGTTTTATAAATTCTATAAAAAAAATTGTGGACCGTTCAATATATATATATACAATATAGTGTGTGTATGTGTCAAGGTTCAGTAATTTTGTGTAAGTATGTATGTAATTGTAAACCAATTTTTCGCTATAATCACAAATAAAAGTGTGAAAAACACGTTAAATACTGTACAAACAAAATTGGTCTCGAATTAAAAATCATCTAAAGCAAATCGGCATCCCTTTAACCAAATATTTACAGACTTTTACCGCTAAATATTAAGCGGTCTTTTGGAGGATCAAGCTTTTGTACAGCAGGAGAATATTGAGATCCGACTGATGCCGACCTCTTATCACATCCTGTGCCTTTTAGTAGTTCTTCAACTCGGCCAACGAGCACCCGGTATTTGATCGATTTACGATTAGGGGCCGTTGTCGTGAAATGATTTTGAAGTTGGCACGAGACTGCCCATATTTTGTCTCCCACGATTTTCATTCCACTAGGAAATTGAAAGTCTTCGTCACTCTGAAACGTAATAAAGTAATGTACTGTTTTATATAACATTGAATACAATTATTGTTTGTGATTTTACTAAAATTAAAACTCAACATTTAAAAATTAAAATAATGATAAAAAGATAGACGAAAATGTTTTAAATTATTAATTTTTATCCATTTAAAATTAATACAAAAAAAAAAAAATGTATTAACATTTTTGAAATTTTAAAATTTAAAACTATAAATTGCAAGGAAGCATACGGTCGGTTAATTAATCAAATTTAACTAAATAAGAAATTCAAGCTTCATTTAATGAACAAAAATAAAATCAACAACTTACAAGGTATTTAAGGAATTGAATATAATACCGAATACAAAATTATACTAATCCGTTCCAATCGACTTATAGCGTAATTCATTATTCACCTTGTATACCGCGAAAAGATTATCGGCTGTAAATGGATCCTGGCTATTCCAACAACTCAAACTGTTATCCATCGATGCGTATATGAGTATTCCATTGTCCGTCATAACTTCAACGCTAGACTGGGTTTCTCGGACTTCCGAGGACACGAAAAACGAGCCGGAACCGTCGATTAGTCCATTTTGAAATATCGATTTATTTTGTAAAACATTGGTGAATACCCACGATTCTCTAGCGCTGGCGAATGAATGGAAATACAATTTTCGGCTGTTTTTCACCGCCGGACCTGCGAGCATAACGTTTCTAAATAACGGGACACTGTTTAGTAGCTATGCCAAAAATTACCCAATGCTAATCCTATTACTCCATCCATCAAGTCGAAGTTTACCCCGTTGATGTTGAAATGAGCCTTATTTGGATACGGATAAAAATACGCTTGGTCCACTACCCAGCTGTCGTCGTTTTTGAAATCGTACACGACGAGCTTGTACGCAGTAGTGTCG
This sequence comes from Therioaphis trifolii, assembly GCA_027580255.1. NCBI lineage: Eukaryota > Metazoa > Arthropoda > Insecta > Hemiptera > Aphididae > Therioaphis > Therioaphis trifolii. The sequence goes on along the minus strand of CM050406.1, from coordinate 12,808,204 downwards.
GCGATGTACGCGAACGTATTCCGACCCTTGGCGTCTTTGACATCGACCACGATGTTGGTGAACAACGAAAGATCCTTTACCTGCGACGACGGGAATCTATACGATTCTGTAACAATGAACGATCGAGCGTTATTACGTCATATCACACCGCATTGACACGGAAAATAAAATCGATGAAAAAATATTGTAATGGAGAATATTATATACGTTATACAGTTAAAGTGTGTGATCCGGTACTATTCGTAATCTCTAGGTACTCGGCAAAGTGAATGTTTCATAAATTGCCAATACGTTACATATACAATGACAAACACGTATTTTGAACACAGTGTTATAGATTAAAATCGAAATTTAAATATCCACCAGCTACTACAAATAGAAGTGACTGATGTTGTATCGATAAAAAGTATTTGTGAACGATACCTATTATTTCGTGCTGTTCTAGTGACTATCGTGTTTGTAAGAGTTGATCGAGTAAAAAAAAAAAAAACCGAAGATGGATTTCACCGGCTGGGCATAAGAGATGGCGTCTTGAAGCAACTTATATGTACTAGATCATTACCGATGTATAGTGAAAAAACACCTTATCCGTTTATATGAGATGTTAATAGGAAAATATATTTGGCATTGCGATTATTTATAACTATGAGAAAAAAGAGAGTAAACTGGGATTTATTAAGTGTTTAGGCACAGCAAAATTTCAAAATAAAAAATATACTTGATATATAACTCGATGAAATTCCATTCAAATTGTCTACAATAATTAATTAATATCATTTAATTTTTTTTTTTTTTTACTTAAAATGTAACGCTATTCTATCGAATGAGCAGATATTGTATAGAATGACTGAATTTATACACTTCGACCGTAACATAACACTCACTTAAGACTTGATCATCATTTTTCAAATCAAATATCAATAGTTTTGGTGGACAAACTGAACGGGCTGACAGCTCGAATTGGTCTAATGTACCGACATCGACCACCCAAAATCGGCCTAAATTATCAATCTGAAATGACACGAGTTAATTAGGTTTTGACGGTCCAGTCGGTTGTTCACTTACTTTAGTTCTGAATACGGAAACGATAGTGTCGTCACAGTTTAATCTATCTTCCAAAACGGTGTTAGCTTTCCAGTTAGGATATGGTGCCAATAATACGGAGTTTGGACGATCTCCTGGGACGACTTCAGCGATCGATGCAGGATTTCCAGGCTTAATACGAGGAACGGTCACGAACACACGTTTTTTGGTTGCATACTTGGAAGTTGAGCCAGAATTTGAGTATAATGTTTGTTCGGACGTACCTAAAAATTATTATTTAAAATTTTGAAATAACGATAATTGATTTCTCTCATAAAACGATTCCAAACGAAGTTAAATGGATAATTTTATTAAAAGTTTTTTTCAGAGAATGTAAAACCTTTAGACGAATGATTGGTGACATTTTTGGCTCTTAAGCAATAATATTACATTTATAATTGTAGTAAAATAATCAAATTCGATTTCATTATTCGAAAAAAATTGTCAATTTTTCCACGTTTCGAGAGTTTATAACTACTAAGATAAGTACAAATAGAATTAATGAAACCTATTTATATAAAAAAAGTAAATATAAGTCGATTTATGAGTAAGTTTATAGATTATTTCTAGCTTTTAAATAAATTACAAATTTGATTAAATAACTACAAAAATGAACTAGTTATTTTTCGTAATTTTCAGTCATTTGAGCCGTTATTCTAACTCTATACGTGCGTGTACAAAAACTAATAATTCGTTACGAAAATTTCTATGACATTTTGAACTAAAAATGTTGGAAAATGTATGTGCCGAATCTTTTGTAAAAAAAATTATTTAAATTTCTATTTCAAAATTGTATTATAAAAATTATATTATACGTATTATTTTCGGCAAGAGTAATCGGTTCGTCAATATTTCACCATAACGTCGAAACAGGAAATAAAATGTCTGATCCGTAGAAGGACGCCTAATGAAACTTTTGAACCACTGCCTGCAGTAAACGCGATGTCTGCTGCAGACGCGGAAAAAACAACGCATTGTAAAACCTACGAGTACATTATTCGCTTCGCTCGGAATCTACTAAACACTCGGCGTTTGCCCGGTATTATTTCGTTACGCATAGGAAATAATATAAAACGAATAAGTTTCAAAGACAAAAAAAGAAGCGATTTTTTTTTCTCTCCGAAACTCAGTAGATATACATTGTAATATCGTAAGTCACGACTGGCGTATGCACACACGGCTATGACCTTTTCATGGTTCCGAACTAATTGTTTTGAAACAAATATGTAGGTAGGTGCGCGCATACCTCTGTTTGTATAGGTAAACTGTGCAGATTAGAAAAAAAAAACTAGTTATGCGTAAATTAGTAGCGCGATCGGGTCGCTGTTTCGACACGCGTTTATACTGTTTACAGCGTATATATTATAATATAGACATATACGTATAATATGTACACGGGCATTTCGGTAAGGTTTGCGTGATTTTTTTGCGACGGCGTTGGAGGCGACGGAGGGGCTAATCGTCCGGGGAAATTTGTTTTTTTTCTATCCCAATCGTTTATTATTATTATTATCATTATCATTATTATTACATGCATTTTACGATATATGGTTTTCTCTCGGCGTACCCGCGTGCCCCGGGGACCTTATCATCTAACGCTAAAAAATATCAAATAACGTTTCGCGGTAGTTTGTATTTACCTTGAAACCCGTCCACGTCCAGTATGACACAGTTTTCCGGTATGAACCTTCTGGACTTGATGGCCGACTCCCGGTGCTGCGGGCTGGCGAACGTGTAGTCCACGTACACCCAGCTGTACTCGACGTCCATCATCCCGGCGGCCGCGCCGCACAGCAGCAGCGTTAGACTATGATAGTACGATGGCACCATTGTTGGCTCCTCTTATATGTATACGCCACAACGTGATTATTACGGTCCTTTGTGGCGTGCCGCACGCATACGACTGCGAAACGAAAACGACGACGAAATAAATAACACTATGACGTGAACGTGCGAGAGTCGGACGAGCGCATGTCACGCGACGGTGTAAAATTCGACTGCCGCGCGAAGAATTACAAATAACGTACACCGAACGACGACGGGCGCGATACCGAGTTCAAGTAGTGCGGGTTACGTCACCGCCGTTTTACCGTGTAGTTTTAGTTGGCGACGACGCGTTCGATCGTTCGGATTATTTACGTATTTATTAATTAATATTATTATTGTTTTTTTTCAGTAAATTCTCTCGGTCTGCACCGCCGGGTGTCTTTTGGGGACGTCCGTTGACCGTGGAGAGTTTAACGCGCGCGGACTCCGCTGATCGCGCACTATCGCAGTCGGACCGGAACCGCGACTATATATTATTATTACAACGCGCTGACCGGCGAGCGACTGCGAGACGGGACGGGATAATTTATGCGAGTTTACGATAAAACGTGTTGCGTCTCGTGTGTGTTTGCCGGAAACGCTCGACGTAAAGTATACAGAAAGAACACTCGCTTTCGTCCGAAATGTAACATTATATTATATTATTTGCTATATTTATATATTATATTATACACGTATAATGTATACAGGGTGATTCTCAGAGATTTAACCCGGGATGATACTTATGAGTTTGAATTTTTATATTATATTTTGAAAAAATTATTTGTACACGATATTTTACTATATAATATCTTTTATCCGTGATTTTTTAATTTTACAGTATTCGTTACCACTGTTTATAACATTATATTAGGTAAGAGAGATCATACTTTTTATAAATTTCTTCGTTGGATTTTTACTGTTGAATTCATAGTGTAAAAGGTATAAGCATTTAAAGTTAATATAATAACAGTAATGAGAAGTACAGGCACCAGTAAAAATGTAGGTACTGCAATATCATAGCCCGTTATCTAAACTTCAAAAGCTTATGCATTTTATTAGCTATTAGTCCGATAATATACTTTCAAACATAACCATTTCTAAAAAAAAAGTATTTTCTTCCATATTTTCATAAGACGATGTTATAAATAGTGGTTTCCATTTTAGAAAATAAAAAATACTTTAAAAAAATCGTGTAGATAAACAGAGGTATAAAAATAATTTTTCTAAGAAATGCAAAATTATACTCATTCAGAGATCAAATTCAGTGGGACTTCCTATGCATTTCGTTATTGGAACGAGTCTGCACAGCTATGTGAACGCGCACAACGTTTATCTGCATATAATTTAACGCCTCTCGGGAAGCGACAAGCACTTCCCGAGTGCTATAAAATATATCACACCAGACACTTTAAAACAAGTACATTGATTCGACAAATACAGCCGTACCATCAACACATGTACGAAATTGTGTGTTACAGTAGTATACAGATCATACATTATCTATGAAACTTCTGATGGGTGTGGATCATTTAGTAAGGCCAAAACAAATAAAAACGATCTGAAATAATTTTGTTTTTAAGCGTCTTGAAGCCGCTTATGCTATTAGCATATTCACTTATAATATACATATATGAATAAGGGTTGACTGCGCGGTTTTGGCCATAATAAATTTATGTAGTTAAAAAAACAGTTCATTAATGCCATTGCTTGTGGCTACGTTCACCGCTTAAAATCTGAATATTCATCCGGCGAGTGCAAATGTACACATTTTTTTTTATATTACGTCCTTAATCAAATATTCTCACTGTCATAGGTTATTTTCGTAATAACCGTGAAAAAAATCGTCTTCTTTGAATATTCTCACACCGAAAAAACCTAACGAATTTCCGTTTCGCGATTCCGACAATCTGAGAGTAATTTCGTGGACTTGGATAACACGTTGCAGCCTGCAGGGCACTATTTACTCTTTGGCCGGCATACACGTCAATCATAAAATATTATGTAAATCGAGATTATCGCGAAGACGGTTTCGAATAGTTACTGCATGAGAGCTAGTTTTTAATCGCTCTACATTGTTCAAGACGAAAACTATAACACGTAACATTATACCGTAAACGAGTTTGTGCACTCGTTAAGTGTACGTCGAACGGATGACGACCGCGAAAAATAATACAGTAGAAGCGGAAGGGTCCGTTTAAAGTTGCGAAATACACACTCACTGTAGACCCGTGAAAACGACTCGTCGTTTTAGCCGCCTCTCAAACGTTACTTTTAACTGAGCGCGTCTGAAATTCGCGTCCGTAGATTTCTCTTTAAATACTGTTTCGAGCTTATTAGAAACTTAGAAATTCCAAATCACATATATATATTTTCAGAACACGAGCATAGTAATTTAATTTTATGTACATACTGTACATACGTATCCGTTATAAAAGAATTTGCGTATTTCGCGGTGCGCGTACATGTATTTTCAGGAAGTATTTTAAAAATACAACAAATTTAAACAGGTTCAACAACTCAACAATATACAGAAGTTATATATATTTTTTTTTATTACACTATAGAGGACATAATTCGATTCATCGTTAATATTTCAATAATGCTATTGAATATTCAGTAAATTGTCTCTTTTATAATTTATATCTGGATTTTTTTTTTCTTACTAATAATTTTTTTCAATATAATATTTAATTTTAGATTCATAAGGGTGTAAAAAATCGCCACGTTAAAATATTATGTTCAATAACATAGGTATTTTTGTGTATACATGCAAACAATTATTCAACGCAATCTACGCGTGTTAACTGCCTTCGTTTAATAGACCAAACATAAATAATCTCTTGGTGCTCGATGACCGTGACCATTAATTCGCAAGGGAATCGAAAAAAAATAAATAGTTTCTAAACGTTTGTTTTGACTTGTAATAACAAAACGTTTAACACTTAATTTGATTAACCGGTACAATATCGTGACCTTTAGCAATGATTAATTAAAAACAAAACGTTTCTACATCAGGGCCGTAACAAAGTAAATTAATTAAGATGTTTTTCACTAAAAATACAATCAATTTTTATTTGAAATCCATAATCAATATTTTTTGTTTCTTTATTAGTAAAATTAGGTTTCTTAAATTCTAAATAACAAAATTAATATTGTAAAATTGATACGGAATCAAATTGCCTATCGGCTGAGTCAAATCATTTAGTAAATATTTAGTAGTTTTATTGAGACAATGTTCCGATGAAAATCACTTAAAAAATAATAATTTTTTCATCATTTTCTTTAAATTTGTCATGTTTAAATACTTTTGAGTTAAAAATGTATGTTCAATAGTCCACTTAATGTGCAGGTGCGATAAAATATTCTACAAAATATTGATATTGCAAGACACAAATACTGAAGTATAGAATATTATAGTCTAAAGAAGGTACTCAGAATAAACAAAAATACACTTTTAATATGAAGCATTACATGAACATATTAACTAACTGCATATTATGTATATTGTATAAGTATTAGGACTTTAGGATACGGTTGACACAAGACAATGTAAATGTACATAAATTCAGGATGTTATTTAACAATATTATCATAATAACGTACTATAAAAATCTTTAATTACTTAACCACAAGATAAAATTATGATTAAATCTATATTATTATAATGCATGGTTATAATGTTCTCACCTTTAAATAAGAAATCACGAAGTGTTAAAATGTAGATGGTAAATTAAATGTGTAGGTATGTAATCCTCGTATGTTGTAATTATAAATTCACTAGTATAATTTATAACTTAATAATCAAATTTTGATATGCAAAATTAAAAAATATGTATTAAGTCTATGAATGTTCACTGCTGTTGATATCAGAATGAAATGAAGGATTTTGATTATTTTAAATCACTAAAATGTATATAATGTGTATCATTATCAAATGTATTATAAAAACAAATTCTGTTTTCTATTTAGTTTCATTCTAATCTAATTGTAATTAAAAGATAAGAAAATTAAATGTTCTAAATTAAAAATCAAAGTTCAATTGAAATATATCTGATTCATAGATACGAACTCTGTACCGTAATAAGATCTCTGTTGTAAATATTGTGCACATAATAATAATTAACACCGAAAGTTTCATTTATGTAATTTATTCATTATACCTACCTACTGGTATATACTATTATATAATATTAAAATGTCAATTTTCCAAGTGTATCAAGCAGATTTGACACAATTTTCAAACCAATTAACGTTATACTCGTAATTACTTATAAGTAAATAAATACAGTTATTCATGAATTATATTATACGTCTTGAAATAATATATTTCCTGACATTGTACGTGAGAAATATATGCACTCGTAAGATGAATGTTAAAGCGAAATTTTTTTATTCAATCGATCTTTTATTAAATGCTAAATTATTCAATTAACTGTTAAAATAGAAAGAAGAAACAAAAGTGAAAATAAATTCAAATCTTTAATTCATATTTTCGTTATTATACAATACTACACACATACCGTTAGTATCTGCTTCAGTTATTATGCAGATAAATTAATGATTCAACCATAATTAATTAATTCAAATAAAAACTATGTTTTAATTAAAAACGAAAAACTTTTGAATAATTAATTGGCATCTTATCGCTATTCACCAATGTCTGTAACTTTTTAAATTTGAGTCTTGAAATGTAACGAGTCAATTACACAATAATACCTATTCACGAAGTTTATATTTTATAAAATAAAATTATACGTTCCTATTAATTTTCTCTAATTTACCAATATTCTTAATATAATATGTTGTTAAGGATTTTTCTTTCAACATTAAATAAACATTATAAATCATTATGTTTATACAAATGTTTAGATTCACAGTAATAAATTCCTTAAAACATTTTTATTTGTCATAAAATAAAATGTGCAAAACTAAAAGCAATCACACTTAGGTATTGCTTCAACACCATTCAAATTCAAAAATATCCTTTGACAAATCAATCGAAACAAAGTAACACAATTCATTAGACACTTTACATGAAACAGAAAAAATTGCTGTATTACCAAAACGCAACGCAATAACATATAACACGTACGTATTATTGCACATTTTCAATGTGAACCGAATGTATATAGGCAATCTATTTTTTCTGTTTTTAAATTCCTAATATATGCAATTACATAAAGCCCACCGTACACTTTTTATATTTTCATATGAAAATCAAGTGGTTTACATCAGACATAATAGTATGTTGATGCTGCCGGTAGTAAACGAAGCTCATAAAGTCATAAAAATCGAATATTTTATTACCTACTTCGAATTTACAATCCTGTCAAGGAAAAAATACTCCTCACCTAAAAACTGAATCTTTCGGGATATAAAGTATAAACAACAAATACTACTGGCTGATTCTTTTATTGTTTAACACTCGTTTTTTCTGTCACTTTTAGTTTTTATTTAATTTTATTTTGCAATTATTAATTTCTCAAAATGTTTGCAAATTTTACTGTATTTTTATTTGACCAATAGTTAGTGAAATGTTGAGATACAGAGGTTCCCGTAAACACATTCTGTAATTACTGTGCCACTCTATACTTTAAATAGGTATACTTAGATAACCTAACTGTTGGTCCGGTGTTAAACATTTAAACGTCAAAATATTCTATAGAAATATTGTTATTTTTCAAGTATTTATTACATAATCAAATATTTTATAAACAGTGATTACCGTTTGAGAATACTTACGAAAGGCTTAAAAATCACCTACTTACATAAAATCCAACGTATAATTTGATATAATATGCGACTGTAGAGCTATTGACTTTATAGTTATAAAACAGAAAACCGAAATTAAAATTTTGAAAATCCGTGTGAAACGGCGAAAAGAATCACCCGGTAAAATGTTCCGAGATAACCAGTTTTTAAGATGACCCGTTCCTGGATGGCAATGAAAAAAACACTGAACACGTAAGGTGCAGCTTAATCGTTACAATCTCGTTCCGCGACAGGGTAGAATAACTGCTAGCCTTCGATATCTACACGACACGCGAACGAAAAATAGTAATATCAATGATGATCCGACTTGACTCCAGTGGTTGTTGAGCATAATCGTTAGTGACACGTTTTCACCTGAATAACACAGAACGTACGCAGGATAGACGTTTGTCGAAAATACTTGTACGATATAATATTGTATATTATCGCCTTTAGCGGTTTATTCAGATCAGATTCGTAAAGACTCTATAGAGAGAAAGAAGAGAGAGAGAGAGAGAGAGAGTCTTCGAAACTCATACGATATATCGCGTCCAAAAATAATCACATTAGACATGCGTACTTATACAATATCACATATATATATATACTCGTATATAATCATCTAAGCCTACGTAAAAAAAAAAATTTTAAAACTCGCTTCTACAATGGACGTTGGGAAATAGATGCGTTCTCGCGGCACGTACACACGCGCTCGAGGAATAGAGTAGTTACACCGTAAATACTAATGGGTAATAAGGTAGGTATACCTATCGACGCGTAATAACGAAAACGCGTAAAAGAAATTTTGACCGAGCGTGATGAAGATAGGGCGAAAAAAAACTAAAATAAAACACAAGTGACGAATATAATTCGACAGGACACCTGTTTCGTCACAGAAATAATATTCTAAAAATCACAAACGCACCGTGTTACAGTTGCTGTGATTGTATACAATGATGTCTTTCCTCGTACGTTTTATCCGCGTGTACCCGTCGTAATAAGCAGCGCGTACCACAATATTGCGAGTTGACTAACAGTTGTACCGACTTAAACGCGCGCGAACATGGACGCAAGTCCGATCGATTTGTGGGGAGGAGGATAAGCACGTACTAATACGATATTAACTTTTGGCTTTATAGTTGATCAATGAAAAATAACTAAGCATATACAACGTAGTCAGTATTGAAGAAACGTTTTAAACATATTTCGTATGTTTTTCTACTGTTGAAACGAACAAACCAATTTTTACTCAAAAAACAAACCAGTGAGTTTACAGAACGAATTTAAGAGGACTTATTTTTAATTTAGAAGGGCTAAAATCTGCACCTTAGCCCACCGGTGATCTTCTCCTGTGTGCACAAAAGTCGGAAGGAAATGGAAAAACCATGCGTCTTCGGCCAGCTACAAAGGTGCAACTATGTAGTTGGAAATTATGGAAATTTTAGGAGTTTTAAATACTTACAATTTTAAATTTTAAATATTTCTCTTAAATTTTAGACAGAAGATTGGATTTTTGACGAGATTGATTTAATGTAAGACATGATTAGTTTCAATATACAGAGATCTCTTAAGTGATGATATGATTTATATATGTATACATATTTCTGAGTAAAGAATATAATTATATTTTATTCCATCTCAACTTTTTTTTTTATGCATATTGTAAATTGCATAAATTAGATATATTTTCAACAATTATTACATACTTTCAAATGTACAAAATAAATTATAATATTTAGAATAGGTCAATGAATGCTGAATTATTTATGTTGAAAATCATTGAGGACGTAACTCGGATCTATGTATAATTAACAAACCGCGGTCGTAACTCGAGCAGTCGGGCCTTAAGTCGATCAACTGCGGACGCAACTCGGTTGGCATGCTATATATATTTATTTATTTATTTTTCTGGACGTAATACGTGTACATACATACGTGTGACGTGACAAATAAATAGATAACGTATACGATCAACGGGTATGTATACGTAACAGGGAAAGGGACGATTCGACGCAGATGTTTCAGCGCTATTCCGGCACGACAGAAGAAAAAAAGTACGATAAAAAAGTATGCTGGTAAAAATAATTTAATATCGTTACATTAATATTATACTCGAATAAAAAAAAATGTTTTATGTAACCATTACAAAATCATTTCGGTCCGAATTAAAGGTTTTAAGTGTTTTTTTTTTGTCACGTACCACTTGAGTACATTATATGGAACAGACGTGCACACACAAGTGATGAATCATTGACATCTTAATTTATCATGCATAATGAACATGGTATAATGACCTATGTTTGCGCACGGTACTCATTATCAATTAAAGCAACGTATTTTCCGCGGTCAGGGATAACCTAACTAATGACATACAAAAGTAGAAATAATAATTTGTATAAAATTCGATCTAAAATATCCGCTTCCCATAACACGGAGAGATAAGTATACTAAATTTAGAGGAACTTCAGTTTAAATAAACTATTTCTACAATTCATGATTTTATAATTCTTCCATTGTAAATAATACTGCATATTAATAATGTATAAGTACAGCATACAAGTAAACAAAATTTATTTATTTGAAAAAAATAATACGATTTTTAAATAGTCATTTTATCAATAATCATACTCAAAATTTGAAACAACCGATGGTTTATGTCAAGAGTGGCGAAGTAAGATATCCGAAAAAGAGTTTCCGGAAAAAAAAATAATCATAATTTAAAAATCAATAAATCTTTGGCTCCGTTCGGAATCTAAAAAGCAACACAGATATATCAAAAACGATTTTTTGTAATGAATCGATTTTGATCCTCAAAATCGGATCGTACTAACCGACGGAACTCGTTGTACAGGTTGCACTTTTTAAATGAACTGCGCGTTTACAGTTCTGACAATAACGTATACGAAACATAGACCCAGTGACGCGTTTAGGAGAATTCCCTCTCTTCCGAATTTATCGTTGGTAACACTTCAAAATGATCTATACCTGATTGAAATAAAACAAAATCACAGTATTAATTATATTTATTCTGATTTGCAAAAGGCCTCGGCTTGAACGCTGCGAACACGCATTCACAGGGCAGTACGCGCGTGTCTGCCCGCGGAACTGATTTCGCATCACTTATAAATATTCGTACGACGTGTCTTATGTGTATCGCACCGTCGTGTGTACATGCGACGAAACAATAAATCATTACACTAGCATCGGATATAACGAAAAACACACCGAGCAGGAGACACAGCGAAATCGGATTTCTACTCGCCACGCGACTCGCGCGTTCGTCGCTCATTATTATTTATCTGCGCGTGTAAAAGTCGCGTCGTTCGCGCGAGAGGGTATATTTTTTCTCGCTGGGTTAAGGTGTTGATTTTTTCTCCTCTCGATTCGCCTCTCTAACCGACAGCAACCCATAGTTTATACTAGCGGCTTTTATAAATAAAAAAAATAAATAAATAAAAAAACCGACAGCAACTGAACCGTTCACGCACACAATGTCTGCCGCGGCGGCGTTACAAATGGAAAACAAAATAATATAGAAAACGAATGACATCTCGCGCGTATGGGTGTGTGTGTGTGTGTGTGTGTGTGTGTGTGTGTGTGTGTCGTATACTTCTTACACGTCGAGTGAGCCCGTTTGACGTATATTGTAGGTACACGAAATACCTGTACAAATAAAACGCGAATTTTACTAGTGTAAAACGCAATAATCGCCCTTCTCCCGCGTTAACTCGGCTCCGGTGGTGTATTATTATTAGTTTCTACTACTATTACTACTGCTAATACTACTATTTTACTATTATTATTACTATTATAAACGCGCGTACCTAAATACTGTATTGTCGATAACCCGTGTATAGAGTAATATGACACTATGGTTTAAATTCGTCAGAGCCACCGCGGCGCGCGAACACGAAAACGCGTGCGATTTGTATTGAACTCCGAGATTGCGAAACAAATAGGTACGGACCGATCGTTGTTATATTATTATTGCCACCTTTGATATAAATGTATAATATACAAACCTAAATTTATACACACGTTGTAATAAACGCGTAGGCTGAACGCAGATTTTTTGTTATACTGATATACAGGGTGTCTCACGAGGATTTATCCACTAGCAATATTTTTTGACGATGAAGATTTGTTTTTTTTTCATGACATAGGTTATAGCTAAAGCCTACAAATAATTCTTTGATTAATTAATTTGAATGTCTGTGTTTTGGTAAAAAAACTTTTGAAAAATCACTTTTTATTTGAAATTTTCAATGTTTTAAGTATTTATTTACAATCGCGTTAGTGAATATTTATAAAAGAATTAATAAAATTCATAAATTTGATAAAAATAATGAAGTCGAATCGTCTACATTTTCAGAAAAATTAACTGAGTAAAATGGCTAAACAATTATTTTTTTAAATTTATATACAAGTACTTATGCATAAAAAAAAAATTTTTTAATTTAGTCACGGCCAACCGTGTGTCGTGAAAAAAAATTACAAAATTCTATTACTTTCATTAACCGCGGGAGATATTTTTCAGTACCAAATATTTTGCAAACGGGTATATATCTTCGTTGGACACCCTGTACAGCTTAACCTGTGTGCGGGCTCGGCGTGAAATAAATAATCGAAAACGTCGAGGCGCGAGCGCGCGTAAGGAAATCGCGTTAAAACGTGTGTGACGTCGTGTCTATTATCGGTGGATAATTGAAGTCGCGTCGGATTAAAATCGAATAAAATAAAAATAATTTTCCGACAACTTTGACCGCGTGTACGTTTTGAAAATAATATTTCTTCTGGCCATCGTTTTCGTTCTCTCTATTCCGGCGAAACCGCCGTCTATCGTTGAATTCATTAAGGGATCTCCTCGTGAAAGACACCGATATCACTCTGTACAGATGACTATTGCGTCACACGTGATAATACCGTACGCCGATCGTAGATGACAGTGATCGATAAGACGTCTCATACATTCGTTTCAATTAATCCTAAACCGTTAAGTGTTATCACACGCGATGATTCTACTACGAACTGACGGTTTCTTAACTTTCTAGAGTGTAGACACGCACATTCGTACTCCGTAGAAGTTTTAGTCGACGAGCGTACCGATTCAAAATCACTATTGAAACAATATGCCAGACTGATTAGGAAAATCATCGATAATTTTATTTACGTGATTTCGACGTTTTTCAATTGTTTAATAACAATTGTTTCGTTCACCGTCAAAACAAGTGTTTGCTGTACTATAGATTCAACGGCGGACGAAAATCATCAAAATCGTTTTTACCGCGAACGGTTCGTACATCCAAATACCATACAGCGGGATTGAGAAAAATTACCGATTGACTGGCAGATGACAGAAATTAGAAAACATTGAACATTTATTACGTCTAACGTAATAATGCGTGAAAATTACTAGGTATAACCTATAATTACTCTCTCGTACACTTAATAAGTAATAACAAAACGTAACGCTCATATTAGCCACTGTTTTTGCAACAATAAACTAGAGAGCTCCCGAACTCGATTAATATACACCTATAATAATATTATGTCTGCACACAAATAAAAATGTAGGCGTTCTATTTAGTAAATAACTATATGTATCTGTCCGAGCGTGTATAAGTGTATTATATTTAATTCATTTAAACTATTGACGTTATGTTACAGATACCAACAATGTTTGGTATTGAAATTTAACTGTTAGAAAACGAATTATTTAAAAACTTTAAATAATTATTTAATTATTAAATTATTAAATTATTTAATTATTTTAAAAACGAATTATTTTTTATAAACGTAATTGAAAATATCTTCATAACTTTATAGTGAACATTTTTATATTTTACAATTTTAGCAGGTACACTTAACGACCCTGTAACACCAGGTCCTCAGTTATATTTTCAGATTTGATCATTTATTTAATCAGTGTTCTAAGTACTTAGGATTTCATACGCTTTTAAAAATTGCAAATCATAAATTTGAATACAATTACTTATATGATTTATCTTTGGTTATTACAATTTTTATAATTATGTAATCTGTACTACAATCTTCAGTTTGTGTTAGTTTAATATTTTCAATACATTATTAAATTTATTTTTGAAGTAATAGTTGCCTGATAAGTCTTTACTAATCATCAAGTGTAGTGTGTACTGTGCTTTTCTCGTAAATTTTTCCGAAAGTGTTGATTAATTGTTACTATTACTATGTTAACAAATATTTTTACACCGTATAAACGGCTTGTTATTTCGTCATTTACATTTACATATGACTGATATAGTTTCATTCCGCACACGTTTCGCCCGTAATTCAGTCTACCGGAAGAAAAAAAAAGTAGCTGAATGCTAATTTTAACTTATTACTCAATACTAAATACGACTTAATTTAAATGACAATATTATCAGCGCTTGTTAGACACCATGCATAGTATTTAAGTATCTACCGGCATTCAAAACACGATAGGTGTACACGAAAAAAGTGTTTCAAGTATAAAATTTGATAGTGGACTTACGTTTATAAATGTGTCGATTAGCACGTCTGACACTGTAATAAATTACAGTTTAATGCGAACACTAATTCATACTAGTTGATAAAAATTGTAATTAAATTGACGAATTAAACCGATTGCTTAAAGTCGGATCGAAATTGCACGCGTTCCAATTATATGTACACATTATGTTTACTTCGATGTCGATTGCACGGTACTAAATGACCGGTAACGCTGTCTGGATCCTGAACGAAACGTGAAATGTGTTTTCCCTTCTTCTCGAATTGTTTATCGTTGAGTAGGGCCTATGTTTATGATATAATTGTCCGTGTTGCTGTGACTTGATGGTATTGTTTTCCATTAATCCGATACATATAATTAAAAACATCTTTTGAACATCCGCGTACGTCATGCGCACGATGATAAAGTGTAACTAAAACGGATGTTTTTTTCTTACACCTAACGTAATAATTATTTAGCTGAACAATTACTTTTGAATTTTAATCACCCTACGCACTGGTTTTACCTATATGAAATTATATACTATTATCATTTGCTCAGAAAAATTCTTGTGTAACGACTTGTGGACCGTTGCGAAGTTATTTTTCTACTTATTGTTATTTTTTTTTTTTAATCGATTCCGGATTTTAAAATGTTATTCTCCCATATGTGGTGATGTTTTCGCTAACACAAATCATTTTGTTTTTCCTTCCACAAAAAACAAATAATAAAAATCATACACTCAAATTTACCAGTACATATTTAAATAATTAACATACTTTATACCAATGTAATAAGACCATTGTAAGGCGATTGAAATTTTATAGCGAAATTCATAAACACGAAATTAAAGTAATCGAAAGCTTAAGTAAACTTTTAAAAATATTCTTACTTTGAATTTGACCCGAAATCTTGCACAAGGTGTCCCATTAGCATTTGATCCTTGCGATACCGGTGTAATAAAGATAGAACTTTGTTTTTTTTTCCAAGGCTCAAGGCTAAAGATTACAAATAATTCTTATTATAATTAGTTTAAATGCTTCATTAAAAAAATTGTTTAAATTATTTTTATTTTACCAAAAAATTTTAAGTTAACAATTTTATAGAGTTCAATTTTTTGAAAATTTTGACGTTTCAGCTTTCTTTATCATAAAAATATTTTTAGAAAAATGATGTATTATTCAATACCACATTATAGTATTCTAACTATTCCATCTCATTACCTCATTTTCTGATAGTTGCTTCATAATTTTACTTATCACCTGACAAAAATAATCATTACAAATATTAATTTATATGTAAAAACTATGATACATCCATTATTAGTGTACGAACTAGCACACAATTTTTCTGAAAAATAAAAAAATATTAAGTAATTGAAGGGATCCATGCAAAAAGCAGGCAGCTCCACTTTTTTTTCAAAATTAGGTCTAAATTGAATTTGATAAAGGAAAAAATTACGATTTTAACTGTACAAGAATGAGACAAATCGAACAATCAGTATGGGAAATATAACGTCTTTGGAGTTGTCTTGTTTTTTTTCCATGGAAGAACAGGGTAGCTCCGGAGCTATATGGTTTTTGCCACGAATTTTCGTCACGTTGTCCAATATTGTACTAACGAAAATTATTCTATTTGTGTCTTAAATTATACATTTCATTATGTTTAAGAAAATAAAACTAAGTTTGATATAAATTAGAGTTAATATCAAATCAAAAACGAAAATCAAATCACGTACTTCGGTATATTTTTTATCGTGGTCTAACATATCTAAAGTGATTACAACATTAGATTTACCTTAATCTCAGTTTTTTTTTAATGGTTTTTTACGTCTCCTGAAAAATTACGAAAAACGGAGCTGCCTGCTTTTTGCACGGACCCCTTCAATTGAGTTATGTAGTGAAAATAAAAAGTCAAAATGTCAACATTTTCAAAAAAATAACTGTTTAAAATAGCTATCTTAAATTTGTTTGAAAATGTAAGTATGCATTTTTTTGTAGTCTTATCTTTGAGAACCTTCTAGGAAAAAAATAGAATTCGATTATGTTCATCATCTCTGGAGATATCGCAAAGACCGAATTCTCGTGAGAAACTTGAATATTAATTATAATACACAATTATATAATTTAGAAATGCACTGTGAATTTTATTCGGGCATAACATATTTTATTCTAATTATAAAAATAATGTAATCATTTTATTATTTTTCTGGTATATATTATCGATTTCTTCTTGATTACATCATATCACAGAATAACTAAAAATTGTTCATGACATAAGATTAGTATGTCTTTTATTATGTCTTGGTACACCAGTGAGCGCCGACACCAATTCATTTTTCTCTTTTTTTACATTCTAAATGAAGCGAATGATCTATTGGTTTTACAATGATTATTTTCTTCTTCTTTTTTTTCTAGTCACATTTTAGTTCACTTTACTTTGACCAAATGTTTCGTCCGCCGACGGTATAGATCAAAATCGCATGAAGATAGTATTTTGAGAGTTAATTTTTCCCTTTTCTCAATAATTTTTCCAAGCATGAGGAATAACTGCCGAAAACCCGGGTAAAATAGGAAATATTTGTCATAAACGGCTCTTTCACCGAATCAATTTTGGTTATTTAGTCATAACTACAACTACAAAAGTAATGTTGCTAGAACTTAAAATTGTCACCTTATATTGATAACGTGATATTATATATTTGATAACCTTTGAGCCATGAATAGTACTTTAAAAAAATCCCGTTTATCATATGTTTTTTACGAAATCGACTGTTTACATAAATTTTCAATTTTAAATATTTATAAAAAAGATTATCTATCCATTCATTATAAAAATTTGGACGCAGATAGAACACTGTGTTTTGAATTTTTTGGTGATTTGAATATTTTCTCTGTTCAAACCAAACATTTTAAACAAGTTTAATAAAAAAAAGAAAAAACCTGTAAACAATTAAACTAAAAACGGTAATAAATATACAGTGTGTCCCGACCAAAATGCACAACTAAATATTTCAGCCCCATAACTTAAGATTGAAATATGTTTCGCTGCAATACCTATAGAGGGTTGAGTACACATTTTAAAATAATAAATTTCAAATTTTTTACTCTTTTAGTATGCGGATAATATTGAACGGATAATATTTAACGATACATTAAAGTTGTGACGTAAACAGAATGTTTAAATTAAAGAAATAATTTATGGTTTCTTTAAAAATTCAATACACCTATCACCATTATCTTGTTCGAGGAGCGAAGTAAATACCCGCAGTTTTGAAATATGTGTGCTTTTTTTTTTTTATTGATTTTTGTAGACAGTGACAATAAAAATAGCGTAAAATGGTATTACTCCGGAACACCTCAGATTGAGAAAATTATAGGACACCCTCATATTAATGATAAAATGACTGATCATAAATACAGTTTGTTTTTATGCACGGTTTCGAATTCCAATCAAAAATACTTCCAGAGATATCGTGATAAAATCTATCCTATTCAATTCATTGGCAATGGTGATGTTTACGTATTAAGTAAATAGGTGTTTACCTATTTAATACCTGTTTATTACTTATTTATTTATTTAAATACCTATTTGTACTAAATCATTTTTCTTCAATATCGCATTGCAATAATTGGGAGGGGGGTTCCGGGTCGTAAAAGTAAACGTAAATAGATACTGTTCTTTAAGAAATATATTTTTATTATTTTGCTTTGTTTAATAAAAATAATCAAACATGAACGGGTCATTATGAATCGTTGTTCCCGGATGCCACTAGTTAACACGGGGTTCTGCTCTTGGGGATAGGAATAATTTTTACCCAAAGTTCTATATGCTCTTGTGCTTATTGACTATACTGTTACCTAAGTGTACTTGACTTCACTATACACTTATCATAAGCATTATATTCATTTATATCGAAAGTATGTCGATACACAACTACATATTTCCACAGTGGTGTAACTTCAAATTTTGGGCCCAGAAGTAAAATTTTTTTTTATTAAATATTTTTTGAAGAAGTGTAATATTAATTATTGTTTTCTTTTTAACTATATATGAGACCAAAGTTTTTTTGTATATTTAAATACAGTATTTTTGTTTTATTTGATTAATTGGTTCAACCTATCATAGAATTAGATACATGGTATTTAATGGTAATAATACTTCATTGAAAAAATACATTTTATAGCTCAAAACATACTTCTAGATTTTTTTTATTTGCCAACGGAGATATGTGATATCTTATGGATCAATTTATGTAGCAATTTTTTTTAATTGAAGAACAGTTAAACTTGACTAACGAATTAGAGAAAGTGTATTTTGAAGACATTCTTTAATGATTTTCAGTTTCGAGAAAATACTGTCTGATCTTGTTACCGTTCAGTAGATTACATTATACTACCTATACATAACTGAATTTAACGGCTCACTGATATAATCAGTAACATTATACAGTTACGAATGAAATATAATTAGTTTTTAGGTAGCAATTATTTTTAATAAAATTAATTTCCAATATATTTTTTCAATACAAAACAACTAGAATATGATAAAAACGACGGAACATTACAGGCTCTATAAGCCTCTGGGCTGGGGTGCTTTTTCGCCCTCTAATACTTTCTAGTCACGCCACTAGGTTTCCAAAATTTTCAATTATAGAATATGAATATTTATTTATTAAATAATTTTTTTTTTTTCTTAAAATATTATTCGACCATGATGTAAATGTATGATAACTAACAATCAAATAAAATTGAATAAAATGTGTAGAAGTTTGTTATCATTATAATTTTGAGTGAGTTTGAAGTTCCTACTATTTCACTCAGACAATGCATAAGTAATAAGAACATACTCAGCAAATTTCAAGCAATAATATATAATAGGAATATTAAGAGGACGCCACACCACCGAAAACAACGTACAAAAACATGCCAATTTTGTTGGAATAATACGGCTTACAGAATTGTTTTAGAGCAAAATACCTTAATTAAAAGTTGTAGAGGAGAGTTATATCGGGTGACGTATAAGACTCGATTTTTGATATTTTAATTTTTTATATCAATTATTCACAAGTAAAAAAGTGAAAAAAAACAGAAAACGCAAAACGATTTTATCGATTTCTAGAATGAAATATCAAAAATCGAGTCTTATACGTCACCCGATATAACTCTCCTCTACAACTTTTAATTAAGGTATTTTGCTCTAAAACCATTCTGTAAGCCGTATTATTCCAACAAAATTGGCATGTTTTACGGTAAAAAAAATTGTAATTACGGCCGTCATGTGCTGCTTTCGTTTCTAGCGGCAGCGTTTGTCCCCTCCTAGTTCCGACATCCACGCTCGCAGGCAAGACAAAACCGGCCGGTCTCTTATCGGCGGTCCGCGCTCCGCACGTCCTTGCATTAATTTTATAAATACCTACTACCTATGTTCAGATTATTATTTACGTAAAAGCAAACAAAATAAAATTATCCTCGATTTATTGCGATGCCCGCGACCGTCCTTGCATTACCGTATTGACGTGACAGCCGCGGCTGTGAGTAAAAACTTATTTTTTTTAGTTCCAAAGACACGGCTGACTGACTGGTTTTAGATCAAAATACCTCGTATAAAAGTTGAAGAGGAGAGTTGAATGTGTTAACGTATAGGACTAGATTTCTGATATTTTAATTTATTATACCAATTATTCACAAGTCAAAAAAGTGAAAACAAAAAATACAAAACGATTTTATGGATTTTGAAAATATCGAAAATCGAGTCCTCTAATTTAATATAAAACATCCATAACAACCCCTTCAAAAACATATAAATATAATATACATAATTTATTGTATTTAAAATATAAGAATTTATACAAATTAAAACTTATCTCATAAAATAATTAGTGTATTAGATACCTATAGGCTATAATACAACACAACTATACAAATTAGTAATAATTAGTTTAAAAGTAACAAATACAGTTGAATTTATAAAGGTGATTTATTTCAATACAATTATACATTCGATTATTTGAATTATATTATTATTAATAAGTAGGTATGTTATAAAATAAAATATATTTATATAATATATAGGTAAGTGAAGAAAAAAGTAAGATAAACAAAATACATACATATTGACTTCCGAAAAAATTATATAAATGTTGTGAATGGTATTTGACAATTATTATATAATATTATAATATAATATAATATAATAATACATAATATTAGGTATATAAATACGTACTAAGAACTTTCAATAAATTAATTTTTAGAACTTACAGGATTATAACTTAAATTAATGTTTTCTATAGCTGATTTTTTTGCTTTCCTATTTAAATAAAATTTTGCTATAAAATATATTAAAAATACTATTATTACGACAATTTGTATGGAAAATAATAACAGCAGTATTTGATAAATGATCTTCTCAACGTCCATATTAACTTCTTTTTTACTTTTTATCTTTAGTGTCCAATAATTATAGTTAACGTACTATATAACCACTATATATCTACAACAATAAGATAAAGTAAATTTAGATAATGTGCTATTAGTATGAAAAAATAATGATAATGAAACAATATCAATAATACTAAGTTCGTGATTGAATTTTTTGAAACATACAATTTCATTGAATAATATAAAAAAATGTTGCATTTTTCTTTTATATTTTTAGTATATTTGGCTTTGTTTGTTTAACTTGTTAAAAATAAAATCTATTTATAAAAAACACCCCTAAGGAAAATCCTAGGAAATCTAGGTGAGTACATAAAGGGTCACTAATTAGTAATGTCTATAAACCAGGCCCCAATAATGGGATCAACGTGTATAACAATTAATATTGAAATCAGAGTTGGGCTGCATCATTCGAATACAATTCTAAATTCTATTTAGATGATTATTTAGATAATATTGTATTCGAATAAAAATTTATTTGAATTAAGCTATTATTTCACAATCATTCGAATAATTCGAAAACAATATTATTCGAATTACAAATGATTCGACTAATTTTCAAACATATTGTAGTTATTTAAATAATTTTTCAATTATTTTATCTTAGTTAATATATGGACATAATATGGTTGGTATTTTGGTAATTAAAACATTTACGTATTAAAAAACAATAATTAGCATTGTATTTTAAGTTCACGATTGTAAATCTTCTTTTATTTTAAATAAATAGAAAAATACTATAAATACAGAAACAAATATAGAACTATCTAAAGAATTCGAATATATTTATATTTTGTATTAGCATTATGTTTGAAAATTATTTAATACATTTTTATTCAAATAATTATAAAAAAAAATCATTCGAATAATCATATATAAAAATTATTCGAATAATATTGTTTACGAATTATTCAAATAATTTTTTATTTGAATAATTATCTAGATAATATTTTGCTCAACTCTGATTGAAGTACTAAAAGTATATTAAAAATTGAATTAAAAAAAACATTGTAAATGAAATCAATTGTCTTACCTGTTTCAATGTCAAACGTCTAATACCAAAGTCCGTAGATCTTTTGACTTAACGTAGTAGAATGGCGTTAAATGTTTATCAAAAAAAATTCAAAAACTATTCAAAAAAACACGGAAATTAAAATATTGTCGAAACACTGTAATACTATATAATGTACAACAAAGTCGTTTCTTCTAACTCGAAGGCTTGCATTCGATGGTGTACTCTGAAGTACTGGTCAGTAAAATGTATTCGATAACGCGCGGTATATTGAATATTGGTTGTTACAATGATATTATTATTATAATATAATTTATATTATCTTTTAGAGACAAAACTGTAATTTATTAGAAATAGTATATTATTTTGATAATATATTTATTAAGCATAGGTACTTAATTATTAACTTTTTAATGCATTTGATAATAAACAAATGTCAAATGACAATATTAATGTTGAATGCAATTATGGCTGTAACATAATTTTATCTAATAATATATCTATTAAAATAATTACTTATATTCCGACGTTTGAACTTATAATTTAAAAATGATTATAGCATGATATTTCATCTTTATCATAAAGATATCGTAAATAATTATAATATATCATTACAATTATAAGGAATTAAAAACATTAAAATAAACAAGTACCGCATTTTATCAAACAAATAACAAATTACAGTTTCTATTTTATATATAACACTCTTTTATTACCATCATCTAAATCATAATGTTTCACGTATATTATTTTGTAATGTATATCTTAATTATCTGTTATATTTTAATAATTGTCGAGCTATCATAGTTACACAAAAAGCCAATAAAAAAAAAAAAAACAAATTACAGTTAATTTTTTATTTGACTACTTAAGTACTGTATACAAGATATCTAAATATATTGATTTTACTCGTTGAGTTTAGAAGTAGTTTAAGTTAACGTGCGTGTGTTTTATTCCGTTAAAAAAAATCGTTGTTTCTTTATTGTATGAAAATGACTTTACAAAACATTTTTTTGTTATCAAATCGCTCAGATATAAACTTAAAAGAAGCCATTAAATTACTTAAAAAACCAAATTTAAACAGTGATGATGTAGTGCAGTGTTATAACTTGGAACCAAACCCTGGTTTATGGTATATGTGTGCGTACAATCAAAGTTCTGCTGACAGCATTGAATGGCAATCAACAGGCACTCGTTCATTGCCTAATGAAAAAAATCCCACTGTACTGGCAGAATACTTTTCATCCGAAAAAGTGAATAAAAGCGTATATAGATTATTGGAAAAAAACGAATATGACGCTGCCTTGGTTAACTATTCAGATTTGAACCCTACAGTTGAGAAATTAAAAAGAACACATGTTTCTCAAAAAAGATCCATCAAAAATATTATGAAAAGCCGTTTCAAACTAATAAAAAAAGATAGTAACTCTGTTTCTATTGTTTCTAATGAACTAATTGAACATGAACCCACAGAAAAACATGTCAGGTAGGTACAACAAACATTGTGAATTGTTTTTCTTATAATTGTATTGTGCCTAAATTTATATTTTATTTTTAGCTACAATATTGCAAAGTTGAAGGGCAAACAATTAAATTGAAAAAAGATCACGCATATTACTACCAAATAATGGGACAATTACACGCAACTAAAAGGAAAAAATGTTTTTTTGTGATATACACTGCCAAATGGACCAGTATAGAAGAAATATACTTTGATCAATCATTTTGGGATTCCAAAATGTCTGAACCGCTACAAACGTGAGTCCTTTTTTTCAAATAATATTTACTCTGAGTAATTAGATAATCTTTCACACGAATATATGATTACTAATGAATCATGACTTATATATTTTATGAACATATTATATTTTATACTTTTAGGTTTTATATGAAGTGTTTATTACCCGAAATTATTGATCCACAATTCCCTAAAAGAATGCTGAAATCAGATATTCGAGAACCAGACCACATAAAAAAAAAATGATTATAAAAAAAAAATGAATAAAATATTTGTATATAATTTAGACAAGTCTAATGTATTTTTTTTATTTTTTACTTTCTTAGTTTGTAACTCAGTAAGTGTAAATCAAGTTCAAGTAGTTTATTTATGGCTGATTAAAATGTTTATTGAAATATATTATATTATTATTATTGAATAATATAAATAATAATGTAATGGTAATAAATTCGAAAATATTGGTATGTATAAAAATAAATACACAATAGGTACGTCTATTTATATTTACAAAATAAATGTAAATCGTAAGTTATTGTACACGTAAAATATTAAAATGTGTAACTCGAATACTTAAAATGTTTGTACAACAATTAAACGTATGGTAGAAACTAGATTTTCTAGCCTACATAATATTGTTATATACAAATAGGTATACAATTGGGCTGACAGTGGCTTTAATTAAAAGATGGTTTGTGTATAAGAGTGAATAATGAATATTTAAAATATTACGACAGCAATGCGGCATAATATACGACGTGTATGCGTTGTATATTATTTTACACGATCCATCATAGACGGAGGTCGAGAAAATAATAAACATCGCTCCCGAATGAGCACAATCGTCGGCCGACAGCCGACAATGTGTAGTGGGCGTGGCTTAAACGTCGCGTGCTTGCGGATCACGAAAACACCTAACAGCGCATTCTCTTGGTCGTTGCTCGGTTTCGTTTGCCCGTGTGGCGTCCTCTTAAGCGTAACTGGCGGCCAGCGATTCGCATTTGGCCTACGCGTACCATTTTTAACTGGCCCGTTCCAAAATCGATACAATGTATAATAAATATGACAAATTAATGCCAATAGTAAATTTTCAATTTAATTAACATTTTTTTTTTACTTTTTATGTTCTTTGGCCCGCTTGATTTTTAAAAGTTAAAAAGTTGCCCATCCCTGCTACCTGGTATATAATATGGAAATATAGAATTATTAAAAAAAGAAAACATAGTTAATTTTATAGTAGCATTAACGTTTTTCTATGCTTAGAAAACTTCACAGAAAAATTATAAAAAATTATTTCCCCTACAACTTATGAGATCTAACTTGACAAAATATTTGATTCATGAAGAGTACCTATATAACTTTGAGTTTTCATCGCTACTATTAACTATTCATTATCTTGTCGAAAAAATATAAATTGTTAATATCCTTAGATGTAGACAACCCATAAACTATGAGAACATATTTTTTATCATTAATAAAAAAAACAAATATGTTTATATAAATACATAACATTTAGACCACTACTTGCCAAGTACAAGATCACTAACAAAAGAAAAAAAAACTTACTTACCTTATTCTCTTTGCTCATGCGAAAATTCTTACCTATTTTTTAACCTTTTTTTACACTAAAAATTGTCTGCTTAAATAAATATTAATTATAAAAATAGTGACTTTAAGAACAGAAGATACCAAAATTTATAAATTGTCCTCATTGTGTTGATAATTTTGTTAGTTAGTAAATAATAAAACACTCACACGTCACACACAAAATACATAAATGTATGACGTACGTAATATATAATAACCTAATACTTAAAATATTATTTTAACGCAAACAATTTAGTAGGAATTTAACTACGAATGATTATTATTATTATTATTATTATTGAAAAGAATAAGTTGAAGGAAGTGCATAGGTAATGATGGGCAAATACCCGGTAAATATATTTTTGGTAAATTCCCTAGTTATTTACCCGATATTTAAAATAAATACCCGGTAATTTGGGTAATTACTTCAAACAAAAAATATTCAATAAAATTTTGTTCATCAACGAACAAATGTTAAAATGTGGTGATCCAAGCCAAAATACCTAAATTAGGTACCTATAGTTTTATAATTTTTATTTAAACAGATAAGTTTAATAAATGTTATTATAAAACAACTTAGAGAACTATGTTACCTAATTCAAATAGATTTAAACTAAGCCTAAATATCTACTTAATGAAAAAATATTATGATGAGTAGAAGTAAAAAAAAAAACATAAATTAATAAGCATAGATTGTTTATAAATTTATAAATATAAAATATTATGAAAGATACAACACCAGTATTAAAATAATAAATTATAATTTGTATATATTCATATAAATTATAATAGCCATGAATACAATATTATTTATGTAGGTACTTAATTTATTATAAGTTGTAATTTTCATATAGCATATACGTAATCCTTAAAATTTCGATTTTTTTGTACCTTTTAAATAGGTACATATGTAATAATGTAAAATTAAAAAAAATTTGTTTTGTCAATTTATATAATTAAACATTATACCTACATAGGTAGGTACCAAGTTTTAAGTGTTAAACAAGCAAATATTGTATTTAAATAATAATACATTGGTAATAAATGATAAACAATATAAGCTTACTATTTAATATAATTTTTTAAAATTAATTATTTTACTTACATTCTCTGATTTATTCATGTGATCAAAAAATTTGTTGATGGTTAAAGGCTTGTGCGAATTGACAGCTAAATGAGCATCATATTCATCAACTGTTTGTATTTGATCTTCAGTTACATTAAAAGTTGTATTTGAATAAAATTTTTGTTTTATTTGTTGTGGGCACTTTGAACATTTAAGTAATTTGCTTTCATTTTATTCACATTCATATTATACTCTTTTTGACAAAACTAGCATGACTGACGTTTATCGTTAGATATGAATTGTTCAAAGTATTTACGCACTATGTCCTTTTTTCTTCCCATAATTTTATTTTATAGTTCACAAATTTAAGCAACAATAAAAATAAATAATTTGTATTTCATTAACAAAGCAAAAACGAAAAAAAGCGCAAAAGCAAGACTAATGCCGCGTTACCAACGCATTCTTAATGCCGTAAGCGTAACGGTATATCTATATTCTACATTTTTATCGTGTGTGTATTGTAGTCATGTGATATTTTAATATACTTAATATTTATGTTACAACCAAGGTGGAGATTTATCCACCTTAGTTACAAACAAAATTTAAGATAAAACAGTATAGCCATATTAAAAAAAAAAAATACCCAATTTTTCAAAGGAAAAAATGACGTGGAAAATACCCTGGTATTTACCCAAAATATATTTTTTACCCGTTGGGTATTTACTAAAGACCTGCACGGGCCGGGCTTACCCAGCCCGGCCCGGAATTGGCCCGGCCCGGACGGGCTTTGGGCCGGGCCGGGTTTTATAAAATGCAAGACGGGCCGGGCCGGACCCTCTATTAGGACAAAAGTTACGGGTCCGGACCGGGCCGGACTTTCCCTAAATCGAAGGCGGGCCGGGCCGGACTTCCTTTACATCAAAGGTGGTCAAAATTATAAAAAAAAAATATATATATATAAGAACCTATAAATAAATTACATTAACTATTTATAATAACCGCGTGTTTTGGATAAACCCAATGCGTCACACACTGCAGTGGTAACCGCCACCGCCACTGCCACCGCCACCGCCAGCCACCTCTACCGATGGCGTGTTCTGTCGTTTTCAGTTTGTAATATTGTAAAGGAACAATCGTTTATTCGTTTCATCAAACTATTCAGACTTCGTCAATATTTAACTAAGTAGTAAGTACTGATTATTCAATATATACTAGGTTTATATCATAATCTATAAGTTTTAATATTTGCATACCTAATATTATATTACATGTAGCACTAACCAGTGTTGGGAAAAACAATTCTTTGATTAACCAATGATTACAGCTTCTTTGGATTTAATCTATTACTAAATATTCATTGAATTTTCCATTACTTGGATCATGATGAATGATATGATGTGCTATTGATGTTAAGAATAATACATTTTCCGTTTTTCACCATGAAAAAAAGCACACAAGGTAATAATCTAACACTATGATTAACAATGTAATCATCATCCACAGTTAATTTCACTAGGTACATAATACATTTTTCATAGTGAAATTTTATTATTTCTAACATCAGAAGTACATAATCTTAATCCTTTAGTAATGCAAATTAAAATTAACATATATTTGAAATTAATTAATATTTAGCTATGGATAAAAGTGAAATTAACTGTAAAAATTAGTTAATCATAGAATTGTTTAGCCCAACACTGGCACTAACTAGTAAGTAGTAACCACTAACTAGTTAGGTAGTAGTTAGTAGGGCAATCCTTTAAAGTTTAGTACATACTGTTTAAATTGCAAGGCTGGGCAAGTAAATGATTTTATTTAACTCAGTTACGTTAAATTAATATGTTTTCATTTCTTAAAAAGTAACAGTAGTTAGTACTTAGTACTTACCTATCTAATAAGTAATAAATAATAATTAATATCTGAAAATAATTAATTATTATTTAATTAAGCCTTGCAAACCGATATAATTTTTTGGGTGTGTGCGTTTGTGATAAAATACACTATCACTATATGTTTAATAAATAATCACTAAATATTTTATTAATATATACTAGATATTAAATAGGTACCTATTTAATAAAATACTAAAATATTAAAAAGAGTTAAGTTGTTTATAATTTATATAATTTAATAACTATTTACTATGTACTATGTAGTATAAATTTTATTCATCATAAAAAAAAAATTAAAATTAAAACAAAATAAATTAACTTAACTTATTTCTTAAAATACAAATTAATTCGTTAGTTTCACGATAATTAAAATATAAATTTAGTAAGGTACCTAATAGTTAAATTAATGAAAATCCAAATATAACTTGTTAAGTTAAAATTAAATTAACTTTTTAACTTATTAATGCCCAGCCTTGTTAAATTGTGATGCTCTATTTCCTAATTAACTTTTTTATATATTTTAATAATTATTAATACCTATTGTATGGTTTATTATTAAATTCAACCTCACAAATGGTTAAAATTAAATAAAAATAAATAAATACCTATCTATCTGTATAGAATTTAAAAGTACCATAATATTTTATTTGAAGTGTAGGTAATAGGTACTAACAAATAACAATACAATTTATTCAAATTCAAATATTTTTGGTACTTAATACTTAAATAACACTTTTTTTATAAATGCATCAATATTTGAACCCATATTTTAAAATACTTAACTATTCAGTATTTATACAATGTTGACTTTTAATTTAGGTCGATTGTTGTTCATTATGAGTGCTGTTGAACAGACTACCAATGTTCCGGTAGAAGGAATCGAATCAAAATCAACTATTCAAAAAAAATTAAAATCTGGTGATTGTAAACTATTAGATAAAGTTGATGGAAAAGCTGAATTTTGGAAATGTTTTTATAAAGTGGTGTTTAATAATGAGACAGAAAAAGAGACAGGTTTTGTTTGTTGTACTAAATGCAAAACATTAATGGCCTATACTTACAATACAGGTAGTTCTCATCTTAGTAGACACAAGTGTATGTTAGTATCAAGAGAGTCTAAAAGTTCAATGCTCTCATTTGTAACAAAAAAAAACAAATCTCTACCAAATAATGTAATGAACGAATGTAAGGAAAAATGTATTAAATTTGTCTGCCAAGATATCCGTCCTATGGATATAGTTTCTGGACCAGGATTCAAAGATCTAGCTAGCTATTTAATAAAAGTTGGATCACAGTTTGGGCAGATTGATGTTGATGATTTATTACCACACCCTACGACTATTTCGAGGAATTTAATAAAAAATAGTGATGCTAAACGTGAACAATTATTTATAAGTATAAAGCCTTTTTTGATAGCTAACATGGTCTCAGCAACTACTGACATGTGGACTGATAACTACAAAAAACGGTCATATATAGCGCTAACATTACATTTTATTGATAACTGGAAACTAAAAAATTACAGTGTTTACACAGGACAATTTCCTGTAGATGAAAAAAAAACAGGTGAAAATATCAAAAAGTGCTTTAAACAATTTTTTGTGGCTTGGGACATGATACCTGGAGAAGTGAACCCACTATCAAAAGTAATCTGGGTAACAGATCAAGGGTCGAATATCAAAAAAGCATTAGAACAAAATACAAGAGTTAATTGCGCCGCTCACATGATATCCAACATACTAAAGGCTACATTTGATAACAAATTTATTTCGGGTGAGGATGGAAAAAGTGTAACAGTGCCAATTTTTAAATTAATTCAAGCTTCCAAAGCACTTGTAGGCTATATGAAAAGAACTGGTGACAACAATAAAATTTCCAAAACACTAATTCAAGAGCTTGAAATAAGATGGAATACCCGTTTATTAATGCTAATGTCCATTGAAGAACAGTTTCAAGAAATTAAAGACTTGTATAAAGAAGAGCCTCATCGATTTTATGATATTGATATAATATTGCTAAAAAAAATAATAGATTTCTTAAAGCCATTTAAACATGCAACTGATGAATTAGAAGGTGACACATATCCAACTATACATAAAGTAATACTTTATAAAGCTAAGCTAGAGAAGCACTTGAAATCATATTTGCAAGTTACAACAACAAATGAATACAATATTACAATACATAACAACAATGACGAAACTGGTAAATATAGTATTTTTTTTTTCTATTATTTTAATCATCAGAACTTCCAAAAAATGTAGTTATAACAAATTTTTACATGATTATATCTATCTCTTTTATGCTATAAGCTTGTGTTAGAGAATAGAGAGTACTTAAATATCATTTTAGTATTGTATAGGATCAAAAGAAAAAATATGCAAAAATCATCAACATTCTATCTAGTATCTACTATTTAGATTTATACTTTTTTATTTAAAAGAAAATTTATGCCTTGTTCTTTTTTTTTTCAGAAATAAGCTGCAGTGTTATTTTGAATGCATTGGCTAAACATGCATTAAGTGTAGTTGAAGAAAAATTCAAAATTCACCAGGTCCATGAGTTTGCATGTTTTCTCTGGCCTAAGTTTAAAAGCCTTCGTATGTTACCAAATGAATCCAAAATTCGCATAACCAACGAAGTTAGTCTAGCTCTTTTAAAGTATGAACTTAATCGAATTAATGCACAAGAGGGAGCAGATAGTCTTGGAACAGCATCACACAATGAAGATTTTGAAGAGTGGGAAGATAATTTATCCCAAAGCATCCCCCTCAATTCATTACAAGAAATTCAAGTATATCAAAACGATATTTCTCCAAAAATTGATAATGTGATGTTATGGTGGGAACAAAATAACTTGAAGTTTCCTCTCCTTTCTCAGTTGGCCCAAAAAATACTTGGAATACCAGCTTCCAGTGCTTCAAGCGAGCGATGTTTCAGCACAGCTGGACGAATAATTGAAAAAAGAAGAACTAATCTCAAAGGGGAAACAGTTGACTCATTAATGTTTTTGCATGACTATTATAAAAAACAACAATTGGTCAGTGCCTGTCCAACTGAGTAAATTTTAGTATGTAGTATGTACCTATTGTACCTACTACCTAACACCTACTACCTATTAATTATGACTAAGTATATTGTGTAATATTTGTTATCAAGAAATTGTTATATTAATTATATTAGATGTTTTTATTATTAAATATGTTGTTAAAGAGGAACAATTTTTTTTTTTAATTGTATTAAAATTTAAGTGATAATTTTAAATCAATGTTCTTTTAAAAATTATTTATAATATATTACTTAATTTGTTATTCAAAAGACTGAGTATATTGTGTGATACTTGTTAGTATTCTTTATGCTCAACATGTTGGTGCTATCATTCTTTACCTACCTTACTTACTTTTTATGTTATTGTTAAGTAAGTAACATAGGTGGAGATCCTTTGAAATATTGAGAGGGGCTCAAATATTAGATACCAAACAGTAACAGAACCGTGGGGGCATTGCCCCCACACCCCCCACAAACTAATTTTTACATTAAATCACTCATATAAATTATGGAAAGTTCTCGTTATCATAATAACTTAAATACATACAAACATAAAAAAAAACAATAATAAAATACAATTACCATTTTTAACTTAATTTTATAATTCTATTACATTTTTTGTTAAAAGTATTTAAAATAGCTTCATTACTTAAAGCTTAAGTCTTATCTTTTTCAATATACATAACATTGAAAGTTAATTAAATTGTTGTACTAACATGGGCATCAAGCTTTGACTGTTTTGCATTTTTTTGAACCTCTGGACAACTATAGACACCAAATCATTTTAGATATTTTTATTTATATTTTTACATTTTACCTAGGGTACAAAGAAAATTTCAAACCTACAATAAAATGCAGTTTTTACTTAGGTAGCAAATAAAAAATACTGAGTAAATTTAGGTACCTATATGCAGAGTAAGGCATAATTTAAATACAATTTTATGGATAAAAAATTATTATTTGAATGCATTTTTCACAATTATTCGAATAATAATGTATTTTAAAATACAATTTGGCCCATCTCTACTGATACAGGTAACAAAGTAATTTTTGGAATTTTACAGTAGAACTGAGAAGCATTTAAATACTGAAAACTAAATAATATACATATTTAATATTACAATAGGTACTAGGTAGTAGGTACCTAATACTTATGTTTTAGAATTGCATTTAATAAATTATGAACATTTTTGTATTGTTTCAAATGGCCAATTGGTACAAAATATGTACAATATTAGGTAAAGGTATATTATATTATATAAACACAATATAACATTATTTTATGTTGTGAATTGTGACTTAATGGTTCGGATGTTACCTTAAATAATAAATTGGTAAATACTAAATAGTAAATAGTATGTATGTAGCACGATTAAAGATATATCTTTAATCGTGGTATGTACCTACTACCTAGTACCTACTATGTAGTATGTAGTATGTACTATATTACTATGTAGTTAGTTTTTGTACTAGGTAATAGGTATATTCATATAATTATGGATATAAGAATTAAGAATATAAAATAATGATAACAATGATAACTGTACAAAAGTACGGTATTTTTTGTTTAATATTTTTAGGGGGGCTGTAACTTCAAATTATTTTTTTCTGGAGAGGTGCTAAGCTGAAAGCTCCCGTATGCCAGACTTTTTGTATTAAATGTGTTAAATATCCTGGCCGAGCAGTCTTTAAAAATACGAACCAAACGTACATGGTTCGGCTTCCTCACCAAATAGAAAATACTATTCCCGGGCCGGGCCGGGCTTTCAAAAAATTTTACCGGGCCGGGCTGTCAAAAAATATTGTCGGGCCGGATCGGGCCGGGCTTACTCACAATAAACAATTCCCGGGCCGGGCCGGGTTGTCAAAAAATATTGTCGGGCCGGATCGGGCCGGGCTTACTCACAAAAAACAATTCTCGGGCCGGGCCGGGCTGTCAAAAAATATTGCCGGGTCGGGCCGGGGTGTAAATTATCGGCCCGTGCAGACCTTTAGTATTTACCCACAGCCCATCATCACTAGCCATAGGTATATAATTTTCTGCTTACGTCAAATACGTACAGTTTTTTTTAGTGTGTATTAATAATGTCTAATAGAAGGAAAACTAATCTTATTATTAATAAAATAAGTGCACAATAATATAATATCTTATTACTTAGGTACCTACATCATACAAAATGTTTAAGACTCAAGTATTAATATTTAAAAAAAATTTTTTTTCAAATTTATTCTATAATTAATGCCATATGCTTTTATAAATGAAATAATAAGAATATAATATAAGATTAAAATAAATGATTAAACAAGTAATAATTAACAATGAAAACAATAAAAATAAGTTTTTAAAATATATTCAATAATATGAGCCAATAACAAACGTAATAAATTAGATACATCACTATGATTAGTTTGGGAATTTAAGGTATCATAAATCGTATTAATGGATCATTCATATACAAATGAATCTATTGAATAGGTAAGTAACGTGTAGAAAATGTCATTAATTCTAGTAATCGAGTCACTAACTTCAAAATTTATTCAGCGTAATATCCTTGGGTTGTCGATTTA
This sequence comes from Therioaphis trifolii, assembly GCA_027580255.1. Taxonomy (NCBI): domain Eukaryota; kingdom Metazoa; phylum Arthropoda; class Insecta; order Hemiptera; family Aphididae; genus Therioaphis; species Therioaphis trifolii. The sequence continues at coordinate 12,773,726 of CM050406.1, read as the reverse complement.
TCATTATTACATATTATTGCATTGAAAATTATATTATCATGTAAGAAATATGTGCTTTAATTTTAGCTTTCTAAATATTGCTTTTAGTTAAGAAATATGAGTAATAATAAAAAAAACTAAGTAATCTAAAATGAAAATATTATATTGATTTGTTAATTTAAATTATACAAAAATAAATAAATTATTTAAAAATGTAATACAATCAACTTTGAGAATACAATTTCCGTGTTTCTTTGTATTTTCTTCATTTAAACTAATAAAAAGAGAATATTAAGAAACTACAATTCTACTAACCGAGAAAATGAATACACTTAAAAATTCCCATGAATAATGTACATTTTTACAAACTTTGTCTATTTAATAAAGATTCTCTTTCGAAAATTAATCTACGTAATTTAGAATCCAACTTCTGTCTTTCAATTTTGTTTTGTTCGTCGATATCATCTAATTCAGCTAATTTTTTTGAAATAAGCTTGCGATCTTCTTCGTTTAGTTTTAAAATACCTTCTATTTCTGGATTCATTTTGAGTTGTGTCACTATAAACAGCACATAAGTGTATATATAATATATAACAAAATGATGTATAAAATAACTTCTAAGAATTTGTAATTATATTAGAAATTAATTGTACTCATTTCTTCTCATGAAAATAAAATACAAAAAAAATGTATTTTATGTATTCTTGATTTTTAAATTTTAAGTTTTCTTAAATGATAACCTCATTTTATAACATAAATGAATATAAGTCATGACATAGTCTTATGAAAAAGGATACCTAATTTTTTGTTGCTTAAAATTTTTTTGTTATTGGTCCAAGAATTTAAGAAATATAATAATTTTCATAAAGGAGTTGTAAAGTGATGAAGTCACTAAAGCCGGAATTTTAGCAAAAATGTACCGCTATTACTTTGCTGCTTTATAATTTAAATGCTAAGTGATTAATAAACCTTAACTATTTTTTTATCACATTGATCCAATAAAAATAATGTAAATATCAAAAGTTCCAAAAAAATTATTCTTTTTCGTATTATATGAAGTCATAAATAATAGTTGGTTTTTAATTTAGTTATAATTCACTTTTATAAATATTTTTAAATTTCTAAAGTTTAAATTTATCAAAATATGTAACTTCTAATTTGACTTTAAATTTTTAACTAGTTTCTGTCTAGATTTTATATTCATGTATTAATAATTATTACCACTTAATGCATTTATCGAATTCGCAATTGCAGAATACTCATTATGTTGAGATGAACTTGTACTAAATTCGTACTTTTCAACAGTGGTGGTTTTATTTAAAATGATTTCGCATTCGTGATCCAATGTGTTATATTGTTTATTGGAAATTTTTATTATACCACCAGAAATGATGTACAGCCCATTGATCTGGAAATAAATAATGATTTAGTAATTTTTACCTATTTTCTCATCAAAGAATTTAACCAGTAAGTTGTACGTTTATTTTTAAATCATTCATAGATCATATATTGTATATACGTTATATACTCGTACATTTTTACATAATATGTATACGTTTCATTAAAATTATATTCAAATACGTTCTGTTGAGATAAAATAATGTAAAAATCAAATATCTCTCTGTCTATGATACCAAATATTATTAACATAAATTACTTCTATTTTTGAATAAAATTTATCGACTTCGTCGCCGAATGCTGCGATCCTTATAGTGCCTGTTGAATCGCTAACATCAGTGTAGAATCGTCGTCCGTCCTGAGTACTTGCATTAATATATGGGAATATACCGGATTTTTCTAAGACTTTGGCACAGATTCTCCATCTAAGCATTTTAAATGCATTGCCATAATTATTTTTAATTTAAACACTGACAATTTAAATACAATACGAATAAATATTTTGCTAAAAATTAAGTAGGTGGGCTCCTACTTACATTCGACCTGTGTTAACATTCAATTCGTTGATCTTCAATATCTTCTTACTGTCCATTTTGAGGAAATGATATTTTAATGGTACCTATTTTACATTAAATTTAAATTAGCATTATTGACAGCATATTTATCATATTTAATGTGAATAAATAAATTTAATATTTTGACGATAATATCAATTTACTCTTTGGTCTGCAACTTAGATCTACACACTGACAAAATTCAAAACAATAGAATAAACTATAACAACAGTTGGATTAATTTAGTTTTGAGCTGGACTAAAGAGAGTTTGAACTACGCAAGTTTTAAACTGCTAACGTATATTGAATGTTAATTCACAATGGTTCTTTAAAAACTAATAATATGCTTTTTTGTACTGCATAGAAAATTTGTACTTTTCTACACGGCTTTCTTGGAATGAGAGAGGTCCAACGCGTTGTAAACGCATCGCATTCTTATGTTAACGACAGTACAAATAGCTGTACGATGATTCAATGCATTCATAAAAGTTAAAATCCATTTTTAATAATTGATAAAAAAAAAACTTAATGTGTGCAACTGTAGTTGCAGTCACGTAACGCCTGCCATAAAAGTGGTTATTAAAAATTATTCGTTCATCACAATAAGATAACGGCATGTACCTACTTGCTAAAATCAAGCTGAATATGCATCATGTTCTTGGATGACATTCGCTGTTTACTCTATTGTTTGTTTTAACTACTTCTTTTACCTCTATTTTGGTCGGTGAAAACGATGATAATATTATCATATATAAGTATAATTATAGAATATTTTGGATTTTATTTTTAACTGTAGAGTATAATTCACACAAAATTTCAAGTTTTTTTTAAATATGTCACCAACATTTCTTTGTCATAGTTTACAAATTAATATAGTGTTCCACCATTTGAAAAAAAACACGATATTATATTTTACAAATATCAAGTACTCTTGTATATACATTCGTGGTGAGTCTCATATTGTGTTGCCTATGCGTATGTATTTTCAGGGGATTGATTTTCGATAGCTATTTTTTTCACTTTGAAATTCGTAAAAATCAGAATAACGTGCGTAGTTTAGGTTCGAAAATTAAAATTTTTATAAGCTTTAAATTTTAAAATATTCAACATGAGATAAAAATGTCAAATATTAACGTATATCGATTTTCTGACATTTTATAAATTATAACACCGATAGCCAAGGTCGGTGCACAATAAGATATCTCATTGCTGATAACTGATAAGTATCCGATGATTTATAGATATCTTTTGATTAAGCCTACAAGTTTTCGGTATGAAGTTAAGCTTCTAGCATGATTACTGTGGGACTTCTTCGCTTCACTCAGAATCTAAGATAATTAAGTAGTAGCCCAGTTACCAAGTGCATCTTTTATAAACTAAAATTTTCGTTGCCTAGAACTGCGGATAAAAAAAGATTAATTTTGGCCCAATTCCCAGATACCAACATTAAATACATAAATATGCGTCAATATGCAGTGATAGAATTAACTTTCATCGTAAATCTAAGTTTAAAAAATGAAACCTTACATCGTACCTTTATTCGTGTAAAAAAATCAAACGAATTAAAGTTTAATTTAACCTATTCAATTCAACAATTGAAAACAGATCTTTTTGCCTTTTTGAAGTTGATGACTTCCCTATTTACTCATATCATTATTTTTTTTATGCCATCCATTTCAGAATTTCTCACAAAAACAAGCTCATAGGTACCTAATGATTTTATCAATATCAATAAATTTCACTAATCCTTCAAGTACCTGAATGTGGACACCCATTCTAGTTTTATTAATTTAAATTGAAAAGAATCAATAATAATTGATACCAAGAAAATTAAGATTCATTTTTTTATTTCTTTACTAAATCACGAAAATTATTGATGCATTGGACGCAAATAAATACATAATTATAGTTGCATTGTGTAAACGATTTCTCCTTTATGTAATATTTATTATTTTTATATTTTTGCCATTAAAACTAGCAAAGGGATCACCAAATGAAACATTATTAACTTTTTTCTTTTCCAAATATTTTAAAGTCTCTCTTTTCCCTCATTACCAATATGTCGTATACACCGATTAAATTTACATTAAATGTACATTACGATTTTACGTCATTACTAAATAAGTCAATTATGAATATCTATACTCGCTATGACATGTATTTACAACTACTTTATATTTTTAATCATTATATATTATTACATTATTTGTATTACTTAACTGTGTATTAAACTAACGTCTAGCATGTATATTAACGTTGATGTGTTTGTAAAGACTGTGTTTGTTAACTGTAAATTCTGTAAATTGACATAAAACGATTTTGTCAAGTTTCAAATGTCTTTTGTCATCGAAAACACCCAATTTTAACTTCAATCAACAATTAGAATAGATTTTAAAAATTTATTTAAAAAATATGAAATTATAATTAACTTAGGTTTGCATGAAAGTATAGGAGAAGTTGAACTTTGATGGCAACACACGAGTAAAATGGACAACATTCCTGAAAACGCTCACTCAGCTTTACTGATATGAGATAAAAAAGTGTTTCCTGTAGTAAAAAAACTTATTCAAATTATTTTGACTTTACCTGTGACAACTTTTACACCAAACAGAAATTTTTCAACAGTTCGTAGTCTTAAATCATATCTGCGAAATACTATGGAAGCATCCCGCTTAAATGGACTAGCGTAACTGAATATTAATCGAAAAATTGAAGTTAGCCCAGAAACTGTAATTAATGACTTAGCCAAAGAACCAAGGCGATTAAATAGTAAATTGTATTTGTAAGCTATTGCATAGCTTTTATCGCGGGCTTTTAGTCATAACTCCATCAATAATGAGCTTGGATCTTGAAAACTTTACTGACTACTAATAATAGTCACGCGCATACTCAATTAAAATTTCAAAAATATTTAACAACTTTTGACTTATATATAGAACTTTGAAAATATTGAAAATTTATCATTTTTCAGAAGTTATTGCTTCGTAAAATTTTAACCTTTGGATATTAAGAGCCGAAAATTTAATACAATAATACTCATAAGTATTTTTACCGATGATGAAAAAATATCGAAAATCGTTAGGCACTATATTTTTTTACAAGCGTTTAAAGTTTGCATTTTGACGAAATTTCTTATTTTTACATCAAATTAAACACTTAAACGCACGTAAAAATAATTAGTGCTTCCTAAGTTGATAAAAATTCTATGCAATAGCTTTACCGCGGCAGTCCCCGAGTGCCACACGTATTTTTTTTTATATACATATAATTTATTTGTAATAATGTTTCATTTTGAATTAATTTTTATTATAATAATAATTTATTAATTTTATTATAAATTAAATTTTTAATTTTAAATATTACGTTGTTTAAGTACAATTTTATATTGCAGATGTAACATAACAATATTTATATTTTTTGTACATCGGAACCCCTCCCCATGAAACAATCCTGCGTACTTTGCTAACTATATATATGTATATGAATATTGAAATATAGTGAGCGAAGAGAGCGCTTTTGTTACAATTAAGATAAATTTAATAATGGTTGTGGTCAACCAAAAATCACTGCCACCTCCATGAATTTTTGGTGAAAACTCGAGAACGATATACGACGAATTAGTAAAATGCCCTATTTGAACACAACCTGCTATGTACCTATAAACGGTAGTTTTAGAGATTAATGAATGTATCGAATATTATGAAAAGCTGTTGATTTTCTGCGTACGTTACAAACGTGTGAAAATATAATTTGAAACGTTCGAAATACATAATATTCTGGATATGTCAACGATTGATTTTCGCATGTTTAGTCCGTTTCCATATATGTATAAAAATCGAACTCGTGATGTGTTTACCTATATATGTTGGAATGTATTATTTTCATGCCGTTCACAACGTCATTTATAGCAACAATAAAGTGAACTCGAATTTCGATGAAAATTATCTACGCTCTGGCTTTCAGTGATGTTAACCACTCCGGTAGCTCATCATCCGTACCATTTATGCCCGTGGACGAGCTGCAGGTGACGGTGACTTTATTTGCGGTCTCACGAATATTTCCATAACCACAATCCCGTTCAAAGACTCTTCATAACGGATGTCACGTGATTGATGATTATGAAATGAAATTAATATGCCGATGCGAGAAAAAAAAACGAGACGAACCGATTTGATGGGTTAACTTGTTATCGCCGTTTGTGGGCGACTGGCCCAGAATTTATTTCGGACATTCACTAATTGAAAATAATATTGAAAGCAAAACGTTGAATAAACCGAAATGTATGACGATGTTTATTGATGACAGTACGCACTCCAATGAGATCAACAAACAATATTAGCGTTAAATTGAGTTTTTACCAAGTCCTCATTTATCACTATTGAACAATCGTTGACCTAAAATGGAATAAATATACAGCAGTGCTAAAAAATCTATTGTGTCGCTAAGTAAATAGAAATGTATACGTTATGTCTACATTTCATGGCACTAACTAAAATAGTACATATCGTCACATCGCACATCAGAAATACAATGAAGTTTAACAACATACTAGGTTAAATTAGATTAAGCGTATAAATCGTCACCATCAAAATTAAACAATAAGTCTATATCCCGAAGACTTTCAAACAAACATATTTTACTTATTTTCCTGAAATGAAAATCACATCATTTCTTCATATTATGATTTTATAGAAACAAGCAAATAATCTATTTCAAATTAAATAATAAACAATGATAAAGATATTTTGTACCTATACTCAAAGGTCAAACCTCCTAATATGTACCAAGGTATGGCCAAAATCACAAATTTTGTTAGTGTATTCATGAAAATTAACGAGAAAATTGCCACGATTCAGATTTTCAAAGATCAGAAAAAAATTACAAGTATAGACAGTCAACATTTTTTATATATCTCAATCTCCAACCTCACACCCATCATTTCTTTATGTCATTTCGGTCAAAATGTCGAATATCAATAAATTTATGTCGGTATTTATACATAGAAAAATATATTATTAATATCGTTTTGATTTGTGGTAGAAATGTAGATATGACATAGAAAAAAAAAATTAAAATCAACTTCTCTACTTCTTAAATGTGTTTTAAGCCATCATACCAATGTTGTAGGTACCTTAAGAGTAATTTGATAAATATTTTACGATATTTGTAACTACAGTTTTCAAATGTTTACATTAATGTCTAATTTCCTTTTAATAAATAATTATTTATTATTATTATTATATATTATATTCGTTGAGAATTTCGCGAAAACAATAGAACATCTCCGGTACAAATTAAAACTTGAAAAATAATACATCTCGTTTCTACGCCTAGATGATCTAAGCAAAACTTCTCCCTCTCCATACAGTTTACAAAAGAATCGTCGTCCAATTAACGACTATTTATTATAACGAAATGTGTTATTACTCGTCGGTAAATATTTTTTAATTTTATGACAACATCATTATCATCTAATTTTACTGAAACCAATGATGCGGTTGATGGACAGTATAATTGACACGTACTAGTTGTATGGTACTTATAATATTTGATTGCGAAAAAAAGGACAGACATTTGGTCCAAACAAAAATACATTATTATTTTACTTTTGATTTCTTTTTTTCTAATTTAATTCTGCTTCATCAAGAAAATCGAACGAGAACATAGCATAAATTTGACTTTCAAAAATAACGATAAGTTTGAAACGAAAATTATCTTACAACAAAACTAAAACTGTATCATGAGGACATTTATACAGTATGCTAAGAATAAAAAAAAAGAGGATACCGTTTAAGAAATCAGAGGAAGGAAAAAAATATAAGAAAGATATATAACGGAAATGAAATAATAGCAATGATAGGACCGTGAGAAGGGGACGTGGTCAATGTCAATGGCACTGCCGCCGGTAGCCGCTGGAGAAATTCTCCGTTGTCGTCACCACCGGCGCCGATTGACGATCAGTCACGAACGTCCATTATTACGCGGCTGATTATTATTCAATCGGTTTTGCTGGGGGAGTAGGCCCACATATTATAATATGTACGAAACGTTGACGATTCATTTCAGATTAAACAGCAAACAAGCCTGCAGTGATATTCCGCAATCGCCTCAAACAGGATAATAATAATCGTACGAAATCGAAAGTACCGACTGCAAACGGTGAGTAACATTCAGATTGCTAATAAGACGTTTGAACCTTCGAAAAAACAATAAATACCTCCAGAGGCATACCTCTTCAAAACCGAATATAACGTGTAATTGGTCAGTTGTGTGCCGCTTATAGTCAGATAGTCTTTGACCAAATCAATATATTATCGTGGTGTTAAATGAGTACAAAGAAAATCGTTGACTTTTGTAAGAGCTAATTTTATCAACACTTGAAAAACAAAATTATAAAATATTACTTACCGTCGAGAAAATGTCTCTCGCGAAGATACTATCTATTGAAATCACTAGCAACTGTCTGATTTATATTATGTATAGCTATTATATATAGCTTAATCAATACCCCCTAATTAATTTATGTCATGGGCTTTATTATAAATGTTATTTTAAGCACCTACTAATAGGCTTTTGATATTGCCACACGCTAGTGTTAATTATTATTTAATATTCACGACTAATAACTAAAAACAACATTTTAGTAAGGCGACCTAATAATGGATTCTTATTTATTTAAGATAAACAGCAGAATATGTAACAATTTTAGGAAAATAATTTTATGGTTTCACCCCCAATCACAGTATTAAATATTAAGTGCTACGTACATGTAAAAATATGCCAGTAAGTACATGACACCTCCTTGGGAAAATAAAATTCCATCAAGGAAAACGTCATATTTCAATACGTGTGTTTATGTTAAAATAAATTGTACTTACACCAATATAATTAATCTAAACCCAGTCGCTTAAATAGAGGGATGGAATCATTGTTTTTATTCCGAATACAATAAAGTGTTTTTTTTTTTAGTTGAATCCTTAAATTCGTTTTATTTGTAAGTACCAACTGAAAAGTGAAGGGCGTTAAAACACACAATAAATACTAAAAAATGGACAAAACTCAAAATAGTTTTGAAAAATTTAAATGCAAGGAATACAGATACAAAATAAATAATGGTACAATATACTACGATGAATCAACAAGAAACAAAGTAATTGGAACTGGAAAGTACCAATGAAATATTTGTGTTTATTTGGTTTTTAATTTGTTCTTTATTTGATAAACTATATTTAATTTATGTTTAATGAGTGTTTGAGTAATCTGTCAACATTATTACTGTCATATTGATTGTTATTTTCACTGAAAAACAGTCATCAAGATTCAAGATTCATACTTGTTTTTTTTTCGATGTAATTCTGTAAACATATGTTCAAAATTAAAAAAGACTGTTTTATGTTTTTCTAATAAGTTAAAAGACAAACATTGAATTCGTGATATTTAATGTAACATGGATTTGTAATTTATTTTTAGTCAAATTTAAAAAAAATATATTACTTGGGTATTTATATTCAAAAAAATTCTTTTTAATTCATTTTTTTACTGAATAAATAAATTTTAAGTATTATTTTTAGCGTTTCAGAGGAAGTACTTTTTTATTACTTAAACTAAAAATATAGAGAAAAAAAGGTTTTAACCGATTAACAAAAAATTTTATCAACGGTTTTTAAACGATTAACGATTATCGTAGTGTTTGAAATATCCTTAAAGAAACGGTTACCGGTTACCATAATATTAAAATTAAACGATAACCGGTTACCGGTTTTAAAAAATGTTAGGCTCCTACCGGAGCTGATTACCACCTTTATTGGGAACGGTTTTAAGCCCTGCGTTAAATAATACTCATGGGCCATGGCGGCTAATGATAACATATGAGTTATGACTGATGTTGAATTATCCGGCTAATGTCGACAATCGACATAAGCCAAATGTTAACATTACCCGTAACATATATAACGTATATATGCCAAAGAATACTGATGTCCATACATTCAATTGAAATTGATACTTAAAAATAGTTTACATTTATAATTGCGCATGTTGATACTTATTAAAGTCTTAATATTTTTATTTTCATTATCAACTTCACGAATATTTGTTGGTTCATTATGAAAACTGGAAGTAATTCGTATTTAACAATTATAGTTTTTAAAAAATGCCGGTAAAATAATGAAAGAGAAAATTTGTTTTTCTTTTATGAATATATACATATATCATAGTTTGTTTAGAAAATTTAAAACGATTTTTATTGTTTTTATGTTAAAAATAAAACAAGAATTCATATGAAAAAAAAATGGAACGTTTTGAAAAATAAGACTGAATTAAATGTAGGTTTACATTAATAGTTTAAGATTGATTGACGATCGATCAAAATTCATCATAATGTTTTGAATGCTCAATAGCTTTAATTATTTTAAAAAATCACTCGATGGTTTTTTTTTTTTTAATAAAATTAAAATTATCAATTCATAAATATTTTATATTTCTTGTTCTGTTCGCTTAATTTCTATTTTAAATATGTATAATTTCACATAACAAGCCAGTCTATTTAAAAATACCTTAAAATCAAAAATGATAATACATATAATCAAGTTTAAATCCACTCATTTTTTACGGAATCCATTTATATAATTACAGCCAATCATTTTAATATCCACGTTAATTGTTCCTGAAAACCGCGAAAACACAGATTGTCTAACTATATTGTGTTAAAATAATAATTCGGTAAATCAGAAGATATTGCATGAAATGAATAAGAAACTTAATGCCGTGTATCGAAAACAATAAAAATATATCACCGCCGTTTTCTTTTCGGATATTTTATAATATGGGTGAAATTTTAAATCCACATTTCTACACAAATAACAATTTCTCTAATATTAATTAGTTTATTAGGTTTATTAGGCTATAATTGATAAAACATAAGTTATAGAAAGATATAGTGAAACGTATAATTATTTAGGTTTATAAAATGAAATAAACATAGTCTTTGAAAAACATTCATAACTACATAAGTGTATTGTGTTAAATAATTTATGTTTAAAACTTAATATTTAAACATCTTGAATGCTTAGCAAGTTTAACTTAACTAAACGTAGTCTTGATAACAATCTCACGATGAATGTATAATAATGCCAAACCATTAAGGCGTTGCTGACAAATTTACAAAATCTATTCGTAGAACAGGAAACAAATTTTATTACCTATCCGAAAATGATTTTATTTGATAACTAGTTATAAGTTATTATAATTTATGATTTTTAAATTATTGTTTTATTTGTACATAATATTCAATATTAATGACAATAATTGAAAATTTAGAAAAACAATTAGGGGGGGGGGGTACAACCCCCTAACCCTCCCTCTGGATACGCCACTGGTAGCACACAAAATGTAAAATCAATCTTTCATTATTTAGATTAAGCAATAGTGTTGTGGAGTTGAATTGTAATTTATTAACTTCAGGTGGCTCCGACTATCATTGACTTGAACACAGACCTGTGACGATACCGTATTGGGAAATTGTCATTTTCACGCCCATTGAAACAGATCAATAATCGTCATAGCAAAAACGCCGGAAGTACGTCCGGTGGCGACGGTGGCGTCTTCGGCGTATAATCTCCGCCACAGCGTAATTGGTCTCGGCGCGTGAATACCGGAAGGGGAAACGCCCGGAGGAGAAGACACACATTACTGGTTCTCGTAGTAGCGGAGAGCACATGGTTCAGTGACAATATGTCCAGGAAAATGGGAGCCTCGACTCCCTCGTACTATCCGTCCGAAGCAGATTTCGTGGTTAAGACTCCCCAGAAGCCAGTTGCGTCCGGCAGACCTCGTCGCCAGTCCGATCAAGTACGAACGATTTGTTTTATGTGTATTTACATCATTACAGTTTTAAATGTCAGTGCAATGATGTGGTTTATTTCATGGTATTGTTTTTTATTTATTTGATTTTTCAACCGAAATGGTTTTCTAAAACAAAAAAATTATGCGACCAATTGTTTCTACGACATTTCTAAAACGACTTATAGGTCAATGGTGAATTTCGCGAAGACTAGCCAATTATTATTTTAATATCTATCCGATTTTCATAGTAGGCCAGACTAGAAGCAATGTGGGTGACACTTAAACACGAGTTAAAATTGTATAACTACGGAACATTAACCGTATTGTTAAAAACGTATTTTAATTTTTTCTTTCATTCGAAATAAAATCGAATAAATGTTTTTATTCATTTAAAAGTTACTTTAGAAATATTTTATTTACACACGAAAATTGCTTCTTATTTAAATTGTCAACTCTCTTGTTTTGGAATATAGTTTACATTTAAAGAAAAGTTTATGAAACTTCATATTTAATAACTTCTTTAATCAAATAAATTACTTTTCAAAATGTAATAACATAACACTTTTATTAAAATCGATTATTCATGAATAATTAATTCAAAATAAATCAGTAAACACATCAAAGTCATATAATCAACGTTTCCTAATTTAATCAAACGTAGTACTCTATTTTGTATTAGTGTAAAACTATATCGAAACAAATGACTGTATTAAAAATTAAAATAACTCCGTACTTTTAACCGAACTAAATTTTATATTGATTATTATTTTAAATTTATAGAGAACAGATAATCCCGTTTAAAAAATGTTCATCATACACTATCGTGTCATAGTTTCACCATTAACAAAACATGCACTACTTTTTTAATTATAAAACACAATTTCACTTGAAATCTAAATAGTTACGTAACATTAAATAACAAGGCGATGTTTCCGTGCCTTATAGATCCAATACATCAGCTTGATCGGACTGATGCAACTAGTCACTGGAAGTCTCATGGTCGTTTTCGGTGTGCTATCCATGCTGAACGAGGCGTCTTTATCCAGCGTCGGGGCTGGCCTTTGGAGCGGGGCGATGGCCATGGGCAACGGAGTCGTCGGGCTAATGGCTAGTCTGAACGGATGCCTATCGCCGGACCGGACTTTATCTCCACTGTCCGTAACCATTTACCTAGCCCTGTGTTTAGTGTCCGTCGGTGTCAGCAATTTGGCGATCATACTCACGGCTATTGGACTGCTGAAGGACTCACAGAAACCGTATTACATCATACCAAAAGACAAGGTCAGATATTAAGTTATACAAAGGGGTTTTTTTCTTAATTTTCACAAAAAAAAAATAAATAAATAAATAAAAAAACACACCAAACGTTTTCGACATATTTTACTGATCTTACCGTAAGAAGTAATAAATTTGATTAACTAAGCATCCGTTCACGATAATGATTACACGCAACTCCGTAGCAGTGCTCAAAGATCTCGTACATTATTTTTAAGTTTTCATCCACTCGGACGTTTTTTAACACGTTGTCGAGCAAAAATTGCTGACCGTGTGTGCTCGAAATTAAAAAACATTCAAATCGCCTTCTCTGAAATCACCTATATCTCGTCTCGTTAACCTAACCGTCTGTTTCATACATATACATCAGTGGCGGTTATATTTGACTTTTAAGGGGAGGGGGAGCGAAAATAACAAAAAAAATTCGTAGGGTCAATAATGTTGAATAGACTTTTCCTCGATATTTTGAAATAAAATAAACACTTCATATAGCATAAATATTATTTTATTAATCATATTACATCAAATCAAATATCCATAAAAAAAAACTACAGTAAAAGCATGTGCCTATTCTTTTGTTTGGCAAAGCGTGTTATAATATTTTCTATATCTATAGAAAATATCTTTATGAATGTGGAGTAATGCTAGCCCATTCAACCTTCTTCGCCAATTGTTGACCTTAGCCATGTTTTCAATCTACGTAAATAAAAAAAAGCACACCACACATGCATATTATAATATAAAATCCATAGAAATACAAGTTAGTTAAAGAATAGCCTAACGGTTAGATAGAAATAAGTAAATACCTTTAATCTAAACAAAATAGCTGATGATACGGGTAGGTACACACGGTACCTATAAGAACAAACATAAACTAAGCGCACAGACATCTTAACAAATTGCAGTACGATAAAAATTAAAAATAGGTACATGTTTTTTCCTTTTTGTGTAAGATTGTACCATGATCAGTGGCGGCTATCCTATGGTCTATGCGTTGCTTAAGCAACACATACAAAATTTGGTAGGTGGGTGGGTACCTGGGTTGGTGGTGAAATAGATGTTAGGTGTTAGAGTATTTATTTATAATACTATGACTTAATACTTATAAGTGTAATTTATTTATTTATTGAAATTAAACGGGCGAGCCCAGTTACAATTTAAATGTGGTACAGAAATATTTACATAGATAAGGTATTTGTATACAATAGTTAATTGATTAAATTACTAAGATATAATTTAAAAGAAACAATAGAATTATATATAAACATATCAATATTGTAATTATTCACATGTTGCATGGATCTAATTAAAGGGGCGTTTTTACCATATGAAGTACGCTGGAATGGCACATAGAAGGTATTAGTTTGTCTAGACGAATGACCAGGGACTAAAAAAGAAATATTTGACAATAGATCTGAACAGTTTACACAACCATTTAAAAGTTTATATATAAAATTAATGTCATGTTTAACCCTTCTGATCTGAAGAGTATCAATGTTTAAATATGATAATAATGGTTCATACGAAGTGTGAGGCAACCGTTGAATATTACATTTATGACTAATAATTCTCAAAAAGCGATTTTGAATTGCCTCTAACGAATGAATTGGACCAGATGTGTAAGGAGACCAGATTATTGAATTATAATCCAAAATTGACCTCACAAAGGCGCAGTACCTATAGTGATTTAAGAGCTATAGGATTATCAAAATTATTACAGCTCCGCATTATAAACCCTAACATCGAGGACGCTCTATTTTGAATTTGGATATAATGGTCATTGAATGAAAGATAAGGGTCTAAATATATACCCAAATCTTTCACGAGGTTGACTCGATCTAACTCAACACCCTTAAAAAAATACTTGTTTATTAAAGGCAAACGTTTTCTAGAGAAAGTAATAACTTTACATTTAGAAACATTCATGTACAATTTGTTTGTATCACACCAATCACTCACTTTATCAAGATCATCCTGAAGCAATTTAGTATCAAGTGGAGTTTTAATAATACGGAATAGTTTAACGTCATCCGCAAATAGCAATATATTGGAATTGGTATCCTTAATATCATTAATATAAATATTAAAAAGAAGAGGGGCCAAATTAGAACCTTGAGGAACCCCAGAGGTAATATTATACATATATGAGTTATAATTTTTAAATTTCACGTACTGCCTTCGACCTGATAAAAATGATACTATCCAAGAAAGGAAAGGATCACGGAGTCCTGATTGGAACAACTTATTAGCGAGTATACTATGATCAACTTTGTCAAAGGCTTTTGCGAAGTCGGTGAATATTACGTCCACCTGACAGTTTAATTTAAATGCGTTTAAAATAAATTTTTGAAAAACCAAAAGATTAGTTGTAGTAGATCTACTAGACATAAAGCCATGCTGCTCGTCAATTATAAAATTTTTAAATAGGGGACTAACTTTCCTATAAACTATACCCTCAAATATTTTTGGAATTATAGATATTATAGATACAGGTCGATAATTTGTTATATGGTTTATATCTCCGCTTTTAAAAATAGGGGAGACGTACGATATTTTCCATTTATCCGGAAAGACTCCAGTGGAAAGAGAACGATTAAATAGTATTAGTAAGGGTGTTGACAGAACAAATTTACATTGTATAAAAAATATATTGGAAATTTTGTCAGGACCGGGACAAGTTTTATAAGTTATTTCATTGATCGCATTATAGACATCGCTGAGAGTCAGCGTACACAAATTAAAATCAACAGATGGAAAACTATAATTGTAAGATTCCGAAATAGTTTGCGTGTTTGTTGGTATATTTAAAACATGGGAAAAATAGTGTGCGAAACTGTTTGTAATATCATCACCACCAGAAACAGTGTTACTATTGTAATACATTGAATTCGGTAGAGATTGAGTAGAACGTTTGCTTTTTACATATTGCCAAAAAAATTTAGGATTTTTAGCTATGGAGTCTTGAGTTTTTCGAATATACATATTGTAATCTATTTTATTTTTAGCTTTACAGCGCGCACGTAAATTAGAAAAAATGTTATAATTATGTGAAGTAGGCGATTGTTTATATATTTTATGAGCAATTTTTTTATCAAAAATTAACTTCCTTAATGAATGGCTGAACCAGTGAGGGTGCTTTGGTAAATATAAAGTTTTAACTTGGCAATAGGTATTAATAATTTTAAAAACGTTATCATAGAATGTAGTTACCGCATCATTGATATCTAGACCATTAAATATGCCATTCCAGTCTAACGAAGCAAGATTAGATCTAATACAATTATAATCACAATTGATAAAATCATATATTTGTTCATTATAGTCTAAGTACTTAAATGATAAAATAGGCAATTCAACTGTCAGGGCTGGGTGGTACATAGAATCTAATGGTAGTAATGAGTTATTTTCGTTAGCTACATTGATATTAAACATGTTAGACAAAACAAGATCAAGCAACGATCCAGAGCGATTATATATTAAGTTAAATTGGATTAAATTTTGAAAATACAAACGAGCTAAAACATTAGATTCAAGTGAACCAGCACGAGCACCCAAAGGGACAACTGAACCATTAACAGATTGCCAATTAATATTTGGTAGATTATAATCACCACAAATTAGAAATTTAGAATTACAATTATCATTTAACAAAACATCAATAGTATTAAAATGTATATCATAAACATTATTATCAGAAGCAGGTGGAATATAAACAGCACCAATAATTAAAGAGGAACATTTATCACTAATGCATATAAATAATTGTTCAACCGAGTTATCACAGATAGTGAGTCGACGGCATGATAACCTGCTATTAACTGCTATCAGCACTCCGCCACCTCTTGTAATAACATCACGAGTACTGCAACGATCACATCGAAAAATATTGTATAGGGGAAAAAGTCCAAGTTCTGCATCGATAACATTGGTAGATAACCATGTTTCCGTAAGTATAATAATATCATATTTACAAAGAGAAACATTACGAATAAACAAATCTAATTTAGTATTAATACCTCGAATATTCTGATAGTAGATGGAAAGTTGATTTACATTTGCTGGGCTCTTTGATCGTTTTTTGAGATGGTTGGGCAATTATTAACAAACTTAATAAAAAGATCGGTTTCACTAGCATCTTTACGCAATTTCATTTCAGAGGCAACAGAAGAATACAGCTTACGCTGTTGTGGCGTTTGATCAGATGAAACTCGAACAGTTTTAAATTTGTCAACATTAAATAGCTGCCGTTTGACTTTTAAAATTTGAAAAACATCCGATGGTGAAGGCATAATAACACGTATAGGACGAGGCTTACTTGAAGGTTTTCCCAATCGATGAATAGATAGAGGTTTAGTAGGGACTCTGATGACATTGAGTATTTCGTCAACAAGACCAGAGTCATTTTGTTGGTCAGCACTGGTTGAAGGATCTGGTACATTAAATAGTATAATATTACGAGCTCTGGATTGACGGTCCATAAATTCAGTGAACAAACTTTCTTGAGTAATAGGATTATTATTGGATTGAGATCGATCAACTGACGACAATTTAAACTCAAGTTGTTCAATTCTCAATTTTAATGACTTATTTTCCTCAATTACCGAAGTAATTTGTTCGGATAATAGGTCAAATTTGGAGTCAAATGAAGCCAGCTTTTTATCTTGTAATTTAATAGATTCACGACATGAATTAATTGACGATATGATTTTATTTTGTGAATTTTTTAACTCATTAATCATAACAATAAGTTTGCTAAATTTATCATCATTTAAAGTATTTGGTGAGGTAGGTGCCATAATGCCTACAATAAAGACGATAAGACAACCCGATAACGGAAGCGCACCAACCGACCGACACCACGGACTACAGACGACTGAAATAATAATATAAGTAAAAACGAAACAGTACTAAAAAAAGTGTGGTTTTAAGCAAACATTTAATTTAATTGTACTAAGGGTATTGCACAATGTATATTTTCTAATTAAAAAACGGTTTTTCTTGTTTTAATTCATAGTTATAAGTATAATTTATTAATTTTGTAACTAATTTATAAAATAGAGGATAATGTTTTTTTTTTAGCTATTACAAGTTATATTTTGATAATTGGTAATTATATTTTCTAATAAATATATGAAGGTGGGTGGGTCCTCAGAAATATTTTCAGCAACACATATTAATTTGAGGATAGCCGCCACTGACCATGATTTATAGGTACTAAATAAATAAATTTACAAAAAACGGACCGGGGGGGGGTCCACCAATCCCCCCCTTATAACCACCACTGATATACATATATATATATATATATACAGACACAATACAAAACCCTGACGGCCGATCAGCTGGAGACGAACTGGGCCCCCGTGTTGGCGAACTTGGGACTGTTGCTGGCCACGTCCGTCCAGTGTTTGACCACCATGTTGGCAGCGTTCCGTTTCTACCGACTGGTCCGGCTCATAGTGGACGGCGAGCAGCAGAGGAGCTCGTGGTCGAACGCGAGACGCAGGAGCCCGTCGTGTTGCAGCTCGAGCGTGGGCAGCAAACAGAAACTCGTGCAAAAGTGGCTGGTGCAACAGACGCCGTCCCTGGACCGGCCTCACCGTCAGACGAGCTACCCCGCGGGGCCGGCGTACGACAACAAAGCGGTGAGTGATCGTCTCCGGTCGAGTTTTCTCTAGCTTCGACGTCGGTCGAGCGAACCGGGTGGTGCGCGCTGGTACAGTACGCACGCACGCAAAAATATGACACGCGCGTGTAACGTGATATTATATGCTCCTGGTTAATGGTTTTCCCGAGAGCGAACGACCGTTTGTCGTTTTGAACGTTACGTACGCTCGTGGCATTGTCGTAGAACAGCGGTTCTCAAACTTTTTTGTTCGCGGAGCCCTTATGTTCCTAAAAAAAATTACGGAGCCCCGAAAATCAGAAATGTCTATTTGAGTCTATTTTCTAACGAAATGATATCAATTCATACGATTTGCTTTTTATTTGTTTTTTCTGTAAAATATGACAACTTAATATACACAAATTATTTAATTAATTTAACAGTAAAAAAGAACATTCTATTTTAGTAATTTATAAAATTTAATATTTAGTGATTTTAATGTGATCCATGATGTTGGCTTTTTTTACTGACCAGTATTTTAATATTTAGCCTGGATTCGCATGTCTGCTTCCGCATGCAATTTATTACGATATTTTCTTTTCGTTTATGCATATGATGAAAATCCGGTTTCACACAGATGTGATGTTCCAAAAGGAAGAAGAGCTAATATAGCTTTTTTAGCCAGCGATTGATATTCTTTTGCAATACTGCTACTGTATCAAAAATCTGTTAATGACATTTTATAAAAATAAAGTTTTTAAAGAATTAAAGATGAATCGGTGGACGTTTCAATGAATTTTTCATATTCTGTTATAGAATGGATTTAATGAATACAGATATGCCCAGGGAGCCACGGAGCCCCTAGACTACTCTCGCGGAGCCCTAGGGCTCTGCGGAGCACAGTTTGAGAACCGCTGTCGTGGAAAAATATTTCGCGGACAGTAAACAAATATGTTTAAACGAGTCCATTTAACGTTATTACGTGTAATTTCCATACGTTTGTAACCGTGAAAATATGAAAATGACAATGATAAGACGGCCACCACCGGGCGGCCAATAAATGACAGTGTTCACTACCATTCGAGTCGTTTTCATACGCGTTCCACGCTGCGTGGTTAATCACGTACGAAAAATAAATACGTATCACTGCAACACGACAACCGTTAGCGCAACAATGATTTATATTCGTGTAACGATGACACATATAAATGTTTTTTAAACGGATATTCACACCGGGTTTATTCTCAACGATCGCCCGGTAATTCTGCGGTCAGTGTTAGTATAGTACGACGTGGTATAAAAAAGGCGTTGGGATCAAAAAAAAAAAAAAAAAACCAAAAAAAGAAATACAAGTGTAAAGACAGGACGCCGATAAATGTGAAACGCATAAATGATAAACGAACTAATACCGAAATAATTTTTCTATATTTAATATGTGTTCAACGTGTTCTCGCGTGTCGAATCGCAAGTGTGAGCGGGTATTACACACGTAGTTGGTATTTTACCACATGCGCGTCTTTATTTCGGCTTTAACGCGATCGACCAATACGTTCTCGACACGTACCTAGGTAATGAGCCGTGAGACGTTTCGAAGCAGTCGAGTTCTAAGTTGTAATAATGTACTTGGTTTTAAAAATGTGAGTTTAACTAGCTTACAAAGTGTTATTAATATAATATCACAAGATAAATGTGACGCCTGAATATAATATTTAAATGTTATAACAGCGTAGTCAAAGGATATTCGATCAAAAACGGTTTTATGTTTCGTAATGTTTACATGATTGCTGTTTGTGTAAGACGGCTGACGAACAATATTCGTAGATGACTGTCGTGTCTAACATAGTAATAGTATATTTTTACGTTGCGGCGGTATATTCCAATTATTAAAATTCGCAAAACCTGGTAGTACTGCAATGTGTAAGCATCGTGATTATTTAAAAATTATCTGAAATAAATTCGCCATTCGTATTTCGATTTATCCGAATGACATCAACAAGACGACAAGTTATATTGAATTTAAAGTTATTTTTTATCGCGAAAAAAAAAACGTCAAACCTCCATGTACGGTTCATTAGCCATAATCGTAGAATCACATGATAGAGGCACTTTCCCGAATCAAGAAACAAAAAACGTGATAATTTACTTCGAGTTCTTACAGACTTAGATTATATAGGCACAGCGTGTCGTATGGCGAAAATTGAACGCGACGGTTACCTTTTTTTCATACCGCGGCCAAGAGCAGTAAATTAGTAAATACTGCAAAACGTATTTTCCGAACAGCTCTTGTTTCGGCCACGGCCGAACGCAACGGTAAACAAACTCCATAATACAATAACGCGGAGTATACAAATAAATAATAACATTAAAAAGATAATATTATTCTTTGCGCGCATAACGAGCGAATAGAGGTTATTTTTTCCCTCTAAAATGACAAAAATACATCACGCAGCAGCAGTCTCGCATTATATTATTTTCCTATTGTTATAATTTATTATTATTATTTTTGTTCCGTGTATACTCGTTTTTACGATTTTAATCTTCGCAGAAACCGTCGGCAACGACGCAAAATCTCCTAGCCCGTTACAGAGCACGTCTGGTATGATAATTGACCTTTTAAAATAACTGTCGTCTCTACTGCTGCCGTCGCGTTATCCTTTTCTCCGGTCGCGGTGACCAGTCGTGTCACTCCGTCACCCACCGGCCCGAGAGCGCGTACTCGTTGCAAGCAAATAAGCTGGTATGGAACGAAATAAACGTCGGAGAATTAGTTCCAGCCCAGTTACCGGCCGAGCCAGAATTACGTCTCTCTCTCTCTCTCTCTCTTCCTCTCTCTGTGTACGTATATTTTCATTCTTCTCTTAAACGCATTATTATCGTTGTTATTATTCCTATACACATCTAAACGTCTCGTTGTTCGCCCAGCGATCCGTCCTCAAACGAGTGGAGAAGAAAAAAAACAAACAAACAAACGAAAAAAAACGCTCAATCGTCGCTAATACGACACACACCGACATACCTGAAATACACGACAGGCGCGCTGTACCGTATTCTTATTATTCTTATTATTATTATTATTATTATTATTATATTATTACATACACACGCACAAATCACACACATGATAATAATATGTAGGCCGCTTACCACAAACGCCGAGATGAGAGAAAGAGAGAGAGAGAGAGAGAGAGAAAATGAGAGAAAATTACTATACAAAATTCGAGTCGTACATGCGTGGTACCTATTCATAAGATCTGTCCGTGTCCGGGTGTCCGAGCTGTTGCTCTACACGGTCCGAGCTAAACGCGTATTGTATGGCCGACAGCGACAATTTGTAACGTCGTAGCATCATCGCGGTGCGCGATGGTCTCGTACTACGTATTATAGACGAGACGACTAAATTTTTATACCGCACGCGGTTCGTCGCCTCTTCCTCCGGCCCGAAATCGGATCACATCCGAAGACGTCCGCGCGCCGCTACGGCCGGCGACAGACGACACGATACGTGCGATGTGTAGACGCCGTAGTTTGGCGACACGTCCGCCGCGTGTATATATATAACACATAACAGTAGACGAACGGTATACGGGGTGTTACAGGTCTGTGTTTGACGTGGAGTGCAATGACTTTTGTTTTATTCAACGTTTTCGACTTGTCGTTTTTTTTTTTTCTAAAATAATTACTATTACTACTCTACCGCGCTTTGATTTGACAAAAAATAATTTTTCAACGGTTTTTTCACGAACTGTGACTTTTTAGTTTTCTTAAATGGTAACCATTATTGCCCATTGATAACAACAGTACAACACAATGTAATAATGTAATAGAAAACTTTTTTTTTTTTAATGCACACGATAGTTCAGAATACATAAAGCACTTGAAGTTACGGTGAAGAGTAACAGGATATGCCGCAAAAACAAATTTCCATTTTGAAGCCACTAGTACTCCACTGATCAAAATTTTAAATACTTGTGTTTCTAAAAATTATGGGTCTAATAATAGAATTTTAACATCGAGATTTTAAAAAAAATACATTTTCTTTCAAATTATTGTGTTACCTACATAGTGTTAGCATTTCAAAAAACTAAAAACTTAAAAATTCACGCAGATAAAATAGTCACTCAATTATTTTTTCATACAATTTGGGAGCATCAATTAAATATTTATTTTAAAAAGTTTGAAATCATGAATAAAATAAAAAATATTGCATAACCTTTTAAATTAGTCATACAGGCCTGTTACACTCTGTTAACATTCAAATATAAATGATGTATGTGTGTGTGTGTGTGTGTGTGTGTGTGTGTGTGTGTGTGTGTGTGTGTGTGTGTGTGTGTGTGTGCACTGTGCATGTGTGTATGTGTATCAAGTCATAGAGAGAGTGTATAGTGTATGGACCGTGTGTGGAATGCACAATAAAGACGGTGAAATAATTGCCGTTCGAGAAAAACTGTCACATGTTACGTTCTGACGAGTGCTTTAGTCAGCCAATTTAGAACCGTTACGATCGCACGCTTGTTTATTTTGCCGCCGTCAATGTAATTTTTTTCCCGGTATAAAACACGTAAGTACCTATAGGTACATAAAAGTATGTGTTTTCTTCCACGACAGTGATACTAAACCTAAATGGAATAAAGTCGCATTGACAAAATTTAAAAAAATTGAAGTGCATATAATGTACGTGCAGGTGAGATATAATAGGTTAGACTGCTGCACGTTATTTTTAAGAATTCTCTGTGAACTTGATTCCGCCGAAACCTGCACTGTTTTCGTTTTAAACATTAAAATTTTAAATACATACGTCATATCTATTTTATTTAACCGGCGGTGAGATAAATTTCTATTTTAAAAGTATTGTTCGATTTCGATATAATACATCAAAATCGTTTTGCCTGATATCGAAAATATAGAAAATAAATTGAATGCCAATAACAAGCAATAAACCGCATACTGTACACCTAACATTATACACACGTATAATCAAATATTTTGTCTAAGGAACAAGTATAGATAATTTATCAATAGAAAAGATCTAGGTGTCACTAATTCAATAATCGTAGAAAATAAATTTCCATGAAAGTAGCGCTTGCCATTTCCCACATTACACGCGTAAATATTTGTACACAATGAAGATATTGTTCTAGAAATAAACTATCCACAACGCATAGGAACACAAACTCAGATGATACACAAAATATCGAGCTAAATAAACAATTGTTTTTCTTTCATTCCACGTTGTTTGCAAAAATGTTCACCGACTTTGGTGAATCGTAAAAATTGAAATGCTACTACTCAACGTCACGATAGCAGTGGTTAGTACACTTACCAAATAAAAATGTATGAATTTCTCATATTATTAGATCTTCGTCTCGAGTAATAATGTGGATCTTGTTTACGAAAATTCACTAGAAGCGTATAAGTGAGGTTAAAATCCCACTCGGCCAATATTATTATCAGATAGAGAGGGCTTTGCAAGGATACGCCACTATTTAATATATATATAGGTAGGTATACGATATACAGAATATGAATAACAAATGTATTATAAATAAATCAGTATCTTTTATTTATTTTTTATTTTTATTGAGACTAGAAAGCGTACCTACTAACTACACCTTAACAAGTCGTCCATCTTTTCCAAAAATATATGGTATAAAATAGTATCACATTTTGTTGAAAAAAAAATACTTTCTTGGATTAATATCTGGTTTAGGAATAGGTACAATAAATAACGATAGTAACACGAAAATGATAAATATAATATATAGAAATCGGTTTGATGATTTTTTTATTGAATTTCAGAGAGGGTGATACATTAATATGATGATTGATGAACAACCGAAAAACTCTTATTTCTATTTTCAAAATAGAAATAACAACTATTACCTAATTTTTAATGTTTTATGTTGACGGTGAGATGTCATTGATAACTTTAAATTTCTGGTTTGAAAAATTTGGAAAAAAATTAATTCTTTTCGTATTTTCGAATTGTCGATATTGTGAAAAATGAGAATTTAAAATGTTTGCTGTTTTGCACCAAGTGACAAACAGACGCGTCAGTGGCGCATTTTCGTAAAAACGTGGCCAAAACTCAATAAAATAAAAGTAGCCCTGTATTACTGATTATGGTGGTAAATTTATTGTAGATTACATATCAGAGAACAAAGTTCAGGTAGATAAACATTAATAAAATAATAACATAGCACTATACACTTATAAATGACACATAACTGCAAGCAATATCTACTCGTGTTTCCAATTTACAACGATCTAGTTATTTTGTTTAGAACAACGTTATATTTATTTAAACAATTAACTTTTTTCTTTTTCGATAATTATTCATAACATGGATGCTATACCTGGAGGTAATTATGTTTTTTTTTTATAATATTTCAACTAAATGTGTTTAATTTTACAATAACACATCTGAAATTTATGAAAAATATAGGTACTTAATCAATATTTAATTACTTTTTAAGTTATGGATCAAGACCGAGCAACTTAAAATTGTTATTGATATTACAGTGAAACCTCGCTAAGACGGAACCGCTCGGGACCAACAAATGTTTCCGTTGTAAAGAGTTTTCCGTCATAGAGAGGTAGAAAAACAAGAAGTTGGCCGACCGGTGGCTATTGAGGTTTTCCGTTATAAGGAGGATTCCGTCTAGTAGAGGGTCCGTTATAGAGAGGTTTCACTGTAATTGTATTAAGTATCAAAAGTAAAATAAAATTTAAATCAGCTGCTATTATCTGCGACATTGTTCATAATCACTCTAATTGTACAAAATTTGTATACCTGTTTGATAGAAAAAAAAAACCTTATATTATAAGTTTATGTAATAATTATCTTAAAAATATCCACAATTTTTAAAATTTGAATTTTATTTTCAAGCAGCTTTTAATTATATCTATTAATTAGATATGTAGCATATATGATTTGATAAATCATCTTAATCATCTAAACAATGTTGACTCTATGTCAACATAGATGAATCATTATAGATACACTAAAGCCTGGGTTTGGTTCTTCAAATGATGGAAACACGGCTCGAAAATTTTTCGAAAATTCTCTTGTATCATCTTCCATAACTGGTATAGACGAAGACAGTTCTACAATTTCAAGTTATACTTTTAACCATGTCCAGTGGTTACGATATAAATAATGATAAATTAAAAATATATACTCTACAAACGGCAAGAAACTATGTTCAAAAATACCCGTGGTACCCTATGCCTACTACTGTTCATGAAATTTTGATTCATAGCTCAGAAGTTATCGCGTCGTCTATTTTGCCTATTGGCCAGCTAACCGAAGAAGCACAAGAGGCACGGAATAAAGATTTATTAAAAAAATACAGACAAGATTTTTCACGTAAAATGTCAAGAAAGAATACCATAGAAGATGTCTTCAATCGACTTCTTGTTACATAATATCCATATATATATATATATATATCTAGTTTAATAACATTACCAAAAACAAATTTAAAGCGATTCCAAAAGAAGTAATAAATCTAATAAAGTCACCTATTATACTCGATACTGAAGAAAATGAAACATTGACAAATTTTAGCGATTCAAGTTCAGATTCATCAGATACAGATACGCAATCAAATTATAGTACTGACATTTACGATTTTTCATAGTCCAGTAAAATAAATATCTATAAATAAATACTGAAATAAAAAATATTCTTTATCCAAGTATAGTATAATATGTAAAATTTATTTTGTAAATATTCAGAAAATACTTTTAATGTTTAAAATACATTAAATAAGTATGATTATAATATTTTCATTTTTTTACAATAAATCTCATAAAAATGTTTATTTTTTATTTCAATTTAACTTTATAAATGTTATCAAATAAATATACATTCTATATTTAATGGTAATTCTATAATCTATTTTGTTGTTTTTGGCCACGTTTTCACTAAAATGCGCCACTGTGAGACGGGGGAGGGGGCACACCCTTGATCCGGTGTCGGTCGTCTACAATTCACAGTGAACACCGAAAAACGTTCCAGTGATCTTGTTTAACGACAGTCAAATTAGATCTACTTGAAACGTGTATTATAGTTTATACGTCCAACTATGTGATATTATAATCGTTTCATCGCATTAATTTCGCCGTTTAAATAACCATGTACATTTACTACGCCGTGTCGCTCGACTTAATAGCACGACGTACCGTTTAAATCAAGTTATGCGACCAAGTGCACGATTTATATTCTGCGCTGTAAACGCATTTATTATAATTATTATCATTTTAGGTTGTTTACGACGGCAGACGAACGTATCCAAAGCCCAAGAGTAGAACGGTGCAAAACCCGAAACCGGCCAGACTGGAGAAACGCCCGGAAAGAAGACCTTCGGACGACGTGGACGTGCACAGGGCGTACACGGGCATGGACAGAGAAATCGTCGAGGAGTTTATTTCCGTGACCATGGACCCAAAACACTACAACTGAAGCCGGGGTGTTGTCGGGAACGCGAAGTTTGGACATGTGCTATCACGACGTACTGCAGTGTCGCCGACCATTTGTATGCGGACGTATTCTTCGCGGTACAGACCTACCGCAGACACAATGACTCCCGACGCAATGCCCATTCGATGATGGTTTTCCAAAATACTAAAATAACACTATAACGCATATTCTATATATTTATTTATAGTGTGTAAATATATACATATGTATATATACATAAATTACATTGTGTATAACTATGATTTAATTGTGAACACAATGCGTGTGAGATGTATGATTGATTTAGTTCATTTATAGTAAATAAAATAATATATTTATAAATTTATACTCGAATACGTATTTCATAGGTTTTTAATAGGCAATTTAAAACCTTACAAACATTCGGTTCAGTGCAGGAGCGTATTTTGGGGGGTGAACTGTAGTGATGGGCGATTTATATCTCCACAAAAATATATACAAAATATATCAGGTAATACATAATGGTCAATGTATCAGTGTAATATTGTGATTAGTAGTTAGGTATTAATCTAGAAATATTTTAAATCGGAGATATTTTTGACTAGGGATATTTTGTCGGAGATAATTTGACCGGAGATATTTTGACCTGGAACCGATTTGAAACGATCTTTTTCATGTGATGAATCGATTTTTTGAATCGATCTCTACGATCCGATCTTTTTTATGTGAATCGATTCATTTTTGTGAATATCGAATCGAATCGTTGGACGATGGATGTAATGTGATTTTTATGTGAATTTGATGAAGTTATTGTGGGTCACACAATTCTACAACAGTATACAGTATACACTATACACAATCCAGTGGCAAGTGATGGGTAGGGTGTTCCTTAGCCATATGAGAAAAAAAAATAATGATATTTTTTTGGTCTTAACCCCTAAGTCGGTGTGTATACATATAAAAATGAACTGCAAAAAAATTTAGGTCAATCAAATAAAGTTAACCCGTGCCGACTTGAAGTTAAAGTTTGAGCTTAATAGATTTTTAAATAATTTTAGACAATTTTTGTATTTCCGTAAATATTATAATATATTATTTCCGTATATATGACCATCACTGATGGGCGATTTGAATCGATCTTTTTGTATAATATATTCTATACCTATAAATAACATCCGAAATCAAAGAGCCATTGGAGAACTAGCACTGATATACCTTGGTTAATAACTAATAGTTATAGTCCGCAGGCACATTGGAAAGCGTTGCGCGGTGAGCGATGAGCGTTGACGAAAATAAATCAAACACGGTAATTTTATCGAAGTTGTGTACACTAATCTTGGGCGTTGAGCGTTGCGTTGCGTTGTTTATTTTTCAAGACGTCTTGAATTATGAGCGTTGTTTTAATTTCTATTTCCATGTTTGAGAAAAAGCTATTGTAAAACAATGTTGTTATCAATGTAATAAAACATTCATTTGTAATAAATTATGAGTCATGACTTATCTAAGTGTCACTTAAAGCCTTTCGGTTGCAGAAATTGGTTTTTTAAAATGTGTCGTTTTTTTTTTTTGGTTAATTTAAATTTTACTTTGGACCACATTAAGTCAAAAGTCTCTCTTGGCATACGTAAACAATTTAAAAACCTTTCACTATCTCTTCTTAATTCGTTATAAATATGATGAAACTCGCCGAATTCATTACGTTTTTTTTTTCATTTCGTGAACACTCCTTCTATGTTTTTTACTTCGAAAGCGATTTCGTAAAAATGTATTTTCGGTAATTTCAATACGTTGAACTTTTTAACACAATACCATCGTGATAACTGCAGGTGACTCAAATATTATAGACAACGCTTATTGCGGGCTGTTTAGTGTACACACTTCATCGCTCACCGCTCAACGATCGTCGCTCATCGCCCACCGCTCACCGCGCAACGCTTTCCAATGTGCACGCGGCCATGGGTTTTAAATTTTCAATATATAAACTAAACATTTCGAACAATAAAATTGGTCAAATTATATATTCGTACCACACTACAGCGCAACATAGCAAAGAACGCCATCTTGGAATCGGAAAAGCTGCAAATTTGGGTTTTTCCTTTGAATCGATCTTTTAACAGATCGATTCTTTTGCCAACAATTTTTTTTTGGATCGATATTTTCATTCCGATTTAACAAGTTGACTGACAAGGTATTTTCAATGAACTCATTCTACACGCTATGAGAGTTAAATAATTTAATACTCAACAGTTTTTCCATCTGTTTCGTCTGAAATATCATGGTTTATCATTGTATAGCCTGGTTACTTTTGTTACTAAAAATGGATTTTAGTGCTACACGTCAATTTTTATAAAAATATCAATTGATTTAAATGGATTTCGGTATAAAAATAAGTGAGAGTTAAATTTAACTCTCGTTGCCTATTACAATATTTTTATAACTTTCCTATGTATTTTCATCTTATTGTCATTAATTGTATATACCAACTAGTGTTTATAATCAATTATACCAGTTATTTTTGTTTTGGGCATATTATTGATCAATATATATTGATGTTGTCTAATTTACGATGTTATAAATTGTGTCATCAGTCGTGTATGTTTATTACTTGTACTTATTGCACATATTTTACTGTGATTTTTATATTTTTTTACGTGATACTACAATTTGTTTTTAAAGTAATTATTACTTTAAAATGGATGAAAAACGTAATGTCGAAATGTCAGATAATTCAGATGATGATTGGTCATCAGACGAAATAGATGACTCGGATGCTAACGCCGATTTCATTCTAGAAAAGAAAATAGTGACTCTGAAACGAGTGTTGAAAATTATACTGATCGACCAACGTGTAGCCAAAGTGTGAAAAATTATGCACATGAACAGGTATTTACTGCCACAACTAAATTTAATAATTATTTTATTAATGTGAACGACTTAAATCTTGATATTTTTATTTACCTATATTTTATCTTACATAATACTTCCCTCACATAATATAGGCTCAAAATTAATAGGGATTTATAAAACAAGGTTTTTTTGGTTTTAATAATTTATTACAAACAAAATTATTTTTCTTGAGTTTTACGTTTTTGACTGAAAATATTTTTAAAAAAATAAAAAATTTGGCATCCTTAAAGCATACTATACACAATTAAAACACATATTTATTAAATTTTCAGGATGAGAGGGTGATTGAATTAGATTTAAATTGGAATAGGATTGATACTTCTGAAGAACCAACACACGCGCCTAATGTTCATAATATAAATAGAAATGACCATATTGCAGTTAGGGGTAATGTAAACGACGCAACTTTTGTAAATTTTACCTATAATTCTTCAAGTGAAGAAGTAGGTACTAATCCTGATATTATTGAAACTATGGTCGGTAAATCTCCACTGGATTATTTTTCACTTTTTGTGGATGAAGAAATTTGGAATCTACATATATTATTAACAACTGAAACCAACAGATATGCTGCCCAATTATTGTTAACTCCACTTAGACCTCATTCTCGCCTTAGATATTGGGAAAATACAGATAACAAATAAATGAAATTATTTTTTAGCTTTAATTATTTATTTATTTATTTATTTTAAATTTTAAACGGGCCAGGCCCAAATACATAATTATTATATAGATATTGTATTATTATGTGGATTTGATTAGCTCCTTTACCAACTATAGCCAAATATATGGGGGAAAAGGTATATATACTTCGAATAATCCAAAATATAATATGAAACTTAAAAGGTTTGAAATATAACTCAGAACTTTTCATTTTAGTAATAAAGATTATTCAAAGTTCAAGGCCTAATTGATTTTTTAGTATCAAAATATAAATATTTTTATATACCAGAAGAAGACCTATGTATTGAACAGTCAATAATACATTTTGTCGGCAGACTTTCTTTTCGCCAATATATTAAAAATAAACATCACCGATATAGTATAAAAAATTTTAAGATGTGTCGGGTGCATACACCCTTGGATTTCGAGTATACGCTGGCAAAGAAGCTACTCTAGGTCAAGAAATATCTACAAAAAAAGTAATTGAAATGACTAATGAATACTTTAATTTTGGCAGAACAATATATACTGATAACTGGTACACTAGTTAATGTACATTTGGCGCATCAACTTTTGGATAACAATACACATTTAGGGCCGATTTCACCAACACAGTTAATCACGGTTAACTCATCTTAATCACGATTAACACTGGTAACCAGAGATTATGGATTTCACCATACTTACAGGCATAGACTACAGGTCTATGCCTACAGGCTACTGATACCTTAGCTACTGTATTTTAATTTAATTATTATCAAGAACTGTTTCCTAGAAAAAACAAGTCATTCAACTAAAACACAATATTTTATGTTACAATTTTAGAAATAATCATGTTTTTAAAGATAGTTAACTGATAGTATTGCATCCTTACAAATATTTCAGAGGCAGCAAATGTACCTCTCGATTTCCTGTAATACTATATAATAATCAGCCATTAAACAGTCTTCAGCCTAAATTACAAAATACGAAAATGGGTCCAACAAATCTTAGAGTTTTTATATTAAGCTTTTATTTATATCAGGACAATTTTTTCACCAAACTATCACGTTTAATCCACTCAAATGACTACTCATGTAACCCAGAATTAGCTGCAAACATAATACCTATTAATTTATGTTTATAACTAAAATCTAATGTATAGACATAATGACTACTCAATAAGAATTATCATATTAGGTATGTAAGTAAATATTATTAAGGAATTTTGGTTTCGCAAATAATCTTTTAAAAACTTTTTAATTATGGTATCCATAGTGTTATTATTTTTATAAAAATTGGTGAGTATGAAAATTAGGTTGATGTATAGTATAATAATATGATTGTTCATCATTTCTTGTTTCAATTATAATAATAGTTTAAATTGATATTCAATAAACATGAACCATTTTAATTTTTAAGTTTTAGTAAATTATTTTTCAAAGCTCCACCAACATCCAATGTTTTACCATCAAAATTATTTAACTCCATGGCATAAATATATTATCATAATATTGTTACATTAAGTTTTTTATACTTACCCGAGACAATATATTCATCCACTATGTAAAACCAGATTTCTTCTCTTAAGGCACAACTTTGCTGTATTAATATATATATATATATATATATATATATATATATATATATATATTTTTATATATATATATATATATTTATATATATATATATATATATATATATATATATATATATATATATAAAACACAATAAATTAATGATATGTTAGACGTTTTTCTATAGTCTTACGAAAATATACTTTTTAACTTAATTTTTCACAGTTTAATGGAGACAACCAATCAAAAAAAGATCTAACATAAACTACTAATAATTAAAACTAATTTAAAAATGTATTTGATACCATTGGTACACGGAAACGTCGTGATTACTGGCACACAATTATTACTTAATAGTACAAAGAAATTACATTTAACACAATTGTATACTTCAATTTTAGAAAAAATCTTTGACACTCAGCCCTCAGGTGAAACTCAGCATTTTTAAGAACCTAAACCACATACTTTAATGAATCCAAACTATTAAATCCCGTCTTTCAACTACAACTTTAGTTTAAATAAATCTTTTTTTTTTTCAAAGTGATCCTAAATCATAGTATACGATTTACGATTACAGAAAACATTTCTTGTAACAGAAAAAGGTAAACATTACACACAGCACTTAATAATGAATTAATATTTGATTTGAACGATAATAATGAATGATTAATGTAAAATAAGGGATTCGAAAAAAGAAAATACAAGGCTAATATATAGTAAATCTTCACACAAGTTCTATATTTCGTCAATACAATAGTCATTACAAAAACGGAATATAAATTGTAAAAATAATTAATTCAAAACTAATACCTACTATAGTGCAAGTGGCCACAAAACTTGGAGGGGAAAATTTGGTAAACCAAGTTTTCTGTCTAAATTTATTAGCTGGTAGTTACTTTATTTTCTGCATTTAAATTTTAATATAGCCTAGTTATTTTAGTAGCCACATGCCCTACGGACTACATGAAATATTTTACTTATAACTAGTTTATCAATATGATTAACAATAACATTAAAATAGTTTTTTTTATGTACATATGATATAGTACATATGTACTATGTTTATGCTATAATTTACGAACATAATAAAATAATTTAAAATACATACAAACACACACACACATTGTATTATTAATTAATTTTGTGTAGGTAAATAATCTATTCAAACTACGAAAAATTTAATCAGTCTATTTTCTATTTTGAATTAATTCTATAAAGCTATATTTGGGTTATTTAACAATGAGGAAGACCAAAACATATTATTTATATGGCAAGTTCTCAAATTTTGGAATTCATTGAATAAAGAAAGGAAATAGTTAATGTATGCTATTTTATACAAAGCAAAATAAATACCAAAATTAAAATTAAATTAAAACTAGTAAAGTAATTTCGGTTAATATTGCACCATTTCATGATGTGAGTACTTTAAGTCTAAAATACATATACATATATTTTTTTTTTATGTGACTAACTTAAGTAAATCATTATATAATAATGTGAAATATATACAATATAATGGCAATATTTTTACGCTTTATGTTATTTACATTATTATAACATATTTTTCCAATGTAGGTAATTAATTACTACATCGGTAACAATATTTTAGCATAAAAAAATATACTACTATTACTTGTTTAATACATATTGAATTTCATATCCTAAATCTAATTCTAAGTTGATTTAAAATAATAGTGTTCTCTATACATAGGGCACGCTCACACACTTAAGCCTTTATAAACATTATGTTGATTTATATAATTTTATATTTCAAATGGCTACAAAAATTATGACAACAATTTGTTAAAGATAATAAGTAATAAGTAAAATTTCCAATACACACGAAAAACCATGACAAATCATAAATATATGTAAAAAAAAAAAATAAAAATAAAAACTAGTAATGTCACCAAAACATTACTACATTTACAACAAAAAGTATAAAATTAAAATAATGTTCAAGTGTTAAATGTGAAAACAATCAGCCTTCAATGGCTAATTGTACATTAATTTAACTTGCAGTGTTTTGAGAATTAATAAATTGAGTCATCGACCTTAACGACGCAAAAATATCAGTTAAACGACTACCAGACACATCATATAATCCCATCAAACATACTTACCTGGGCCTAAGAAGCATATTATTGTAAGGGCACAAATCAATTTTTAACTCTAAAATGTCTGTTTTAAAAGACTTACATTAAACTTTAATAAAAAAAAAATTAATGATATTCAAATACTTATAACTATAAACCATAGTTTTTATTATATTTAATACATTTAACGAATTTAACGAATTTATTAATTCAAATCACAGAAACTTAAAAAAGTAAAATTTTTGATAAATTGAATATTTTACACCTCGATTAAAATTTTAATTCTTACGATTCTGGTTTCAAAGTACACATTACATAAAACTATTTATTTGTATTAATAATATCATATTATAATATATATCTATACAAACTTAACAAAGTGGTATATACGAAGAATATATTATAATTATTAGATATTATTTTTACTTATTAATTAAATTGATAAATAATAAGTGAAATAAAAGTGTAATATTACAATTTTAATTCACTAGTTTATAATATACAAGTTTTAGTATATTTTCAATGGTAAATATAAGAATATCATTAAAATTAGAATTTTGAAAATTATAGAACAAAAAAAAAAAACTTTTAATTAAAAATGTTATCAAAATGAGTTTCATTCAATGATTTTATTTTATGCGATTCATTTAGTTTCTTTTTTTTATAAATAAAAAAAGAGAATTTTCAAATTTATTTTAAATTCTTTATATATTTGTTATATAAATGTATACATATAAATGTATACATTTAACTGTATTATTGACACAATAAATGATTAATATTTTAATGTTAAAAGCTCCCTTTTATGCTTCTAAGGCACAGTCCAAGAAGCAAAAGTACGAAGTATCACTGTCAAGAGTTAAATAAAATGGCAATAATAAGCCATGTTAATTCATTAATTTTTGTAACACAAATCCAAAAAATTTAATGAGATCATCATCAGTGCTCACACATATAATTTATATGTAGATTTCAGTAGTTTCGCGCGCAATACAAATTAAGCCATTGTAGCTGCCATTATAAATATACATGAGGTCATATTATATATATACAATGATATTCACAAAGATAGGTTCGTTGCTCAAGGGTGTTCAAATATTCAATAAAATCATACATAAACAAAATTGTAAATGTAGTAATAAAAAAACAAAAAATGTTTAAATAAAACAAAACCAACGAAAATCATAATTTTCTTCAAAAAAAACCACACTATTTTCGACTATGAAAAAAAAACAAATAAAAAATGAATGACGATATCAAAGTGGAAAATAAAAATAATATTTTCAGAAAAAAACAAACAGAACGAAATTGGAAATAAAAATGTCGTAGTGTCCGAACTCCAAGAAGTTTACGTGACTGCGGCCAATAGGCTAGCGGCGGTTGGTGGGGGAAGATGGAGGTTTGGAGGTGGAGGAAGAACAGGCAGTCCAACTTGTGTGCCCACACTGACAGAGTGCTGAGGCATTGGATGGGGCTGATGCAGGCCGATCATTTCCGATACATTTTCTTGCTTCATCAAATGTTTTAACATGAAAGATGCATTGGTGCCATGGTCTTTCGTAAACTGTCCAGATTGGAATTGCTGTTTAGTGTTGGTGTGACTTCGCCGGTGCGACACTAAGTGTCCTTTGCACATGAAATCCTTGGGGCACAGATCACAACGAAACGGACGATCGGCCGGCATGCCCTTTTGATGGGACCTCTGGTGGAACAGGAGGTTGCCCTTGAGGCGGAACGCCTTGCCGCAGTCGGTGCACACGTACGGACAATCACGGGGATGGGTCAACATGTGTTCGAGCAACGGTTCCTTGGCAGAGAACACCTCGGAGCAGATGATACAATTGTACTCTGCCCCCGGCGCGTGCTGGCGCACGTGACGTTTCAGATGTTCTTTGCGTGCAAAGGTTCGATTACAGAATTCGCAAGCGTGTGGCGACTCGCCTGTGTGAATACGAATATGACAAGTAAGATGTTCTTTGCGCGTAAACGTTTTAGGACAAAAATGACATCGGTGTGGTGACTCACCAGTGTGCTGACGGATGTGGTTGGTCAGGTTCTCTTTTCTGGTGAATGACTTCATGCAAAAAGTGCACTTGTGCGGCGATTCGCCAGTATGCCGTCTGATGTGGTTAACCAGATGATCTTTACGAGTGAACGCCTTTGGACAATACTGGCACGGGAACGGCGTTTCTCCTGTGTGTTGACGCTCGTGGTAAACCATGTGGTCTTTACGCGTGAATGATTTCGAGCAGTAATTGCAGTGGTGAGGTGTTTCACCTACACAGTGGACCAAACAAAAACCCATGTCAATCAATCAACACACACACGCACACACACACACACACACACGAATATTTAAGTATATATATATATATATAATAAAAAAAAAAAAATTGTAAAAACTCTTATTTTAGTGCCCACTTAAGACTAACACCAACCCTTTATAAAATAGGGTGATAAAAAAACTTATTCTCTCATTCTCCTCTTTATTTTTTTTTCACCAAACTTGGTAATAAATAATATATAAATATATATACATATATACTTATGTACGTTCAATAATACATACATACATATATTTATACATATATATTTTAATGTTATGTTATATGGGTTTTGATTTGGTCCACACTAACATTTAGCACAACTGTGCAGAAATCTACCAGTTAATTTGCAGTCATATTATTTTATTAGGATAATTTTAAATTTTGCAAAAACAATTTAAACTAGGATTAATAAAAAATAAAATAAAAAAAGACAACAATGGTACACCTTGTTTCACATCATTATAAATTAAGCAATTACAACTAATGTGTAATTGAACACAAATGTTTTATGCTTTTAAGACATTCAGAACAACAGAATTTCAACAAACAAAATATTATTTTTCTTCAATTTTTTTTTTTTTTGAAAAATACATAACCTACAAATAACATCAAAATAATTTTCTTACATAATTTAAAGTTCATAACTTACAGATCAATAAAAAATATTTAGTATTTATCGATTTAAGGAATTTAATTAGTTAATATATTATAATGTACCGGTGACCATTGAAACTTATTTATGTTGCATAGTATTTATAACATCTAAATATTAATCTAATTTATGTGGAATTTGAAAACATTTAGGAGATAATTTTTCATAAAATACAAAGAATGGCTCAATTCAATTAACGATTTGTACTAAATGTTGATTAATATCATACATACATACATACATGCATATATATATATATATATATATATATATATATATATTATTTTAAATACAATATCATATAATGTGCTAAGCTAAGAAACAATGTCATTAAACGCTTAATTCAGTTTGAAAAAAATTATTTCAGGTAATTTTTTCTAAGAAAAATGTTTTTCATTTAATAACATCAAATGAACTGTAATAGAAACTTAAAATAGATTGATATGATTTATATATAACTAATATAAAGTAAAATGAGAATTGTGTTTTGCAACTTACAATCATATTATAAATAAATAAAATCAATTTATAATGTATTGAAATAATTAAAACTAATTTATTGTAATCAAAGTTGATAAGATTAATAATTTTATAATTGGATTTGGTATACATGAACCATATCATGTTTTTATTAATGAATAGTTTTATATAAAATTTATCCATTTTTTTTTTTTTGTTTTATATGCGGTCACCAAATATACTTATAAATATAAAAACCATAATTCTAAGTATATAGATAAAAAGTATATGCAATATTGTCAAAAGAATTTTGATGTTCTGTCTCAGCTTTATACATAGTAAGAATTAAATCAAAGGACTATTTTACATGAAAATAGCAATGCATGTTATGATTGGAATAAGCGTACCATTTGTTGCTAATTGGCGTAACCGACAATTTAGGCCCCCGCTTAGAAAAAAGTTAACCATTGAGTTCTTTTCACTAATCCTGATTTGAGATTTGTGTCATAAATGGGCACATAAAATAAGAACATTTGTTTGAGATATGCTGAGTAATAATTCATATATTGTATCTTAAGACTATAAATAGTAATAATTTCTCTATAAAATAGTAAAATGTTTATATAATATATATATATATACATAGTAATATATATAAAAACAAACACATTTTGTGTGCAAGTTATGAGATTTCTGCCTGGCATAACAGTTATGGGGACAAAAAAATCACAGTTTTTATGTTGTGTGCGATCACAAAATTATTGAAAAACTTACAACTAATAATAAATTCTTGATGCTTAATTACATTAAAGTCACAATATACGTGTCAAATAAAATGATTAAATCCATAAAACCTAAAATATATATAGTAAATAAAAAAAAACCAAAGAAGTTGATTTCTACAAAATAAAATTATTACTTTATTAAAAATTTACATAAGAATGAAAGTTGTATATTAGATAATATAATTCTAAAAATAAATAAATTGTTAATATTTTTACCTTTACCAATTAATAATATTCTAAGAAAATATATTAAAAATAAACATATACATTAAAAACTTAAAGATTAAAAAGTAAGACTAAAAGATATTCAATTGTTATTAATAATGAAATAATTAAATTACACAATTTTTTTAAACTAAGTTATACATGATGAAAAAAAATCAGCTCAATGCATTAAAAGGTTTCATACTAAAGATAGCTTATTCCATAATATATTTGTATTTAATAGATATTAATATATAATGTATTATACAAAATATATAGTCATCATTTTTAAATCAAAGAATTATATTATTCTAACCGTCATTTAGTAATTTATAAAACTATTCCATTCCTCATTATTTTATGTAGAATTAAATACCTTTATCAAAGCGAATAAGAACACCAAACTTGTAAACTACAGAAATTTAAGAAATGTACCTCATAAAAAAAAAAGGAAATCCTGATTTGTCAGTATTTTTTTTTATGTAACAGCTGCCAATAAGCTGGCTCTAGAATGTGGAGTTATATGCTCATTGTTCTGTGGAGATGGTAAAGTGACTTGCGTTCCCACACTAACTAACTGGGCTGTCTGAATACTAGTTCCACCATCTTGTTGCTGTTGATGTAAAGTTATTAATTCAGTTCCATCACCACCTTCTTGTTTTACTAAACCTTTGAGTACAAATGAACCATTGCTAATCTGAATAGTTGCAGGAAAATGAGAATTTTTTTCTAAAGTACGTCTATGAGGCATGTCATATTGTATGGATCTTTCTGTTTGATTGGTTAATTGATGTATGTTAACTAATTCTCCTTCTTCCTTACCATTCTTAATAACAAAAGAATTATTTCCAATTATTTGAATCGTAGCTGGGAATGCAGTTGTTTGCACTTTTGGGTTAGTGTGGCTACGGCGATGTGAAACTAAATGACCTTTAAACATGAAATCTTTAGGACAGAGATCACACTGGAAAGGCCGATCCATAGGCATACCTTTTTGATGGGAACGTAAGTGAAACAAAAGATTTCCTTTAAGCCTGAATGATTTCCCACAATCAGTACATACATAAGGATAGTCTTGTGGGTGAGATGCCAAATGTTCGAGCAATTGCTCTTTGGTGGGCATAGTTTCATCACATATAAGACAGTTATATTCAGAACCAGGAATATGTTGGCGCATATGACGCTTCAAATGTTCTTTACGTGTAAAAGTACGATTACAAAATTCACAAGCATGAGGTGATTCGCCTGTGTGAATACGAATATGACAAGTAAGGTGTTCTTTACGCGTAAAGGTTTTAGGACAAAAGTGACATCGGTGTGGTGACTCACCCGTATGTTGGCGGATGTGGTTGGTCAGATGCTCCTTTCTCGTAAACACTTTTAAACAATAAGTGCATTTGTGTGGAGACTCGCCTGTATGACGTCTGACGTGGTTCACCAAATGATCCTTGCGAGTGAAAGCCTTTGGACAGTACTGGCACGGGAACGGCGTTTCCCCTGTGTGTTGACGCTCGTGGTAAACCATGTGATCTTTACGCGTGAACGATTTTGGGCAGTAATTGCAGTGGTGAGGAGTTTCACCTATACAGTGGACCAATAAACATATTAGCTAAATGTCAAAAGACAAAAAACTTTGTTCAAGTTAAGTTACCACATCATAATATGTTTATTTTTTATGTAAATTTAATAAGTCTTCTGGATAATATGAAAACAGAAAAATGACTAATGAATTTTTATTGGTCCACTATATACCAATTACACTAGAGCGCTAATATCAATACTTATTTTTTTAATACTTCCTATACAATTTTTTTTAATACAATACCAAAAATCTTGTTATATTAACCTATTTTGCTTGTTTTATTCTAATTCAGAAGTCAGGACATAGACAAATTTTATTGACACGCACACAACATTATTGATTAGGCTACAAACCAATATATTCCTAAATAAGGCATTTTCGAAACAAAATCAATGAACCCAGAATTAATACCATTATATTTTGGTTCATTATTTTTGTCGGATACGCTTAAAATAAACAAAATTAAAACAAACAGGCACCTGAACGAAAATGAAATAGTTAAACACTATCAACCAATAAAAAAAAAATATATATAAAAATTATATATATATATATATATAAAAAAAACCGAAAAGAAAACTCAATGGAACGAAATAATAAAAACAAAATAAAAATTAAAAAAAAAAAAAAATGGGAAGAAATGTTAATCTTAAAGAGCAATACAACTTACGATAAGTAGAAGGACCAGGCTCCATGTTCATAGAATATTCGGCAGCGTTTTGTATACCACCTATAAACCGTTCATATTTTTCAAAGAACTAGACTACTTTAGTAAGTACATCAAAACATCAAAATTGTAAACAAATTTTGTATCACAGTGACACACAACCCTTGGAACTATTATGGGCAAATTTAATACATTATGTAAAAACCTACGAACCAAATAAATAGGAACTCTGTAATTTTACTAAGTTAAATTTCTGATATAATAAATTAATTCTATACTTTCAAGATTTTAATCTCATCCATCAATATTTTTATTTAATTTGATTTTATTTAAATAATAATAATCAATATTTACTAATTTACTAACACAAAATCATGCAATAAGAATAATAAATAATAATAATAAATAAACAAACATATTTCTCATCCTAAAAATATGTCTCGATTTTATGGAAAATAAAGTAATCCTAAAGATCCAATCCATGATCAATGTTGTTATAAACGTGCAATCATTTGATTGAACTGAAAGGCCAGAATGAACATTTAAAATTACCATAGGAAATAAATTCAAACATAATTTCCTTAATGAACTAACAAAACAAACAAAATATAGCGCTCTAGTGCAATTGAAAACTACAAACTAATTATATATATTTAATAAATTTATGTTAAGATTAAGTGTAAGAATAATGAAAATCACGTACATCAAGTTCTTTATGTCTTCAATTCCTACATAGAAGACTGACTAAAATATTAAAACTTTAAAATTCATCAGTCATAACTCTATAAAAAATTTGAAAAATACAAAATCTGAATTAAGAGTAAATTGAGTATTGAAAATAATTTTTGACGAAACTTGTTTGAAATTAAATTTTTTCTACTAATAACACAAAATTTATAGTTTACCTCAATTCAAAAAGAGAATAGTTCATTATATTTGATAAATAATATTTTTTAATAAGTTGCAATTTCTCAAAATTATACAATTGAACAGACTATTTACTCAAGCATCAACTTTTCAACTTGATTTGAAATTAATCAATTTAACTGAATAAAATAATTTAAAATAACTTAACAAGTGTATCACAGAAACTATTTGTTTAATAAACATATACATCAGAAA
The DNA here is from genome assembly GCA_027580255.1 of Therioaphis trifolii. Taxonomy (NCBI): domain Eukaryota; kingdom Metazoa; phylum Arthropoda; class Insecta; order Hemiptera; family Aphididae; genus Therioaphis; species Therioaphis trifolii. The sequence goes on along the minus strand of CM050406.1, from coordinate 12,731,612 downwards.
ATAACACAAGTATTTTCATTCAAACATCAAAAGACAAACTGGCTTTTTATACTGAAAATAACAAAGTACAGCAACATTTTTAAGTATAATAATTAAAATATATACTAAGAGCTACATTGATAATACCTAACTTGAACAGGTAGAAAACTCTTACTTTATGTATATCTTTTGAACTAAATTTTAAAACTAAATAGAATAAAATTTGCTCAACTATTTTTATTTCAGAGAAAAATTTGAGAACATTTAATAATTGTAGGGTTGTAATTTAATTTTAAATGCTAATTATGCAGTTGAAGAAACAGTGAAATGCAATGTAGCCAATGAAATAACGCTAACTCAATTAAAATAATTCAGTGAATTAATTATCTAATAAAATAACAAACACAAAATATTTAAAAATGTGTTATTTCATTTAAAACATTTTTTATTTCACTTTTTTTTTTTTTTTTTTTAAAGTTGATATACTTAAACTTAAACATTAATACCTCAAAGCTTAAGTACTATTATATGATAATACAAATAATACTTAAAGACAAAAATAAACCAAAGAAAGTTATAATGAACCTTAAAAACTCAATATTTAAAACAAGACTTTAGTACCAACTTTGAAAATTTTCTAGGTATTTGATTTTATTGTATTCAGTACCAAACAAAAGATCAAAATTGTACTTCATTATTATAAATAAAACTATAATTATTTATGATTCCACTTCGAATAAACAGTTAAAAGTTTTTATCACTTACAAGTAATTCCTTAGTGTTATGGAGAGATAAAAATACTTTAGAAAATATTACCGATTTGACCTATACAAAATTAATATAAGAAAATTTAACAAAATTTGACCTGTAAAACATAAATAAAATTTGGGTAATACCTTAAAATAAGTACCAAGGGTTGTGCAATGCCAATTTGTTATACTTGAAATATCAAAAAAATAAAACAATGAAATTTGGGCCAAATAAAAAATAAGTTTCAGCATGAATAATGAAATACTATGTGAACATGTTAGTTGACTCACAAAATAATGCAATATTAAAGAAGAAAACAATAATGTAACAAATCAATTACACCTACCAAGCTCAATACACCAAAATATAAATCATATAGAAGAATATAAAACCAAAAAATAAAAACAGCGACATTAGAACATCATTTATCCTGAACTCATACACATTAGAAATACATATAGATACCAAATATATATATGTGTGAAAATATGTATTAACATACACACACACACACACTCTCACACTCACACAAAATTATAAAACAAAATAACAAAACAATACTTTGTGAAATAACCTAAAAAGATCAATAGATTAAAGATATCGAAGAATTAATAGATAGTAGATAGGTATAATTTATGTATATATATATATATATATATATATATATTGACCAATTTTTATGAAAACAGAAGACCAAAAAATAATGAAGTGAATACATTTCTTACACTATTATCTTTTAAACAAATTAGAAAAAAAAAATCAAAAATTAAATATATATATTTAGATAATGGACGTCTTAGTGTCTAATTTTTTTTTTTTTTTTTAAGCAAAATAAATTGAAAAAGTGTAAAAATTTTAGAACAGGTACATACCAGTATGTTGTCTCACGTGATTAACCAAATGTTCTTTGCGTGTGAATGTTTTGGCGCAGTAGTCACATCGGTGTGGCGTCTCACCTGTATGCCACATAACATGATTTTTGAAATGATCTTTTCTGGAGAAATATTTTCCACATATGTCACAATGAAATGGTGAATCTGTGATATGGGTTCTGCGTTCACCGCTCGAGCCTGATATTTGGGTACCACCAGAAGCACTACTTGGTGCTGTTGCTACTGCTGCTCCTCCCAATTGTAACATTAGGCTAGAACCAGTGATGTGTGTACGACGTTCATTGTTGCCATTTGTTTGATTATTACCGGAAGAACCACTTTGACCTGAGCCAACAGCAGCTGCAGCTCCACCAAGTTGAAGCATAAGACTAGAGCATACTTTTGTAGGGTCACCTTAAAAAAATTATAAAAGAGTTGAAAAATGAACATATTTTAATACATACAGTAAAACTGTTGTAATAGTTTTATTTAATAAAAAAATACTCTTTGGTTAACTTACTGAACGTACCCCAATTGACTCTATGCTGTAACAGCTCCAAATCAGACACTGAAGTCGGAGGAGTGAAATGAGCATGTGCAGGCTGTGGTGGACCATCCATATTCTGATGATGTTCACCGCTTCGATCTCTATTAATGCTCATATTTTCTGGTGGCATTGGGACCCTTAATTCACTAGCTTTCAGCACTTCAGTCATGTTAATCTGAGCAAAACAGATCATAAGTTGAAAAACCTTAAGAATAAACAAAAGAAAAAAAAAAAAAAAAACTATAAAGTAATATTTTATTCTTTTTGAATTTAAACAGTGAGGGTAAGAAAAAACAAAGTATGTAAATGAATAAAATAAACGTTTTGTCCAATTGTATTTTACCAAGTGCTAAATAAATCAGCTCTTCATGATTATTATATATAGGTACCTAATAAATAAATAATCTTGCACCCACTATTTAATCATCTTAAATATAAACACATTAACAAACATAAGGTTTGACGGTTAAAAAAAACAAATTAAAATTTCATTTTTAGTTTATTTAACATTTCTAAAATATTATTAGCTAATATAATGTACTTTTAACTAATATGTTTAAGAAATTAAATTAGAATTAAGAATGTAAAAAAACCAAATTATGGTAATCTTAATGGCTCAAATATTAAGGGGGATAAATATTTAATTATAATTTAACTAATTAATTTTTTGGGTTGTTAATGTCAAACATTAATTACACCACAAGGAATCATAAAAAAAATTTGAACTATGAAGGTTTTTGAATTATTAAAACTCAACAGTAGATGGATATTTCCTGAAATATTTTCAATACCATAAATATTTAAATAACAGAGAAAAAAATAATAGACTATGATACTAAAGAAAAATTATATATACTTATGTGATAAAACATAACATAAGAACATATTAACTATACCTACACAGAACTAACAGTAATACTTTCAAAAACAATTTCTTTCAATAAATAAATATTTAGTAGTACAAATTATTATAAACAAAAAAATATGAATCTGCCTATTGTAATAAAATAAAATATAATATCACTAATAAAATATGTTTCATTGTTATTATACTGCCAAAACACATTATTATTTGGCACAATGATATACCTATATACATATACAATATTGACAAGGGTATATTAACATTATTTATTGAACAAAAACTAGTCTTCACATCAGAAAAAAAGAATACTTGATGAATTTTCACAAAGATTGACATGATAATTCATAACTTTATATAATATAAATAGTTTTAACCCCTAGTTTTATAACATACCTTATATGGTACTATAGATATAATTTTATTTATACAATAAATATAAACATAAATATTAGTTAGTCAGTTCTATTATATCCATTGATAACTATTAATTTGATATTAGATTATAAAATATTTTGTAAGAAGTAAACTTTAACACAACTTTTTTAATAAGTACCTACAATTTAATAATATAAAAAAAACATAATTGATGTAAAACATAAAATATATTTGTAATGTACTATTCACTGTGTCATCATACTTTAAGACGCATTCATTTTCTAATTCAAAATAGACAAAATGTATAGGTATCTCTGCTGACTTTTATTTGATTGAATATTCATTATAAAAAATTAACTTTTTAAAAAAAAGTTCTATCAAAAGGTAAAATTTATTGGTAGCACATTATATAACAACTTAATAAAAAGTTGATAATTGTAATAAAATAGTTAGATCTAATTATAATCAAATTGTAATATGTATAGGTATAACTAAACAGGATAAAATATATAATGCAAAGGTTAAGCCACATTGACCGTAAAATAAATATCCTACACAACTTTAAATTTGTTAAATCGTCAACCACTGTTGAAATGAATATAATTCATTAAATGACAAATAAAATTTTATTACAATTATTACATCAACTAGACTTTAACAGATCATAAACAAACATTTTTACATCAGACCTTTGCATCACCTATCACACGTAGAAGTATGATCTCGATAGTTTAGTAAAATGAACATAGAGGACAAAACAGTAAAATTTTAGACAACTGCAATTTAGTGTTGTCATACAAAAATAATTACCTATTTAAAAGTGATACACCTAATACACATCGAAGTCATCTAGTGCAAAAGTAATGAACGGTTAACGTTAGATATGAGGTGACAGTTGCGGCTATCAAACGATACAACCAGATCAACGTAGGAGTTGACATTGACCAGAACTCATCAACTGGGCGATCCGATATGAAATAGTATGGTAAAAAATGAATTGTACAAAAACAATGAACATGACAATTATCACAGTTACACTAACACACTCTGAACATATTTCAAACATAATGTGCAACATAACGAATATCTATACATATTAAATTTAAGTACATATAGTTACATATAATATGTACATAAAGGCATGATCGTACACTAAAAATGCAAAGGGAAAGAGTAAAACGTACGAGAAGATGAAAAAAATCAATACCCGCGGTCACGGGCTCGGCGGCCAAGTGTTGGTGCGTTAACAAAGGGGCCCCCGGTCGAGTGTTGGCTGAGAACGGGAATCGCTAGATCCCGGCCGGTGCAACGGAATCCGGACGGCTAGCACCGGGCCGCGGTGCCAAACGTGCGGCCACGGGCGCACAGAAGCAACCCGTGTGCCGTGAACGGCCGCGGCCGAACGGCCAAAATGGCGCGCGACGGACACGGGCGTCCGACATTTTCTCGCCGTGCGAGACGGACGGGCGCGACGGCCGCGTCCGTGGCGCGCGCGTTCGACGCCCGGCCGGCCGTGGAACGGGTGAGCCGTCGGGAGATGGGCGCGCAGGGAACGGCAGCGAGCAAGCGTAGCCGGAGAGAGCAGGGGTGTGCAGACGGGAAAAACGTATACGCCGCCACACGGCAACGGTGGACGGTGGGTAGATGGGAAAAAAGCCCTTCACAACCCTGCCCATCGGTGTGCGGCGGGAAACCGCCGGTTTCGCTTACCGTATGCCTTCGGAAACGCCGGTGACCGGTGCGGAGACGTCCAGCGCGTTCTAAACGCCCGTTTTGCCGGCGCGGACACTGCTTTTGAACATTATTCACGGACGTTTGAGACGGAGAAACGCGTTCGTCGGTGGAGGCGCGATCGATTGTGCGGCCATTTTGACAGGCGAGGGGGAATGACGTCACCGCGGGCACGGCGTCGGTTCGTTTGTCGGTCTCTGTCGCACCACCGCGGCGGTTCCCTCGTCTTTGTCCGCCCGCAACGCCATCACGCCGTCCGCGCCACGGAGGTTAAACAACCATCGGCCGCGGCGCAGCGTCCTTGCGTGTACCGCGGCGCGCTCTACACGCGGTCGCGTCGTACTCCCGTGCGCCGCCGCCGACCGCCATTACTGCCGTCATCCGTGAGCGGTGGGGAGACTGGGCTTTAGTCAGGGGGAGGGGGCAGGCTAACGACTTTCGATTTTTACGATACGTTTTACGCCGCGTCTCGTGTGTGTGTGTGTGTGCGCGCAATAACCGTATGGTGTTGTAATGTCATGTACTTGTACACACACACACACACTCTATACGAGTATTATTCTGTACAATGACACAACGCAAAATTCTTCGTACGCACGAACACACACGCGGCGATATAACATCGTGTGTGTGTGTGTGTGTGTGTGTGTGTGTGTGTGTGTGTGTGTGTGTGTGTGTGTGTGTGTGTGTGTGTGTGTTTGGGTTCGCTTCCGCGGGCCGCCTAAAACTTATCGAACCTACGGTCGACGTTAATATTGTTGCAACGATGACGCATAAAACGTACAACACAATATTATTATGATATGTACGTAAATCATAGTTATTGTAACAATGCACATGTGTCACCAGTACGTGTTCCACTACGATATTGCGTGTGACTGCGAACTCGTCAAGTCATTACGTCGTCTTACATGTGGATACTGCGCATTTCATAACAAAAGTGTTTGGCGACACGCGCGACATTTTCGACTACTTAAATATACTGTGTTTGATTTAAAACAATAATAATTGGAACACACGGTGTACATATTATAAACACCCGCGTGTCGTCCGACCGTGGATTATTAGGAATAGAACGGAACGCGTACCTCCAGATGATCGGCGACGGATCAAACCCTACTGGGGCCCCCAGGCGGTCTGCGCGCATCTCGAGGCCCCTATAAGTCCAAATACATTTACATTTTGTCGACCGATGTAATTCAAATAGATTATTTTGCGTAATCGATAAAAATATTTCGACACAACCGAGGCAATGTGAAGTGTTTTTTTTTTTTTTAACGTAGGTACCTATTTATATTTTCTACAGAAATAATTTAATATTACGTTCAAAATTGAAAAATAATATGTTTACGCTTTAAAAAAAAAAACTGCTTTTTGGAGTTTATATCATATTATTTTTTCATTTAGGCAGGTTGCATGCATAAAATTAAAAATATACACATATATAATAAGTACATGGGTCAAAGTATACCAATAAGCATTGATTATAGAATAGACTATTCTATATTATATGCAATACTATAAGCTATAATAGATAAGTGCCTAGCATAATTGTTTTGTAATTAATCAGCAATATAACCTAATAAACATAACTTATATATAAATTATGATAATAATGAATAATAATTTTATTACATTTACTAAGAAAATTTACAATCTGTCTACAGTTAAACAATAGGTTAATGTGCTGAAACGAATAATATTAACATGAATACCTGAAGTGATTTGAGGAATGAAACCCATTGTCAACATCTTCCTATAAATTGGTTATTTATTTAATCTGTGTAATAAATGATATATTTTATTTAACACGTCATGAAAATACGAAATCAGTTTCTTTTAGGGAGTCGTGATGCATTTTCAGGTAGCTCGTGAAATGACATCATTTTTATAATAATAGGGATTATGTGAGATTTAAATTGATAATCAAATCGTTTGTAGTATTTACTATTTAGTACAAATAGGTACTGCAGGCTAGAAGTTAGTTCTTATACGGTTATAATGTTAAGGCCTTTATTAAGGGAAGTATTTATTATACTAATATACTACGGTGCACCTGTAATTAGAAATGAGTATAAGATTCCGATATATCTATATTGGTCGAATGTTGGGAACTTTGACAGATCGTCAAATTTGAATTTCACGACACTTTAGGACCAGATAGATCATAAGTATTGGTTATAAAATTAATAATTTTGTTTTCAGGAATTTTAATAATTGACGAAGTTTATGGAGTTTTACATTTACTATACTTGTCTTTTTGTTTTTTTATAAGGTTTCCGATTCTTAATGAGGTGCTTGTCTTTAATATTAAACTAACACATTTTTTTTTTTTTAGAAACTTGGTGTCAACCATTAGTTTTTTCCTCAACGCATTTTATTTGGTCAGATGTTGTTTTGACTTTGTTAAATGAACATCATAATAGATGCTTTAGATAGACTTATACCACACTTTGTGTCACGGTCACCCTTAGTTCTACAAAGTTTTTAAGTATAATGTTACAAAAGTCAATTTTTGATTATCTCAAATATAATAGTATAGATAAATGATTCTGAATTAGACTTCATGATGAACCCTAATCTGGTATAAAATTTCAAATATGCAGTTTCATTAGATTAATTTATTAGAATAAAAATACATCTAAATTGTTTTTGTTGTTTTGGGTGAGCTATTAATTGTAGGAACGGACGAATGTAATGTTCCCACATGAGATATACCAGGTAAAAATGACACATTGATTTTCCTAACGAAAATAAGTACATCCATACCTAAGTTCCCACACGAACAAAAAAAACTTGCATCTGATGCAAGTTTTTTAGAATCTAATTTTTTTTTTTAAATTGACGAATTTAGAGCTAATTATAGAACTTTTAAATTATTGAAAGTATGACATTTTTTTGAAGCTACTATTGCTCGTAAAATATTTAATTAATGAAAAAAAATGTAATATCATCTTACCCATATACTTAACAAACAGTACAGAGAACAATTCCTAAATCGTTAGTCAGGATTTTTTTATACGCGTTTTAAAGTTAGAACTTTTGACGAATATCATTAATTAGGTATACGTAATTAATTAGCGATATTTTCCAGTAAAAACCTTAAAAAAATTGGAATTATCAATCCGGTAGATATTTTCTTATACCCAAAGATTTGCTTAATACATATTCTTATCTTAAGTTCAAATTTCATAAGTTTTACTCAATTAAATTATTTTTCCACGCGTTTAAAGTGAGAATCACAGCTTAAATAACTCGTTATACGTGAAATGTCAGATTTATTTCATAATGAAACTTATAATTTTTGGTAATATGATTTGAAATTTTAATGCAATCCTTTTTATTACTAACCATATTTACATTTATAATTTCATATTAATTCATAATTGGTTTCAACATTTTTTTTTTAAACTAGAAATGTCTAAATACAGCAAAATGGAGCATTTTTACGAATATTATTGAATTAACATGGATTTTTCTTGTTATTATACTCAAGAACTTTTTTACTTGAAACTCGAAAATTGCATCCATTATGTATCATAATTCATAAGGTTTCTCATATTTTCCAAAACATAAAATTATTACTCAAGTTTTACTTCACCAATCACTCTTTTAATGTTCTCTATATCAAATTAACACCATTATCTTGTCCGAGAACCGACAGGACGAAGAAACAACTTTCACCACCATTAACTTACCAGCTTTTTTTTTATTTAAAAACAATTAGTATAGAAAATGCGTTCATTAGTAGGTACAAAAGAACTCATATTTTTGGTCTCACACTTATTATTTAAGAACAGGTAAAATATATATATTTTTATAAATACGTATATAGAATAGGTATAATTAACTGTCGTATAGTATATAGGTTCTTTACTTTTTTTTTTTTTAATCATGGACCACTTTCAAGTAAAAAGCTTAACCACGGACCACCCCAAATTTAAAAAATAATTTTTATTTTAATTATATAGACTTAATTAATACTTGGTTGTGAAATTTGAATAGAATAATGGATACCTATGATTTTTTTAAAGTTTACAAAAATAATAAATAAACATTCAACAAAGCTCACAATAAAAATTTAGGTACTTTATAAATTGTTACAGTTTCTACTTCTATACCGACTTTTTTGATTCATTGAATAATTTGAACTAATTTCGAGCAAATTTATTTTTGGGTTATTTAAAAAAACTCACCACTACTCCGTGGAAACCCCCTGGATTAACCATCTTCGGACTCCTAAAGGTCCATAATAGACCACCGGTTATTACATTCCTCGATCGTATAGATATAGGTATCCGTTGACATTAGGCCCATTAGAGTATAGGTAGTAAAAAGTTTCTGATGATAAAAACTATAATACAGTGTTCAATTTTCGTGAATTTTTTTTTTTTTTTTTTAAGACAATGGTCATCGTGTGCATATACACTGCACGTGATATACGGTTACCGATGTCATTTACTCATATCATAATACGTATGTTTTTTTTTTCTCAAATATCGCGTACGTAGGAACGAGCGAACGCTGTGGCGTCATGAGCGCAAAAACTAGGTTTTTTTGAGGAGGGGGGAGGTATAAAATGAATAAATTAATGTCACCACGGAACTCGTTATGATATGTTATTGAGGGGGGGGGGGTGTAAACAAATATTCTAGGGCCTAAGTCACTCTAATTGCACCTGTGTTGTGCGTACACGTACGCCGAGATGAGAATCGAATTTCGAAGACGTGATCATCTCTCGTGCAGTGAGGCCGCATGGTCGTACATAACAATAAAACGACATGCCACTATACTGTTCATGGTTCATCGACTATTGTGTGCGAGTAGACATACGCGTGTAGTGCGTGTGTTAAACGTACGTATACCGGTATACACCACGGCGACGTGTGTGCACCATACGCGTATCGAAAGTACGCGCGGTGGGCACGGCGGCGGCGGAAGCCCGTGAGAGGAGGATGACTATTGATTTTCTATTGCTAGAAGGGCGTGTCGGTCCGCCGGTATTATATCCGCGTACACGGTGGTGGTAACGCGCTTGTGTGTGTATGTGTGTGTGTGTGTGTGTGTGTGTGTTAGTGCGTATGTGTGAGTCGTGTGCGTGCGTGCACTGAGCGGCGATCCGACAACGAGCGGCGGAATAAAGCGCGCTTAAAAAAAAAACTCGACGCGTGTTGAAAACAAGTGGGTTTTGCGAAAAACCGTGTGCGATCAATCATTCGATCAGTCTCGAATCTAGATCGCGAATCGTTCGGCCAATAGTAATTATAATAATAATAATACTAGTTATAGTACTAATAATAATAATAATAATAATAAGTATTGTTATAAATCGTGCGATCGTGTCGAAGTGCCGTCGCCGGACGGTTCTTCGCTCTCGTCCGAAGTGTCGTCGAATACATTAAAAACGTCCTCTGTGACTGTGGCCCTAACACGGTCGTCAGACCACATAACATATGACTTATACCGGTATACACTATAAATCCGTGTATATTTATCGATCGTTGCGAATTGCGATCGTTTGAAGTCACGCGACAACGCGTGCAACACTCGTCAACGATTCGCTCGGGAAACGGCCCCGCGTGGCCGCGTCCCCCGGCCAAAGCCGTGGCCGCGGTTTCGACTGCCGCGGCCCGCGACAACGCGTACACGACGACGTGACGCCGTCAAGCAAAAAACACTCACGCGTGTAGGTCGGGTACGAAGACTCGCATAATCGCGTGTCGGGCGTACACCTCTCGTACACGCGTAACGTCGTCGTCGTTTTCGGCTTCGTCGACGACACGCGGACGGTGTCGCGGCGACGTTTCGCGCGTTTGTCCGCGTGCCGTGCGACGCGACCGGTCCGCACGCGCAACCGCTTGGATCGAAGCGCGTAATCGAAATTGAGGATATTATGCCGAGTGCGTCCCAAGAAATATTAATATATTTTTTACATAGCCCGAATACGTCCCGGTTCATTTAGAGTTACCCAGTATGCAACACGAGGAGGTGAATTGGCTTACATCACGCCCAAAACGTTTTTATTTTATTTATTAAATTCATATTAAAGTCACATGCGCCACTTGATGGATAGCCAATTCAAAATCGGTAACATAGAAATCTGGCGAAAAACAGAAACCGATTTCAAAACAATCGATTTTTAATAATTAGGTACTAAAACATGCCGCGTATGTTTCCCATTCTTTATTGTTCAGTAAAGAAAAAAAAACTCACAAAAGATAATATGTAATGCAGTCCATTACTTAAACCACGAATCGTAATTGATTATAAAAAAAAATTAGTACACTACTCAAATATACCATCCACATACATGGTTTTAAGAGAGCATACAGTCATTTTTTTTTTACACGAAAAAATAACGATGTTAATATTATTGAAAATTAATTTTTCCCCGCATGTTTTTCATTTAGCGTGGATGCAATCGAGCGATCCGACAAAAATAGTTGATAAAACCTCGGACGCACTCGGGCTGTGAAGAAGGTAAAAATCATAAACGGGACGCCCTCGGGAAACCTCCATCAAAATACGTTGATCATATCGTATCGTTACGAATATAGGTATCGTCGTCGTGTGCGCGTTCTGTTCGCCAAACAGTCAACAACGATACGCGAGTGTTTTACGCGAGTATCGCAACAACGATAAATGCGCATTAACTATTATTACTATTATTATCGTAAAATCGTAAAACGACGACAATAACACGGCCGCAGCGGCCATAGATAACAGATGAATTAAACCATAGAGTAATATTACTCTATGAATTAAACAGAATTCTTCTATTATCTATGGCGGCAGCGGTGTGTTATCGCTACTCGCGTGTTTATTTTATGGCGGGCCGGATGACACCAGAATACACCTATTATTATTATACGACGCGTAAAACGTTTCGAGTTTTTTTGTTCTAACCTTTCCCGTACGGCCGGTCGGGAGAGGGGAGCTCGACCGGCTGCGACGTGTTCGAGTGCTCGCGAGTGTTCACAAATACACAATAAACGCGTGACGCGCGCGCGGCGACGCGACGGTCCTGGCCGCGACCGTATAGGCATTGAACATAAGGGGCTTCGGCCCCTCTCCCACCTTTGGAATTTTGTTAAGCTTCTCCGTGAAAAAACGTACTACGCCGTACGTCCGAGTTTTGAGAACTGAAAAGTTTTTCAATAATGTACACGTATTTTTAATATGAAAATAATACATATTATATATTTTGAATTATTCAGTTATCCCTACATTATATCGTGTTAGGTTATCAATAACAATAATACTAGTATTGTATATGTATATTATGCATTTAATGTATCGTTGCTTCGTATCGAAAGGGATTTATAGCAAATGTTATTGATTCAGAAGAATCAATAACATTTGCTATAAATCTCTTTCGATACGAAGCAACGATCATAATGAGATGATGATCATAATGAATTTTTTCAAAAATATAGGCGTTTACGCTTTATATCATATCTGTCTCATTAATAATTACCTTCTTGGTTTTGACAATGTTTTTTCTTAACATTTGAATTTGATTAAAGCATAACAATATTTATTTGATAGTAAAATTAATAGGTACCTAATGTTTTATAATTTGGTATAATATACTATATTATATTATAAATATATTATATTTATTTAATATTTATATTAAACATTAAAATGTGCTCTTTTAATCCTATGTTTAGTTACATCTTTAGAGTGATATCTGATTGTGTACCTTAAACGGCCGAAACATTACTGAATATAGCTCCCCCTTATAAAAAGTCACCACACTATGCCATGCCTTCGAGTACGTTTTTTTTATTATTTTTTTTTTTTTGATGCACAACACGCGGATCGGCGCGGCGTGATGACATCGTTGTGTAAAGCCGCGTCCACACTATGCCCAAATACGCCAACTGGCAATGCCACGAGTGATGTGGACGTAATGTTGGCACGTGCCGTTTTTTGGAAAAGTTTTGCCAACTGGCATGCTTATGGTTGCCAACTAATGAAAGTTTTAAAACCGGACACCATTATTTTAATTCTTAACACTAACCCATAAATTATAATGTCATAAAGAATGATAGAATTGATATACTTATACCAATATAAAAATAAACATGATGTTACGCGCATCTTGTAAAAATTTAAATAATTATTATATTATTTTAAATAAAACAATATTATTTAATGAAATAGTCAAAAGACGGACATTTTCTGTTCGGTTTAAGTATTGAACCGGACACGTACAATACCACTACAAAACCGGACTGTCCGGGTAAAAACCGGACGGTTGGTAACCCTAGGCATGCCAGGCCGAATTCGACGAGTGTCGGTCTGAATCAGAGAAAACCAAGTGGCAAAGTTGAGTGAGGACGTGCCAACTGGCAATGCTGTTGGCTTTTCATAGTTTACACTCAGCTATTGTACTGAGTGTATGTTATTTTGTTTTTCTATTTATTTTATCAAACATGAAGTGGTCAAATGAAAAAGTATTAACTTTGATTGAACTGTATCGTAGTCATCCTGTTCTTTGGGACTGTAAGTTAAAAGAATATAAGGATCGTAATAAAAGAAGCGATGCTTTTATTGAAATCGCTGTAAGTTTTGGGACAGAAAAAGAAGAAATTGAAAGAAAATTGAAGAATTTAATCTGTCATTTTTCACGGGAAGTTAAAAAAGAAAAAGACAGTGTTAAATCTGGCAGTAGAACTGACGATACTTATAAGAGCAAATGGTTTGCGTATCGGAATATGAAGTTCCTGAAAGACAGAAATCGCCCAAGAGGATTGACAGACACACAGGTAATTAAGTATTTTATAAATATAATTTTTTAACACTTCGAGACCTACAATGAGATACACTCTGTAGGGGAGACTGGGTACAAATAATGTAACACGGGACAATTGTAACACTAACGATAACTTGTTCTATAACCAATGCAAAAATGTCAAATAAATACGACACTTTTCCCACCTTATTATAAACGATATCACCATACGAAAAAAACGGTATCATAGTTAGCAATGAAAAAAAAAATAAAAATGCGTTTTTTATAACTGATAGTAAATAAAATGATAAGTATTATTTTTGTTTTGTGCGTGTTAAATTTTATTCATTATTTGTGTTCTTATTACTAACCTAGTCATAAACTTGTGCAGTTTCACTGGATATTGTTCAAAACATACAAATCAGTAAGTATTTTTTTCAATATTTAAGTTTTTTAAAAATTATTGAACGGGGACAAATGTATAACAATTCATCGGGGGACAATTTGTAACATTAAATTGTTAATAATTATTTTATTAGGTTTAAATATAAACATTAATTTACATTATTTTACTATAGTTATGCCACGGACAAGAAACAGACACGCTGAAAAAAATGATATTGTACTAAGAGCTGCTGAAAAAATCAAACGTATAAAACGTAAACTATTCAAAACAAATGCTAAAACTAAGACACACAAAAATAAAGTAACAAAAAAACAAAAAGCTAAAATTGATGATAGCGAAGATGATGAAGATACGTTTTGTATGATTTGCTCAGAGTTGTTTTCAAACAGTAGAAGTGGAGAATCTTGCAGGATTCAGTGTTGTAGGTGCAAATTCTGGGTCCATAATGCTTGTACAAAAAATAATTTTACTGCATATTATATGTATGTGATAATTGTGAGGCTGATGATTAATGAAAAAATATATCTTGATCTGATAATATGTAACTATTTGTAATAACATGAAACTAATTACTTAAATTAAATTGTAAAAGCTAAGTAGTTCCTACATTTATCTATATGTTATTATTTTTATTATCATTATTATTATTATTATTTATTTATTTATTTTTTTGAGTTTTGAATGTCTTAAAAGTATTTAAAGTATTTTAATTTGTTATATTTATTATTTTATGAATATTTTAATTAATATAATTCTTAACAAGGCTTAATTTTAACAGTTATATTTTGAAAGTGTTAAAAAATATCTGACTATTTGTTATTATATTTGTATTTTTATAGCTGTAATAGGTATCAAGGCCTATTTTCAACAGTTAATGTTTTTTCTTTTTTTAATAAAATTGTATTTTTATTTAATTAATCACCATGTTGTTTTATTAAAATTAAAGTCATTTAAGGAAACCCTATATCAAAATATTTCTAAATTTATTGGATACTGATATTCGTATCAATATTTTTAATTGTGTATACCAAATTTTAATAAATTTTTAAATAATTCAAAACTTTACAAGTCAAACCAAACTAAATTTCATAGATTAAGCTTTTATTTGTTTTAATAATTAATTTAAATTGGATATGAAGATTAAAATATATCATTTAAAATTGAAAGTATGGAATGTGTAACATTTGTCCCTGACACTGTTACAATTGTCCCTGGTTGAGGTACATTTGTAACAACTTATTATTATTTTTTTATTGTCATTAACTCAACAACTTGTGAAAGTTAAAGTTCAATAATCATTAATTTACAAAGTCATTACATTATTTTAATAACTAAGAGTGTAACCAAACACGAATAAATAAAATCTTGGCAGTAAAAAATCATTTCATGAAAAATGTTACAATCGTACCCAGTCTATCCCCTACTCCGCATCTCTGTATAAAAAATGATCAATTATCAAGCCACTCGTAATTTATTTTACTGATTTCACCAAACAAAAATTAAACAACTGTAATTTTATTCTAATAAAAGAACCCTTTATTTGGCGATAATATTCCCATTGTCATGAGTCATTGGTAAATTATGAATATAATGATGTTTATTGAAATATAAATCGGTCGTGCAAGAGCTGAAGAAGTCTTGGTCTGGGAGACATTTGTTTATTCTTGGTTAGTTAACAATCCAACGCCCAAAATCAACGATTTTATTTTTCGATTACCAACAATAACAATAATATATTATAATATATATTTGCTATAAGTATTATTCGTAGTTCGTACAGTTGATTACAAAACAGTTGCTATTGACTTTGATATTACAGTAGGTATAAAAAATGAAATGTAATGTGAAACACCAATTTTTTTTAAATTTAAATTTTATTTCATTAACTTTTATGACGCATTGACGCCCCCTAAATTCATAGTACTTTGAACGCCCTGGGGCACTTGTCCCATTTGCCCAGTGGCGTCATTGGGGGGGGGGGCACCTCATACATTTGCCTAGTGTTATTGCAGTCTAGTGTTTAGCTGCTCAGTCTCTCAAGTTGGTACATATGAAAAATGTAAAATATACAATAATAATAATACAGCCATTAAACCTGTAGAAAATAAATTATGAATAAAATTATTGACTATATTATTGTCTATGTTTAAATGATAAAATTGAGATAACGGGAGACGGACGCTCACATATTGACATACCCAAATGCTATATCGGTACACTGTACTAAGTACAACACGTCGTTTTTTTTAGACTAATACCTTAGTGGACTAGTTTAGTCTATAAATATTATAGTCGTTACAATTCCACCCATAAGAAAAGATATTTTCATATTATTATCAATTTGTATACAAACGTTGATTAAATAATAAATATAATTCGAATGCAGCCGAATAATCGAGGTCGTCATAATATTATGACGAATACGAATGAAGATTATGAATAATACTTTTCCACCCCTTATGAACATAATTGAACAGTTATATTATAATACATTTTAGTCGGCATAAAAAAAAAGTTCGGTCGGCTTATCAGTAAACGGTCGTCCTAGTCTAGAAAAAACTGAAATGACGCCACCATGCATTTGCCCCTCCCTTGGGGCGGCTATGGGTATCGGCACGCGTGGCGATCGACCCAAACAAAGATAACGGCGTGAACGCGGATTCGCGATTCATAAGCATAGGTGGGGCGGTACAGCGCACTTCGGTACGTCGTCGTAAGACACAATAGCGACTCGCAGGCCGATGGTACCAATAGAGATGGCGGTAGGCGTGGCCTCGCGCACGAGAGAGACAGCGAACGAAGATGGAACGTACTGCGCACTGCACAACAGCACCTAGGGAGGCGGCACCAATCGAAGAGGGGGGTGCAACAACCAGACATCTCCACTTTTTTTCGAAAATAACTTTTTTCACTTTTCCTATGAAAAAAAAAAATCTCGATCGATTGGTGCAACAATCAGACATATCCAATCGTTATAGGGTACGGAGATATAATCCAAATGGAGATGTCTCTTTTATTTTTTGTTGCAACAACAAGACTTCTCCGGAGATGTCTTGTTGTTGCGCCGAATATTAGTCATACTGTAATGACTGTTCTCATCACTGATATGAAATCAATGTTATCATAATATATTAATTTCTATTTTCTAAATATTGTTCCTTTAGTTTTATTAGATTTGTAGTTTTATTGACTTTAACCTTTTACAATTTATTTGTTGTTAGATGTATTCAAGACGTAATTTAGTTCCTACTTTCTACTTTAGTATCTACTTACCAGTTAGATATAACATTTTGTGATAAAAATGATTGTTTCGAGTGTTCCGACTACGTTTTCGAATAATTTTGATAATATTTTATATAAATATTTTTTTTCATGAATACTATTTACAACTTGTTTTATGAATACTAATAAAATGAAGGAAACATTTTTATTTTAACAAAAAACATATACTTACTTTTTTGTTATTTATTTGTATAGATGTATCAATGTTTAAAACAATGCTTATATTATAATGTTATATTACCGATGATAACATTTTTAGAGCGACAAACAGACATCTCCAAATTGTTTTTGGTTTTGTGAGTACAGAAATTTTTTTTTTTTGAAAATTTGGGTGTTGGCATCAATTATAAGCCCAAAATTAGATTTCAATTATATTTTTTACAAATTTTTAAAATTTTTAGTTATTTTTTAATACACTATTTTGTCTCTCCTGAACATTTTCATAATATGTAGTTGTCTGGTTGTTGCACCCACCTCTTCAATTAGAGACGGCGGTAATCGTGTACTCGAACGCCCAAAAACCAACCAGCAACGACCACCCTAGGGCGATGATATATTGACGCAACTAGGTTATAAATGGAGTGCAACTTTTTCTTGTGTCCCGGCATATTATGGCTTCGTAATATTGCATGAGAGGGGGAACGCATCATCAGCAACGAAAACAAATGGTGTAGATTTATTTCTTCCGGGAAGTTTGCAAGGGTTGGGTATTAAATTCATTGTGTTATCTTTAAGACTTTTTTGGAATTTCGTTTCATTAAGTACACCACCATCTGAAATTCGTCCTTGACAACCGATATTTACATAAGTAAAATTGTGGTTTGCTTCTACAACTGCAAAATGAACAATGCTAAAAAATCCCTCATAATTAAAATATACAGTTCCACTGTCTATCGGAGCTTGCAGAGCTACATACTTTCCATCGAAAGTACCAAAACAGTTTGGGAAATTCCATTTTTGATTGAACTCATTGGCTATTATTTTTTTTTCCGATTCATATTTAGACATCTAAAACGAAATGCAAACTTAAATAACATAAGATCCACCAATATTTTTTTTCGTGCTGTTATTGATTTATTTTTAAAGTTTTAAACATTATTTTGTATATATATATAAAGTATTTTATAAAACAATTTTTAAGGAGCCATTGGATCTCATTGCTGCTGAGCCTGGCGAAATCGTTCAAAAAGTAGTGGACAGTGGTAACGATGAATCAACAAAATCAACATCTACGCCCCAAGGAAAGAAACGGTCATTAAGTTCCACAAAATCTCAAAACAAATCGAGGTATTATTCGGCAACAGATGAAGCACTCGCTATTATGAGGGGCATTCAAAGAGGGAAATCTGTGAGAGATCTATATACCTTATTTGGAGAACAAGTAGGTATGCAAATACGTGGTCTTCCAACGGCGTATAGCAAAAAAGTCGTGAGGCAAATAATTAACACCGTATTATTTGACGCTGAGATGGGAAAATATGATTCTCCGCCTACTACTTCTTCACAGCCATACCCAACAGCACATATGTATCTACATTCACCCAACTCCGGTGTACCTATGTACACACATTTAAGCACTCCGATTCCTAGTAATCCTACATTTCGTACACCTTTTCAGTCCTCTAGTCAAGTATCTACACCATTGGTGAGCTCTGCTTCAATCACGAATGAGCCTGGTACTAGTGGTAGTGATTCTATTGAAAAACTCTCAATGGAAATTTAAATTTGTGACAAATGTAATTTAATTTAATTAATAAATACGTTTTTGCCTTATAGATGCAGGTTTGTGAATTTTCTTACCTTCATATTATCTTGCAAAGCGTAGATCAAAGCATTAAAAACATCTGGAACGTTGGTTGAAATTACTTGTCATGACATTTAAAACATAATATACGAAATGAATGGTAGGAATTTCCTGTTGCCAGGAATCGCTATGTAACAGTAAGACGTTCATGAACAAAATTAGCTTTTCTAAATGTATAGTATATATCCACTTTGCTGGTTCTCGGACCAATTAAACTTAGAAGAGTCTCGAAGTCACTGCTTTTCATTTGGAAAAAGTTCCGGAAATCACTTCCACATCTGTACTCAAGATTTAATTCATCTGCCTCATCCAAAATTGAATCTTTCATAATATAATTTACAGTGTACTAAGCTCGACCACTTTTAGGTTCAGACGAACCCAAAATCAACGTTTTAGTGATTTTCTGGTTTGATCATTTTGCTCAATTATTATAGTTACAGCTGCGACAGCAATATAAGCAAGTCGTCGTCAGTATATTCATCGCGATTGACTTAATAGGTAGCCGAATCGACCATGTGGACGCAGTAAATGGCATTTGGCATCTATTTCTAGTCTTCCCATTTGGCACAGCCAGATGACATATTTCGGCTTTCGGCTTAGTGTGGACGAGGCTTAATAAATGTGTGTATATCGCGCGGCTCGTGTTGTATAGTGTATACCTGCAGCCGCCGCCGTCGTCGTCGTGATGGTCAAGAACTGAATGTGTATAGGTCAGCGGTTCTTAACCTTTTGTAGAACACGGACCCCGATGAAAGATTTTTAGAAATCGCGGACCCCCTACCAATTTTTTGTTATTTATTTATTTTGCATATGACTTATCGGCTTAGTTAATTTTTTGTTGAATAGGTAACTTTTTACAAAACATCTCATGATATCATAACCAAAATTATAATAACTATTTTATATTACAAATTATAGAAGTAGACATAACAAACTAATATAACTACACATTAATATTTATTTTTATTAAACTTCATTTTTAATTTTAAGCTTTAACATTATACAAAATTTTAATTTAAAAAAAATATAATATATATTGTTTTATTAAATTTAATTTTTATTTACTTAGTTAGTTATTGAGTCTTAATGCGATGTTTGATGTTGCATTTCAGTTACGAGTTTCTGAACATCGGGCTCAATACTTGGAGCTTTAATCGTAGTTCAGATCCAAATTTAAATTGTCATCGATGCAATAAAGATAAGAGAGGTTTATCTCATACAATATAAGATATATTTTATAATTCTATATGAAAAAATAAATAATAATTCAAAAATATTGTAATAATGCACTCATGTCACATATTGGCTTATGTTAGGTTTTAAGGCTACCGCGGACCCCTTACATGAGGATGGCGGACCCCCAGGAGGCCGCGGACCACAGGTTAAGAACCGCTGGTATAGGTCATAAATGGTTCTACACGCGATTTATGACCGTGCAGTAGTAGTAACTTGTAGTACAAAGGGATCCCTACGGAAATACCCAAATCCGAAGAGGGAGCGTCCGATTCCGATACTCTTTTTTTTTTAACTGACGCAAAAAATTATGAAATGAAAAATTTCAAAACAAGGTTACTTATTTAACAGTATTATCCCCGAAGACTCAACAAAAAAATATAAGTATACATTTGAATCATAGACTTATTTGATTAACCGACTATAGTGTAATACAATACTCTCTCGACAATGCGAAAACACTGAAAACATGAATCGATCTAAGCGCTGTTTTCCCGTGAATAAACCTCTGTTTTATTCAACTAAAAGTATAAAGGGCAACGGTCTCTTCGTTATAATTCGATTTACCTGAATCTGTAATTCTTAGAATTTGAAAGCCAGAATTAATCAAAACATATGGTATCACTCTATCAACAGTTGCGAGTGTAGCATAGACCTCATTCTAGGTTTATTAAAATCAATGGTTATATGTGAAATACACACCGTCGGTCGTATGATCACGCGAATCTTTGCAGCCGCGGCGACTGCGACGGTCGGTCGTGGCCAAACGTGGCTGCTATATAAGGTAGGCTTCGGCTACTGTGCCTTCTGTTGCTACAGACTTCAGTAAACACTTCGATATTATTATACCTGTTGTTATTATTATTATTATTATTATTTTTTATAATATTTGTTATTATTGATTAATCATTTGCCCCGACACGGCACATAACTAAAAACGGGAGATTAAACGCCGCGACAATTTGGGCGCAGACGGTCGCCGGGCGGGTTTCGTCTAACCGCAAGGTCAAACGACCGTGTTTGTCGGGTGATAATAATTATTATATTGGCGATCGCGCGGCCCGCGGGCAGCATAGCGCGAAACGCCGTCATCGTGACGTCCCCGGGTCGGCAACGGGAGTATTTTTTTTTTCGTGTGACATGGTTATCCGGGAGATAGACCACCCTAGGGTCTACAGTTCGGATGCCGGTTTGGCAGAATTTCTATTGGGGCACCCGTAGGTTTCTGCCATGCCCCGGAAACGGGAGTATTATTTAATTCCTTGTCCTCCGGCCTCCCCTGCCTCTCTTCCCGTCGGAAACGCACGTGGCCGTAGCCGAACCGTCGTCGAGGCACGTGAGATCGCTGCCGCAATCGTCATATCTCTTCGCCTCCGTCACCCCAAATGAACTAGGACCAGGGCTCGAAATGGACCGGAACGCACCGGAACGCAGTTCCGGTTCACGACAAAAAATTTTTAAGCGTTCCGGTTCGTAAAAAAAATTCGTTTACCGTTCCGGTTCAAACAAATTTTTACTGTATCTACTATCCACCATATTTTTGTAAAATTTAAATATTTTGCAGAATTTTTCATCGTAAAATATTTAATAAACGTCAAACGGCCACGACGCATAAGTAAATTTAGTGCTAATCCATACGATAATTGCCATCCGCCGATAGTGTAATTTAGCTATATTTACACAATACGTATGTGTATTTTTAACGTGCCATAACCCGCAAGTTATCCAGAAATTCTTTATCAATTGTAAAAGTTTTTGATTTTTCTGAGTGGCAGCGACCCGTAATCATATATTGTGTATAAAAAAAGGTTAGTATTTCAGTAAGAGGGAATTATATTTTTGGTGGGTTAAACCGTAATTCTATGGTATGTACTAAAAAAAGAGTTCCGGTTCAGAAAATTTTCCATTTCGAGCACTGACTAGGACACGGCCAAAATACTTAAAAAAACGTTCGAGACACTATAACTACCACCTAACCATATTAATACCGGAAGATACAACATGCTAGATGCGTTTAGCCAGTGGCGTGGCGTGTATATAAGCAGTGTAAGCGTTGCTTACACTTTTTATTGTAAAACGTTTTTGGGTGTATTATTTTTAAATGACCAAATTAAATTCAATTTTAGCCATGATCAATGTGAAATAATCCTATTTTATAAATTAGACTATTACAGTTTATAGTATAAATTGTTTGTATTGGAATATTAGCATGCGGAATAGTATGCGCGGTGATGGTACTGACATATAAGCGATTTTCAAATATGATACACGACCAACCAGCAATCATCGTGATTTTAATCGACATTTCACATTATTTTATTTTTACCAATTGCGTTGGTATGACAAACAGTCACTGCCACTATTGTCTGTTATGACTATTTGACTTTATTTAATAGTTACGACTTACAGAATATTACAGTTAATTTATTTTTTAAATATTTAGGCATTGTATAATATTTATATAACTTAAAAAAAATTGTTTCGTTTGTTATTAAAATATATTTAAAAATAAATAGCCAATGTATTAAAAATATATATGTTTTTGCTAATTTTGTTATATTATAACCAAAAGTTGTTGAGACACATTTTTAGAGGTAAAATTTGTAAGTACGCAATTATTCAATTATAGCAAAGTGAAATCAGTATTTTAAACTGAAGCTGCTTTTTAGTGGTGGTAAAAAAAAAATTAAGGTATAGGTGGGTATAATTTTTGGTGATTGCTTACACCACTGTCGACTCCACGCCACGCCACTGCGTTTAGCGTTTTCGAAAAGATACACGGAAGTACATACTAAACATCAAATATTGTACGTGGTGTATCTAAGATCAATATACTATTTGATATTTTGATCATAATATAATTACTACCTACTGGCTAATTGTTTGAGTACAAATATTGTACATACTATATGAATTTCGATATAACTTAAATTTAACCGAAAAATGTATCATGTTATTAAATGCAGGTACAACTTTCTATTAAATAATTAAACAAACAAGTATACATTTTCGATACATTTTAATTATTTTGAAAATTTCATATTAATTAAAAAAACTTAATTTTCAACGTTTCGTCTGATTTAAACGTGGCCATCTTGGTAAATGGATAATTCTAACGGAATAAAATATCCGTTCAAATGGGACTGGTAATTGTGAATACAGACAATAATAATACATTGTAGACTTCTGGGGAATATATAATTTTGTTTTTATTTTATTATAATCATGGTTTATACGGTAGAGATTCGATTAAATTTGTTTTCCGTAACATTTTAATTTTTATCTTCCATTATTTTGTTTTATTCCATTAGTCAATCGAAAAAAATATTATAACGTTATAAAACGCACTCAAAACTTTCTCGTTATTTGAATAAATTTCATTTATAATATTTTTTATTAATTTAATTTAAATACATCTTTATTTGAAATTTAGTGTATCTTAATAATACACACAAAAAACAATGTATATTATCAGATCCCTTCTTATTGTGTCTCGTTGCTGCGTCCTTTCGTTCGTCACGATTTATGATCTCCAATGTTCGTCCACGTCCGGACGACCAACCTCTTCTTCTTGATCTTTTTCTTTGCACCGCCCACGAGTGTATATGATTAAAATATTCACCGATCAAATCTCTGTATCCTGAATTTATTATGTCACCGTTTCTTTATCCATAAATACCCCATGCATATAATCTCCGGCTACTCCTCCCACGGCTATATACCCCTCTGTACACTTAGCTAATCTACATGCCACTGGTGTATTGATGCGGTTAGAGGTCTGCCTCCGTGTTTTTTTTTTACTTTTTTGACAACAGAACGATAATCATTATTTTATAATATGTTGAATGATCAATTTTTTCTTCATACAAACGTTCGCCTATTAAACGAGGATCGGCAACCCATAGCTCTTTAGCGTACAATATGCATTTTTTAATGATACACATCAATTAACACCGGGAAAAAAAAGAAAGACCAGAAAAAATACTATATTAATGTGATAATTAAAATAAAAATGTCCACAATGCAGTACGGCTTATATTATTATTTACAGTGTAAATACCTATCTATTCCCAATAAAATTACTTGTTTTACTTTAGTTGTTGCTAACTCCTACAACATGTTTTTCTGATTCTGACTTATTATTACTAGAGAACATGAGGCTAGCTTGGAATTAAATGGAATGGAAAGAGACTAACGACGACTTATGATGACTAAAAAAAATATTAAACGTCCTATGTACATTGCTCGTTGCACATCTAGGTTTTATAACGTTTTTGAAAAGTGGCTATTTTCTACGAAAAGGTTGGTGACTCCTGGCTATCAGATAACGAATAGTGACCGCTTTTCTATCGATATTTTACCTGCAATTGATGAACTTTTTTTATCACGCTGTATTTTCTTGTCATTTTTTACTACACTTATCAGTTACACAGCTAGCTACTTTGGTACTATCCCGTTCATATCTTGGCTGGTGACGGTCACAGTTTTGATTTTAAAGAAATCTTCGTTTAAAAAATACATTTTGTTTTAAAAAAAAAAAGTTGTATTAATAAATGCATAACTTAAATTGATGAAATAATAAATTATCTCGGTAAAATAAACATTTTAGATTCTGAGTGAAGCGAAGGATCTTATGGTTTTACAATGATGTTTATTTTTTTTTATTTTTTTTTTTTATTTATTTTTTTTTTCTGTAAACACTTTTTCGTATAGAAATCCTTGTCCAAAAGTTTCGTCCAGCAACTCTTTAGATTCGAAATTGAACTGAGATGGTACTTTAGAGAGGTCATTTTTCCAAAATCTCCATAGTTATTCCAGTAATCAAGAATAACGATCGAAAAACTGAGTAAAAACGGTAAAATCGGTAAAAATCCGCCGTAAACGAGATTTTCACTGTTCAGATTTTAGGTATTTAGTCATATATCGAAAAGTATTGAAGCTAGAAACTTGAAAATTTTATCCAATATCAAATATATACTTTTTTATATTGGACAACATTTTCAGAACAATTAAAGCACTTTTGACTTAAATATAGAACTTTTAATTTACCAAATTGTTTGAAAGTTTTTATGTAATATAATTTTAAATATTTGACAAAAAGTTCTGAAAATTTAATATGACCTTACTCATATACCTACCTAATTATCCTAACAAAAGTTCAAAAATCGTTAGTCAGGATTTTTTTTTATACACACTTTAATAAATTATTATACGATTTTTTTCGATATTGTCTGATTTCTTTTAAGTTTATTTCTAATGAGTTATAATTGTTATAACAATTGAAGTTTAAATGAGTTATATCTAATTGAATATTTTATGAGGGTTTAATTACAAAAAAACTCACCAAAAATTATACAAATAACCGTAAAATACGTAAACAGTATTTAAATAATAATATATTATATTACACTGAAGCTTTACTCAGAATCGTTTTATACTAAAGAAATGAGTCATCATTTCTTTAAAACTTAATACATTCAGCACCAATATCTTGTCCGAGGACCGAAGGGACAATGGACGAACTTGTACCACCATCATCTCACTTACCAGCTTTTTTAATTACGGGTTTTTTTTTAAAACCAGAACAGTCGCCATCTAGAATCTAGAAATATTGATTGGAGAGTGATACTTTCATCTTCTTCAAATCCTCCGTTTTCTCTAGCAACCAAACTTAATTAAACACGAACTCTCCGGGCCACTCCATGTAATGTACAACAATCTATAATATTGTCTAAGAGGATAAGCTCGAATTTTAAAGGCCTGGTAAAAAACTTCGAGTTATTATAGAAAAATATATAATATAATAAGTATTATCCTAGTAACTATAGTCTGTAGGTACAAATTGGTACATAAATAACTGCATGTGCGATGAATCGTTCGATTTCATATAAGTGCTAACAAAGTTAATCCCCGACATCTTGCTGGTTTTCAATAAATCGTTTAAATTCATTATGTAACCACGTGTCTAATATATTCTGAATATATCATGGGAAATTCCAAGTATAACTGTGGTTTAATAAAATTGGATTTTTGAGTGATGAACAAAACACAAATTGTTTGAGTTTTTTTTTAATAAGAAATTCTCGGAACCGAATGATAAGTTCGAGATGTCAAAATGTTGAGCTGGTAAAGTTTTAAGTTGACCAAGTTTGGTTGTGTATATTTGGTTCACGCATACAGTTTATTCATTACGTGCATGAGTGTATATTATATATATATATAGGCACACGTATATTTATGTACCTATTTATTATTTACGACGCGTCACCGCGTATAATGACGAGACGAATATGATATTATTACACACGTAAAGTCGGCTTATTCGGGCCAACTAAATAATATTTTCGAGCGAGGCCGGCTGTGCTGCATAATAAAAACGATAATAATAATAAACGCCCGTCAGTCATACCTAAAAACATTTTCACACTCGCGGACCGGCGGTCATTGCTATTGCATTCGTATTCATCGTGACTAGATTTAAAAAGCAGTGTGTGTATGTGAATGTGCGAGTGTGAATGCGCGAGTGCGTGTGCGCTAGTGTGTGTGTGTGTGTGTGTGTGTGTGTGTGTGTGTGTGTGTGTGTGTGTGTGTGTGTGTGTGTGTGTGTGTGTGTGTGTGTGTGTGTGTGTGTGTGTGTGTGTGTGTGTGTGTGTGTGTGTGTGTGTGTGTGTGTGTGTGTGTGTGTGTGTGTGTGTGAGTGGTGCCCTTTATATTATCATCCACTGCAGCTGTTAGAGTATTTACCTGCATTGACGGTGTGACGAATGAATGTTATTTGCGTTTGTACGCGTTAATAACATACCAAATTATACAATATAATATTATATTCATGCCGTGTGTTGTTTCAAAAAAAAAAAAAGTACTATGAGATATAGATAAATAGGTAGGAACCTAGGAGAGGCTATGAGTGATATGGCGTTTAACACATATAATAAACTATAGGGTATAATAGTATTAAACATCCTATAGGTGATAGTTCATAGATATTTTCCATGTTTCACTGGGGGAGCTGGAAAAAATTTGTCAGATTTATATAATCCCTTTATTTTTTAAACTTTTATCAAACCTATGATAATAACATTTTCAAAATTTTGAAGTTGTACTGTTTATAGATAGTTAATTAACAATTACTAGTTACTATTTAAGGTATTGTCACAAAATGAATTGTTGAGGAAGATGATGTTGTCTCACTTAAATGTTAAAATGTACAGTGTCAGTGTGTACACATAAATGGTGATATACCAGTTTGCGTGTAGATTAAATGATTATGATCAAATTAGTTGTATCATTCATAATATCATGACACGACCAGCATCACGTATACTCTCTAAATCGTTATTTTATAAAGCTATCAAATAACAAAATTTCAATTACCAGTGGCGTATTTACGGGGAGGCCCCCCCCTTCTAGAAAAATATTTAAATTTACTTCTGAATTGAAATGTATTATATAATAATGTAATAATTATATTTACAAAATTCCAGACTCAAATACAAAATATATTATTAAATTGCGATTAGAAGTCATAAATGACTTATTACATGAGAATAGAGGAGGAGAATATTCATTTACTACCTATATTATTATGTGTATAAAATACAAATATATAAATATATTTATTTTATTATGTTATACCTTGTAATTCAGCGATAACGGTATAGAGGGTCAGAATATAAAAATCATTTTTTGGACCCCCCCCCCAGAAAAAATTTTCAAATACGCCACTGTCAATTACTATTTATTAATTTATTCAATAGGACGAACTGGTATATTATTTGCAATTTACCGATCCTCAAATTAAAGACAGTGTTAACGCTGTATAATGCATTTAATTAAATATATTATTTGGACTCTCGCTTCTTATTGGGAGCTTAGCTTCCCATAGTTATCAATTTGTTCTGATGCTGTAGGCAGTAATTTATTTCAATAACAATTAACAAATATTTGTATGTTCTAGTTTTTTTCTGGTTAACTCAAGTGCGTCATTTCAAAAATGTCTATGTTGACTGTTGAGCAAAATTAGAAAACATACTTATTAATCGCGCCATTAAAGTTATAAAGTTAAAAGGATGATAAATATGATAGATTTTTCTCAAATTTTAATTGAAGAATTAAATGGTTTTAGAAGGCATGCGCACGGCAGGGGCAGGGTGGGCAGTGACCTCTTCTGGGGGCTGAATTTTTTCTAAAAATAGTTTATAAATATTGCAAATATTAGATAGGTAGTTAAATCAGTCATTAATTATAAAATAAAAATTACGTTTGTTGCTGTTATTAATATGAAACATGGCACCTATCAAGATCAACTATTATTTAATCTCTAGGTATATTAAAAACAATTTAGTGAAAATACTAACATTGTTTACAAATTGTAATGGAGTACAAAATCTTTTCTTTTGTTAAACGCTGATAGGAATAGAAAATATTGAAATATACATTTTTCGTTACGTCAATGATGACCTATTTTACAGAATTTACCCTCACCTTCTAGAAAAATTTTCATAGGCACTAAACTAAGTAAGCGACTAATCAAAATTGTTGCTACCTTCTTCTATTATCAAGGTCTGTGTACGCCTTTGAATTGGATTTACAGTGATGTAATCTGTTTTTGGGTGATAAAATTCGTCAAAAATGTTCGATCAAAATCATTATAGAACAGGAATTTTCCTACTGTTGGTAAGTACTAGCATTGATTATATTATTACTACTAGTGATATATAATCAATGGTACTAGGTAGGTACTATCAAAAACGTTATTTTTCGGAATCCTCAATATTATTTTCAAACGCAAAGGAAAACTACCGAAAATTTGAATAAAGTCAGTAAAATATACTAATTTACTAAAGCCTCAACTATGCATATTCTTGAAATTGATTATTATATAATTTATGATTTGGCAAAGAGACATTGAAAATTAAAAGTTCTCTTGTCGATTAATTGTTTTCAGTATAAGTAGGTACCTACTAACTCTTTGTTTACCGTAAACTAATATGTATTACATCATATCTTGCTTATTAAATTATTATTATATGTTTAAATAATATAATAAACAATTGTAAGTATATTTGTGGACTAAAAGATGTGTTCAGATTATAATATAATCTAAATAGTATTATATTAGTACAAGTAAAATTATTGTGGTTAGATATAGAGAAGTACATGATGGGTGATGAAAAATGTCTATTGTTTCCGGAAACAAATTTCTATAACTATGCCACAATTCCACAACTTATAAAATATTTTGAAATCAAAAAAGTTCATTTCGCTCCAAAAAACTGATAAAAGTTGGTAAATATATAAATATATATGTGAAAATCGTCAAATGCAAATATAAACCCTTTGTATCTTGTGAATAATGTTTCTGGGGTACCATGGGCCATGGTGATTGGACATAGCCAACCCCGAATATCTCTGGCACCCAGCTTGGTCTAACTTGCACTCTGCAGTCAACTATATGACTGTGCAAAATGTAAACGAAACCTGCGATCAATTTTTGTTGTTGTAAAATAAGGCCAGATAATTTTTAACGACCAAACTAGATTAAACTCAACTTTATAGGTAATAAGGTAATGCGTTCAGGTAGAATGCCTTAACATGAAATTATTTCCAATGGTGGACAAAAACACATTACATTAGTCTCTAATTTTACACGTTTACAATTTTGAAGTACAAATTACAATATTGTATATTTTATAATTTCAATTGAACAAGTAGGTACAAGTGCTTATTTACAATTTTCCATATTCCATACATAAATTATAGGAAAGAATAACAACATTTTTGGAGGCTTATAAGAAGAATGAGCTGTCTCATCGCCATCATTTCCTTTTGTTAAATATCCTTGACTGAATAAATTAAATACCTACTTATTTAATCAATGAAAATGCTAAATTAAATGTTAAGAATAAAAATTATTTTGGTTTCGTAAAGGTTTAAACACGGGAATCTAAATTCAAGTTCACATATAATTTTTTTTCTATTACCTATATGAAAAATGTAGGTCGAGTTTACAATAACTTGTCATAATGTCATCTGAAAATCCATTAGTAAACTCATAAAAAATGTTAAATGTAATTAAATACTATTTCAAAAATTACAACGTGACATTGAATTGATAAATAATACATGTCGGCTTTTTGTTTGTGAGGTGTGGGAACACAAAGACCCTCAACGTTTGCATTTTTATCACTTAATTAATTTTTTAACTTATCCATTTAAGTCGACCTAATTCTGGCCTATCCTACGAACACATTTTGTCGCTACTTCTGTTGATTGCAAATTGGTTCAGACTGCGTAATATAGATACTTACGTGTAGGTTTTCTAATGTAAACGGGGTA
The DNA here is from genome assembly GCA_027580255.1 of Therioaphis trifolii. Taxonomy (NCBI): domain Eukaryota; kingdom Metazoa; phylum Arthropoda; class Insecta; order Hemiptera; family Aphididae; genus Therioaphis; species Therioaphis trifolii. The sequence goes on along the minus strand of CM050406.1, from coordinate 12,700,690 downwards.
ACTATATTCGAGACCAATTCATTTTTTCAAATTAAAAATTATTTTCCAAATATTAATAATTGTTTAAACGTTTAATGTTTAAACTATACGGTTATGGACGTATTATAGCTATTGAATACATATATACCTACATTATAGTTAATACAAAAAGCACAATGGTCCGATAATGACTATCAGTTAATATGTACCTATTCACTAAAAACATAACAGGATATAAAAGTAAATTAGTTTGGAAGGTAAATGTGTTTGAACGTATGAATTAAATTTTAGAGCTTTTTTTAGCAACATAAAATACCTTTATTTTATACTCATTTATTATAATTATTATGGTAGCTATAAAATAAAGTATTAATGAGAAAATGTGAGTTGTGTAAAATTGGTCGGCGGCGTACTCCGATTCATTATACCAATATCAAAATATTAATTTCAGTTGATTCCTTGGTAACTTGATTTGCTAATCGCATTTAATTTAAGGTCTTCGGGTCGAAATATTCAATAAATATTAGCTAGTGTAAACACATAGATATTTCAACTGAACCAAAAATGAATAGGCATATTAAATAGGTACTTAACGGATATAATGGTTTCAGTAAACAATAGGTAGACATTTTTGAGAATGAAAAAATAATACATTATTAAATTAAATCATGAAGTGCCTGCCTTAAATAAACTAAATGTTTGCGTATTTATGAAATATTTTTATTTTTTGATAAAAACCTAGTAAGTAGGTTAGTAGGTACATAAAAGTTTAGAAGCTGCAAAAGTCAAGATGTACCTAGCCAATATAGGTTGGTATCAATTTTCACCTTTACTGTGATTATTTAATAATAATAAATCATTATTTATAGGTATTAGAAAGGTACCTTTCTATATTATTATACTTTGATAGATATAGGTAATTGACAGAAATGTTGATTAACTACCAATTCATTAAGATTTTTTTTTTTTTTTTTTGGTGCTATAAATTATTATAAAAGTAGATAAATATATACAATTAAAATGCACCTACAATGCAGTATAAATATAAATCATTAAAACATTATTAGCTTTATGGCTATAAATACAAACTGCAATGTCAGAAACTCAAAACCTTTACTGTATGCCCATTTATGGTCAATGGTCAAAACAGGGCCAGGAGGGATACAAATCAAGGGGACTTATCATTGGATAAGGGTTTCCATTTAAAAATAATAAACTTCAAATATTGTTTAAAAAAATTGTTTCACTGAATCTATGAGATATTCAGTGGCGCAATTAGGAGGGGGACTTCAGGGCTAATTCCCCCTCCCCTGTTGCAATTTTAGCCCCTTTCTGGATAACAAAAGTGATTTTAAACATTTTGTCTAAACTAAATATTAATTGGTCTTTATTTTGTATTTACAACTCTGAGTAACATTGGAAAATATTTGGAAAAAATTAATTGTGAAAATATTCAATAGTTTAGTTGTAAATGTGCAACATTATTATAAACTATCGGAAATAATTGACCAATTTGCCAAGGTTGAAAGAAAAATATCTTTTTAATATTTAATAATCTAAATTCAATCATTAATACTAAATAAAATGTACGTGTATTGTTATGTTACTCAGTAAATTGTACATAGGTGATTAATAGGGATCGGATTTTAATTTAGTATAAAATCAAAAATATTTAAATATATATTTGTTTATTACATGATAAATATTTATTTATGAATGTATAATATTTAAATATTTAAATTGAAAAAAAGATAGAATCATTACATAATTAATAAAAAAGTATAAAAAATTAAAAATTTATTCTGAATCATCATAATCTTCATGTGGGAAACAATTAGATGCAACGTAAAACTTGAAATTTTCAAATGTAAAGTGGCGGGGGTTCGGTCTTAACATTGCTTTGTAACAGCTGAATGACCTCTCCACATCAACGGACGTGACAGGGTGTATATTTCATACAAATTATTTCTTTTAGAGTGTATTCAATTTCTGAATAATTGTTATTTGGAGTTTTATTTAATAGTATATTGTATACTGAAATTACTACCTGCTACTTAGATGACTTGCTCTAAGATATCGAATCGTTGTCAATAGATGTCAAATGTGTACAGTACAGAGACCTAATCGTATCGCATATCATATCTTAAAATACTAAATAAAAAAAGGAAATTGTCTAAAATAATTAAAATATACACGAAATTTCTACAATATTACATAATTTATGTATTTATTTGTAAAAAAAATGTAATTATTCTAAAATATTTAAAAATATTTAATTATTCTAAAATATTTAAAAATATTTAAAATAAAATTAGCACCAGGTTTTTTGAAATTAAATGAAACGTTTACATATATTGAAAACTTTCCGATGCTATTACTACATAAAAATATTTATTTAAATTAAAATCCGTTCCCTAGTGATTAATAAATGTTTGCTCATGAAATTGTGTTAGCAAGCGATACATTTTTTAACCTACAAACACAAAAATATACTGGTAGCTTTAAAAGTCCTCAGCCCTGCCAAGAATTCATTCATAATTGCGCCACTAGACTGATACTTATTCCATATGTATGAGAAGAAATTTATAAAAATGTAAACATTAACAAAACACAAAATATCATCAACATAATAACACAAAATATTCCACGCCTATACAATTTAAAATTCATACCTATAGAATTATAATTTACTTATGAATTAATCACAAATTTATATACATAAAAGCCTTTAACATTGGTATGGTTTTCAACTTCATCTTCACATTTAAATAAAAAGTTCATTATTTTTCTTACATTTTTTTATTTTTACTATCTATCAAGTAACACAGGAAACTAGTACAATTTCAAGACATGTTTAAAGTTCAATATAAATTAAAATACATATTTATAATGGTTTTAACTTTTACAACTTATTAATAAGATTTATAGTTAAAAGAATAATATTTTTTTTATTCATTTCAAGTTCACATTGAATTTATTGCTGCAAAAATACTTATTTTTTGTGTTATAAAAATAAATTTACCTACAATATTGGTTCGTTGCAATAATATTGTGTATGAGTAATTAATAAAATCTCGTTACTAAACATTTTGGTCATAGAAGTGAATATTTTAGATCCCGAGTGAAGCAAAGGATCACAAAAGTGTGAGGAAAAAATTTACAATGCATGATATAGCACTTTGAAAATACTTTATTTTTAAAAATTTGTTTCTAATGAAATGTTTAACATTGGACTAAATGTTCTGAAAATGGAATATGATCATAATTACACACCTAACTAACAGAACTTAAACAAATTTCAAAAATCATGACCCAGGATTATTTTTTTAGCATTTAAGTAAATTGTTATATAATTTTTTACGGAATACTGTTTTTATATAAAATTTCAACTTAAAAATTTGTGTAAAACATTATTGGAGCATCCAATCATTGTGAAACTTTAGATGCAGATAGCAACATATTTAGAATATTTTTGTAAGAATAAAAGTATTCTCTGCCAAATAAAAAACTTGAGATGTTTGAAAAAAACAAAAAACCTATTAAATTAAGATTAAAAATGATAAAATATATACACGGTATATTTTTATACTAATGCTTTGCTTAGAATCGTTAAACTAAATAAATGATCTTTGTTTTTTTTTTTAATTTCAATGTAGCCATCACCATTATCTTGTACAAGGAGCAAACAATATCCCATGGTGCGAAGTCCGTACTTTTTTGGTAATAGTTTCCAAAAAAAATCATTTTGTCTTACTTGATAAATTTTTGCATATACCCTTGAGTGTTAAACGCATATAATGCACATTATTTCAAAATAAAACACATCAATTTTATTTTATACATTTTTATTTAATTTTATGAACAAAAATACTTATTTTCAAAATTATTTACAACATTTTCCACCAAAACAATGCATAAAGTAAGTTTCAAAACAATAATTATGTAAAATTTTTAGGACTAGATAATATAATATAAAAATAACTATAAAAATTGTGATAATAAACTGAATATATAATAATAAAATACATTTGAACTAGGTTATGAAAATTATAGCCATTGTATTAAAATTTGGTGATGCCAAGAGGTATATCAAAAATGTATATTCATAATAAAATAATGTGCAAATCAATAAAAATTATTGATTATTGTTCAATCACACTAATGTCATTTTGATCCAATGATACAACAAAATGGTTAGGTATCATTATTTTATTTGAAAATTGTGTTTAGTTGATCTTCTTTAAAGATTTCCAGTATTTGTCGTGCACACATGAATACACCATACCACACTAAAAAATATGAATTAATTAATACTTCAGTAAATATTTATTTTTCATTGTTTTATTTCAACAAAAATGAATATAAGCAAATTTGTTGGTTATAGACTACGGTAAAAATTATTTGATTTCAACTGTAGCTTCCGATTGAAATCTAATAATTTTCTATATAATACTTAACAATTTGAATTTGAATGCTGGATGACATATTTTAGACTTAATTAAATGCATGTCTTTAAAGTGTACATTATTATTCATTATCTAATGTTCTTATGTTATTAGAAAAACTGAATAAATGTATTTTTGAAAAAAATGAAATGAAAGTATTATTAACATTTTTTGATATACTTCTAAGAGTTTTAATCATATTCTATTACTATTCAGACCGAGAAAAAATGCAATTAGTATTATTTGCTTTCTAAATTACACATACATTTCAATAAAACCAATAAAATCTTCAATAGTCTCATACCAACCATCTAAATATGTAGAGTTATTAACTCTAGTCAAAACTAATTTTTGGTAATACATAAGTAAAAAAAAAAAAAAAATACATAAGTAATTTTATAGTTATCAATTACCAAATACTGTTTTAGGCGACGAAGTAAATGACGCTAGCTTCGACCATGAACACTACTTTTTTGTGCTTTCTTTTTACGTGCTGCTAACATGTCATAGAAAGGATTATGACTAATACTTTGCCTAAAAATGGTAATGATTATTATTCATAATACAGACAATAACAATTTAATAGTTTTTGGTAATTTACTTAAGGCATTTTGTCCATTCATCTTTTTCTTCTGCTGTCGCTGCTGACATTCTATAAACAGTATGCTTCCCTATAACATTATTAATCAATTAATTTAACTAAGAATTCAAAAATAAAAATAAAATAATAAAACTTCTTTTACTTAATTTATCAAATCAAGTTATTGTTGTGTGAAGAGCAAAATTATTTTTCAAGATAATTTATAGGATTGTAATCATATTTATTTAAAATTGTTAAATAAGTTTCATTAAATGTACATATAGGTAAAGTGAAGGGAGTTAAATCACACAGGCAGTTTTTATGAATAAATAACATCCAATACACAAATTACATAATTTCTTAATATAAATAAAATAAAATGATTTTTTATATTAGGTTTCAATTAAATATAACATTTAACTATTCATTTTACAACATTAAAATATAACAAACTACTTTTACTATCATGTGAATTTACATAAATAATGCGTATGTCCAAAAGAATATTTGGAGAAATCTGATGAGTGTAAAATAATCTTATAATTGGTTTATAGTTAACTATGTTATGGGGAAAATTCTAACTAAAATTTTAAAATATTATTATCATTTTATACATTTTTTATAATATTGGTAAAAATTAAACACACAATATACTTTTTAGATATATTATACATATTTTACAATAGTCGAATAATTATAATAAGGACATGAAATATCAATCGATTCAGTATTGATCAATAAAATATCAATTTATAGAATAAATTTCATAAGATACATGTAAATATTGAATGATATTAATACTTAAAAATATATTCAGCATCAATACTTTAATCAATAATTCATTATACTTCATATTTGTTTTAGATTTTCAGAATTATTTTACATTTCTGACAAATTTTTTACTAGTTCGAATTTATTTTCTTACCTTCTACTACTTTTCCTTCACTGTCTGTTTTACAAGCTTTAATAAAGTCAGTAGTTCCTGGAGCTGCATACAACTCGAAACAATGCGGCTTATGCCTATCAGATACTTCTCGTACTTCAATATTTTCAAGAGGAATGATTCCTCGAGGTTCTTTGTCAGTAGTATATTCAAAATAGTACAAACAATTATCATTTAATATGAACCATCGACGTTTCCAACTTTTGTAACGACCACCTAAAAATATGATTTTTTTTTTGCATTAAACCAATAATGAAAAATTTAAACACATGTAATTACCTTGCTTCCATAACCATCCTTCTTTATCAGGGTTGAAGAATGTATGCATTAGATCATTACCATCATCCTCCGGAATTTTAAAAGGTTCTGTTTTAATACTTTCATACAAACTCTAAATCCGTCAACAATTAATAGAAATGAATAACTACATCAAATATCTTTAATAACTAATAACTTACAATTAAAAGTTCTCGAGGTAAATCTCCTCCATTGTTAATACCACGATTCATTTGAATAAATTGATCAACAGATGGTTTATCTTTAACACTAGGGTTATGAAGACTTGTGTTCAACATAATAATAGCAAATGATAAAACATAACAAGTATCTAAAAATAAAATTAGAAAATTAATTTTTTTACCATAATATTAAAAAATACCAAGATGAAAAATGTTTTACCTGTATTGGTAAATATATTTGGGTTTAATTGACAATATCTTTCTGCAAAGCACTCCATCATTCTATCAATCTTTTGTGCTTCACCAGGAAGTCGAAAACTCCATAAAAATTGTCTGGAATAAAAATAAATATATTTTTAAAATTAATAATTAATAAATGACTACAATAAATATTTTAGGCTTTGAGCAAAAACAATATAAATAAAGTAGCTACATACTAGTACAAATATAAAATAAATGTAATAATCTTTTCACTAATAATCACTTATGAATATTTGTAAGAAGCCAAAGTTCATTAAAAGAATCATGAAACACTTAATACCATAAACATATAGCCTAAAACTAAGTAGTGCAACATTTTGAAACCCAAGATAACGCACACAAAGACACACACACACACGCATTATTTCAAATTAAACTTTAAGATTTCATTTCAATCATATAGTTTTAAATAGTAGGATCTCTTTTCCTGTCATGGATAAATATTTTACTCCTAAATGTATAATTAATACCAGATAACTTAAAAATTAAAAACAAATTAATGAAAAATAGTAAAATTTAATGTAAAAGACATTCACTAAATTGATTTCAGTTATTTAGCCATAACATCAATATAACTAGAAACTTAAAATGTTCACCATTTATTAATGACACATTGTTACATACTTTCTTCTTCTTAGGGTCAACAACCCGAGGGTTGGTTTGCATCTAAAAGATGGTGTTACTTGGGAAGGGTTTATTGTGCAGTGGTTTCCCGTTGCCTTCTGCACAGGGGAGATGGCGGCCGCTCTCTCAAGACAGTCGCCTGCCCAGAGAGAGAGAGAGCCACCTGTGACCGAGGTTTGAACCGGCGACAGTGTGCGTCGGCAGTGATGCCTGGTTCCACTCGGCCACTCCGTCTCCCCGTTATATACTTTATGAAGGTTAAAAAATTGACAACTTTTGGGCTAAAAATAAAACTGATAATATCTGGTTTTAAAAGTTTATCTTTAATAAAATTTTTAATATTTGACAAAAAATTCTGAAAATGTAATATTATCATACTCATATGCTAGATAAATACGTAATATTGAAAAAATTCATAAATAGTGACTGGGACATTTTTTTTATAACGTATAAGTAAATTATTATAGAATTTTGATGTGATTAACTGTGTTTACATCAATTTTATATTTTAAATGCATAGAAAGAATTATTGGATTATTCAATCATTATGAATTCTTGGATATAGATAGAACAATGTGTTTTAAATTTCTTAGTAAAAAAAAATGTTTTTTTGTTAAACAAGTTTGACAAAAAAAAACCTGACAATTAGCCTGAAAATGGTAAAATATATGAAAGGTATATATTTATACTGAAACTTTGCTTAGAATTGTTTAACTACAGAAATGATTTATTGTTTCTTTAAAATTAAACACATTTATCACTATTATCTTGTCCAAGGAGTGAAAAACACCCCCTGGTGAAAAGCATATTGAGATTTTTTATAATACTTGTTTACTTTTATTCTATGCGTAGTAAATCTTTTAGTAATGCATATCATGAAAAACGGGATTCGTACTCCACGCAATTGTGAAAAAGTTACCATTTTTTATCAGTTATATTCAATTTTTTCCTTAAAATGACTAATGCAAGTAATGTGAAAACAAAAATAAGAATTTCTTAAAATGAATGAAACAATAATTATTATTAAATATATACACTGCTACTTCAAAAATAGGCTCAGTTAAAAATAAACAAGGAGAGCTAATATAAGATTTAAGGATGCTAAACATTTCTCTGAACTCTATGCACTATCTTTTTATTTAACCTAACATACAATTTTTTTTAAAAGTTAAATTTTATTCAATGAAGTACTGAACTTTTTTCTAGTAGCAGACAACTATATAAACTTAGCAATAGGTAAAACCCCAGGTAAAACTATTTAGTCACAATTTGCAAGTTAATATAGAAAACTACAAAGAGTTTTTATGGTATAAATATTATAAACATTTACATGTATTATTTATTTAGATATAACCAATATAAAATTACTCTATAGTTAGTTACCTTAAAGCCTGAACCAATATGAGATCAGTAAAATCATGTAAAGAAACAAACTCTCTCAAAACTCTTTCATTGAAATCATTTCGTTCTCCCAAATAATCACCAATTGCAGTTTTATTTAATCCTTCTCCTTTATAAAGAAAAGCAGCAACATCAGCTTCATTGTGATTTAATAAACCATGTTCAACCAAAAATTCAATTCCTTTTTTTGGATCCATATTGAATTTTTTACGGCCAATTGATATTTGTTTAGCCTTGGTTTGGTTTTTACTAAAAAAATTCAATAAAAATAGTATTCATAAATGTATCAACCAAACAAAATGTATATGAAATAAATCAATTATAATAATAAAAAATTAATTACCTATCATCGTTGGAATCCATGTTTTCCATTTCACTAACAACTTCGGATAATTCATCTTTCAATTGCTAAAAAATGTAAATAAAAATATAATATCATATTTAAATTAGATATAAGAAAGATCTGTACAAATTTTATTGAGCATAGTATCAACTATACAAATAAAAGTCAATTATAAAAATGATTTTATTTGATCATATAAATATACAGTAATAATGAAAGTATTGAAAGCCGAAAGAAAAACATGTTAAATTCATTTCATAGAAATGCTAATTTAAAAAAATGTATTATTCTTTTAAAACAGTTGAATTATTTAAACAATTAAATAAGACATAATTAATAAAGTTCTAAACTAATTGGAAAAATTGTTTAAAATAAAGTGTTTATATTTAATATTTAAGGAATGGTCAATAACTGTACATTAAACAATATACATATATATATATAATATAAATATATTTGCGCAATAAATAATATGTAATAGATAATTAAAAACTTTTATAATATAGGCTGAAATACTTATATATTTTCAATAACAAAAAAATTGTTTTGCAATTTTATCTAACTGTTTTAAGTACCTACTTAATTATATACAGGATTAATACACATGATAAAATAACATAGATTTCTTTAAAAAATAAGTAGGTGTCTCCAACCTATTGTAATAAAATAATTTTATACTAAAAATTGTAATTTTATTATTTCATTAAAACAAATAAATAAATGACAATATTTTATGTAAAACATACCACTTAACTATAATTTTTTAAGTTAAAAAGTAAAGTATATTAATTATGATAGAACAATAAAAATATTTTTCTTGACTTAGTTGAAATTTAAAGAGTAAAAGTATCTATGCATCACAGATGTGAAGTGGCCCAAATTATTAAATTGATAAACTCAGTTTTGTATAAATATTATATTATTTCAATATTCGTAAACTCTAAAAGTGATATCTTAAGTTACTTAATTTTTATGTAAATAATAGTCAGCGAAGAAAAAAAATTGGTTTGATCATTATTTTTTATGAAATAAATTAAATTATTTGTAATAAATTTTATTAATAACTTCTATTCATTTTCACTATTATTGAATATCGATGTTTATTATTTATGTGTCTTGATTAAATTTTATTATTTTACTACTGAGGCATATCATTTATAATTAGCTAATTTGGGTTAATTAAAAAAAAAAAAAAAACAATTTGACTATATACTAACATTAACAGTTTTAGGATTAGTTTTTTGAATCAATAATATATTGATTAACATTAATTTATTATATTAAAAAATTTTAAAGCAATATGAATAAACAATGTATTGTTAAATATTGTTAGCTGCCAAATCCATAAAAATGAAATGAATAGCTTATTAAAAGTCAATCTGAGAATTTAACTTAACCGTCCCGCAAATTACGCAAATACATGTTTGGGGTATAGCAACAATTTATACTAATCAAAAATTACCTACTTTAAAGATTAAAATTTGATTTAATAATTATGAAATATGGAATCTTTTTATTAAAAAATACATATAAAGAAATAAGTAACATAATTTATGAATATAATAAGTTATTAAATGTTAATTTATACCTATATATACATACCATATTTGTGTATGAATGTTATACATAGTTTTAGACTACTTTGAATTATTTAAATATGAGTTCTAATTATAAAAAAGATAACCAGTATAATGAATACAACTATTTATGAAACCAATTTTATAATAATAATTAAATTTATAAGAAAGAATACATACCTAATAAATAACTTTATAAATTATTTATAATTGTTAGGTATATATTATATTAAAAATAATTAAAAATTTAAATTGGTTTATGAATTATTTTCAATGTTGACTAAATTATACCAATTTAAAATATCATATTGTTTTTAGAACTTAGGCATTATTTATTAGATCTCCCATCAAGGTTAAATTAATTCATAAAAACTTATGGGAAAAATATTATGTACCTTAGATTAAATACTAACCTGTATTTCAAGTAATAATTCTGCTTTACGACGTCTAATTTCAATTAACAACTTTTGTTGTTCTGTTGATAGCTCTAAAATTAAAAAAAATTAAATAATTATACAAATAACACATATTAAATAATTATATTTAATCTAGGTAGTAGCTTAACATTAAATTATTAGTACACTATACATGATAAAAATATACATAGATGCACAAGTGCATACAAAAATGTGTCGTTCAACAATATAATTTTAAAAACATTTTTTTTTCTTTATCAATCATATGCAAATAAATTAAATTAAATTAGGACAATTTAAGGAATAAATTTAAATATAATTAGTCTAGTCAGTTTAACAATAATTATCGAAGGAAATAATATTCTTATGGATATGTACATTGAAATATTGATCCATGAACTATTGAAATGAATCTTCTAAAACAAATTGAACCCTATTTTAAAGTTAAAGAAATTGAGACTTTATCATGAAAAAATCTTATCGAATAATGTTACCACGGTCAAATTCTTTAATTATAATTATTTTATTTGAATATTAGGTAATGTAATAATATAAACACCTTTATAAAAATCAAACAATGAATCATATATATAGCATAATATTATTCAAATATACTTAGTTTAATGTTGAGTAATTCTACCATAAGTGATGCGTTAAGATTCTTTTTAATTATGATACCTACATTTTTTTAAAGTTGGAAAGTACTTTTATCAGGACTTTTACTTTTTACAAATATTAACAATATTTCATTAAATACATTTTAATTATTTCACACAAATATTTTAAAAATTCAAAGAAAGCGATTTATTGAATTAACACAATATTATGTTTTATGTATTTATTGTGTATATGTAATCATAGGGCATAAAAATATAGCACTTTTAAAAAATTTTAAATTAAAAAAAATTTTTAGGTATTTTACCTTGTTGAAACACTAGATTGCATAGGTATAAAACAATATTTAAACTTTAATTTAATTAAAAATGTGAATACATTATTCAAAGCTCCATTATAGAAATAGATATTAAGTGTTATTTTGTATTCCAGTAAGTATAACTACTTACTGGGTTATGGCGTAGCATTTAAAATAGATAGGTAAGAAATATTTATAATTCCATGCGTACGAAAGTATGACACATATCTTTGAATTTCACATATCTATTGTATAACTAAAAAAATGTAAATTAATTTTTTTTAACTTTCTAATCATAGTGTTACTAAATTTTAGTAATGTTTAGAAATTAATCAAATATGATTTCAATTACATGATGTACCACATAGTAATAATTAAAAAAATTGAATAGGTTAGATTTTATAAAATACCTATATACCTATATAAGGTAAAGACTAACCTATATAGTAGTAAAAAAAAAAAATTAAAAAAAAAATTATTGGTATTTAATAAGTTTATTACATTTTTTCATTCAATATACCTTTATTATCTATTGTTCATATATATATTCATCATTCAACATATTATGTAAATCAATTTATAATTATTGATTAATTTTTAATTTTAAATCATTCGAACAAATTGATAATCTCATAACATCAACTAATAACAAGATTAATAACAGGGGCGGATCCAGAAATGTTCTTGGGAGGGGGGCGCACTTTTCTAAATACAAATTTGTCCATCATCTGATTGTTTGTTAAATTATACTTATAATCGTAGGTATAGATAATATAATAACAAATGATGGCGATAACAATTTAAATCTGTTGTACCAAGGTACACAAAACACATTACACAAATTTAGATAATTAACTACTAACTAGATTGCCAATAATGGCTTAACATTGGAAAACAGTTTTTTTTTATATTTGGGGGGGCGCACGCCCCCTTTGCCCCCTCCTTGGATCCGCCCCTGATTAATAATTATTAGAATGTTAAAGTAATTTTTATATTTTACTAATCAAGTATATTTGTGGGGTAGTAGATATCGTAAGAAAAAACAAAAATAATATTTATACTTTTTTATGAAGAAATAACCTAAATAACTAATATTATGTATTGTATTTCTGCTCAAAATAGCAAACACTATTGTCATACTACAAATATTCTTAATTGATTCCAAGAATAAAATAATACTCAATAAAATTCAAAAGGAATTTTTCAGGTGATTAGAACTAGGTATAGTTTATCAAATAATGTAAGAATCTAATAAATACAAAAATATAAGTATTAAAAGAAATTTTATACTCTGCTGAAACCGACCATAATACAAACAATAGTGCATTTAACAATACTAAATGCTTTGATATCTCTTTTATTATGTTTTTTTTTTATTTGATTTACATACATAAAATACTTTTATGATTTATCTAAATAATTATAATTCTTCATACCAAGATACATGTATTTTTGAGATATCCTAATCAATTTTTGATCAAATTAGATATTATCATAAATTGTATTTCTTTAAGTAAAAAAATCCAGGTAAATTCTTTAAAGTTTACAGCAAACTGGATTCTATTGAAATGTTGATAATCATACAAACAAAATAATGATAGGCTAAAATAGGGTCAAAAACTTTACTCTGTAATTAATAGGTATCTAGTTTTAATACATTAAAGTTAGAATGTGAACTAAATATATTGTTGAATAAATGACCAATATGATATTAAATGTGTAGCATACGTATGCGCATTTTTAGAATATACCTACCTACAGCCCATTATACAGTGATTCACTGTAGTGGATATACAACACAGAAAGTAGTTACACTTACCATTAATGTTAAAAGTGTCATTTATGTATGGAACATTCATTTTAGGTCCTCTTGACGCACCTCATACTCGCCGCACTAATAGTACAATTCGTATCATGACTTCGATTTACACCACAAAATACCAAAAACACTACTATTAAGTATTACCGAAAAAATGTTAGGTTCACAGAATATCGAAACGCAACCGATGGTTACAGTCGAAATGACACGTCTAGGAGCGAGATCACAACATTAATGACGATGATTCATTCGGGCGAGTAATTAAGGAAAAAAGATTAAAAGGTCGTGCAACGGATTACGCGACGAAAACGAATTCGTTTCGAAAATGAAAACGAGTCGCGTCTACGGGCGAATATTACGAATTTATGACCATCGAACGCGATACTTTTCGATTAATTCCACAACAAATTGTGGAAAATAGAAATCAAAACATGATAACATGTCTTTTGTGGTATTTGAAAAACAAAAGACACGCTGATAACAGCACTAAGTATGTATGTTCGGCAGGCCGCAGATATCACTCCGCACTCGTATCCGCGAACGCACACGCGCGCGCACACACGTACACAGTTACACACCAACACACGGGCACGTTTACGCACAAACGGGCACGCAAAGTCACTTCCGTATGTCGTCACACGGCACGGATACACAGTAATTTATATACGGTAGTAACCGTAAACACAATGAGGTAATTTTGATTATCGCATAAAACAACATTATTGTAGTGATAATAGTAATAATCATAATAATAATGATATGAATAAGATTCTCATCATTTGTTATTTGTATACGTTTTTCCTTTTCTTTTGGACCACCGCTGCTGCTGCTCTTCAACCTACTCAAGTATTCGCACTGGAGTCCAATGCCTATTGCCATTGATCGCGTCTAGGATTCATCTAGACACGTAGTTCGAGTAACATGAGAACATTTAAATGGTTCATGTTGTCCGAGAATACACATCTGAGCTAATAGGACGCCGTCGTTTGTTCTTCATTGCTTCCACGCCAGATCAAAGGAAACGGTCCGTGTCACTCTTTTTCTAGCTGGGACCGTTCCTCTTCCGAGGAACGTCCTCAGCAAACTTAAAATGAAATATTTCAATAATAATAGTCGTGATGTATGGCTGCACACATATTTATGTCCGTATTTGATGTGTGCGTAGGGTGTATGAATACCGTTAAACACAAGCCGGGATTGCAACTTCAATACTTGTTGCAAGGAGGCTCTTATCGGAAAACCAAACTACGTAAGTACAATTCATTGGAAAGCATTTTTGACTACTGTACTATGTTAAACATTCTCTTGTCGTCCTGGTCAATAGAATTTGAAGATTAGATTACCTATTTTGAATAGTAGTGTGTTCCATTTATAATGTCACTAGTGTATTTACTATTTTCGGGTTCATAAGGCCTATAGGGCATACATTAGATTTTTCTTAGGATTAGGTATCTAGATATTTTGATTTTTTATTTATTTTGTTTTTCAATATCAACATAGCAGCTGTATCATACCTCTAGTGTTTTTTTTTTTTTTGAAAACTATAAAAGTTAACTAGGTAGTTATTAGTGAACGCTCTAGACAATATTACTAGACATCAATAGTTTGGAAAGAAATGCACCTTTTAGGTATTTTCCAAAAGTATTATCAATGATAATATGATTGTACAGGGTTACATTAAGTATGCTGTCTATGATAATAAGCAAGTACCTATTTATTATTTTTTATGCAATTAATTTTTTAATCAAATAACGATTGTAAAGGATAATAATCATTGTAATGTACATATTAATATTGTATAAAATATTCTCCATAGCTTAATGATTGTTTATTTAGTTAGTGGCGGACACAGGTGGTGGAGAAATAAATAAACTGGAGGCAGAGGGTCAAACTCCCTCCAAAAATTATAGGTTTAGTTATTTCAAGCATAGAATAAATGATTCTAGAAGAAAATTCCATTAATATTAATCCTTATTTTTCTTACTCCTCCCCAAATATTTACCTGTGTCCACCACTGTTTATAGTTACATGAACTATTAGTTATGCTTATTTATCGGAACAATTTATAAACATCAGTTTTTTTTATGTAGTGTAGTCAGTGATGTATTTATGAGGGGGAGTTTAAAAGTTTAGTCCTTCTGAGGGGAAAAAATTAACTGTTTAATAAAATATATTACATTATATTATACATTAAACTATAAAATCTGCTTCATACAACAGTAAGACAATGTTTAATACCTAATCGCAAGGAAACTTATTACTTATCTGGAACCCCACTCCCCCTCAAAAGTTGAAAATACACCACTGAGTGTATTCAAGGTTTAAATACTTTAAATGACTCACCTTAACAACTCTACTAGGTGTGTAATGTAGCAAACATAATATCATTATTGTTTTGGTATAATTTTTGAATTATGATATATATAAATATATATGGTGAATTAATGTGTATCATTCAAAGTATTTAGAAATCCTGTCAAAATCTGCTCATTGCTCACATATATTTAATAATCCTGTTCAAATTGTAAATTAGTGAGTTTTAGAATACATATATTGTTACCTTTAAATCAAGTTTGAAATGTATCGAACAATTCTGAAAAGTATCCCTGGCATAATAAACCTGATATTTTTATTACATATAAATGTACAATCTGTAATATATGTTTTTAAATGATAGCTATCATTACAATTTAAATGTAAAGTTATTACTCTAAAAAATTTGTGAATTTAATTGCATTATTGTTGTGAACAATAATAGAAACTGTACCAAAACATTTAAATAAAATATTAAGGTACTAAAATTTTACTTGAAATAATAAACTTACTTTTTGCCAAAAAAAATGATTTTTATTTAATAATGGATAGATCAAATGATGCAAAAATATAAAATTTCATTCTTTAAATGTGATTGCATGTTAATAACACTGGACATAGTTAACACTTTAACATTTTTATATTTTAATGTGTATTTAAACCAAATTTTATATCTCAATCAAAAATCTGAATAATTTAAAAAGTCTGCAAATTAAATAATGACTGAACTCTAGTTATCATTTTAAATTAAATCACATGTGAAGTATTGGTATCTAATGTAAAAATTAGTAAATTATTATGACTTCAGAAATTATAAAATTTAATATTTTTCATTGTTGAAATTTAAAGTTTATAACAATATATATATATATATATATATATATATATATATATATACATGTGTAGTGCTTATAACTTTTAGTTTATTTTGGTTAGTTATATTATTCAAAATATGCTTCATAATTAATAATGGTATTTAATTTATTATAGTAATTTAGATTGTATAGTATAAACTAAACTTAAATCATTGATTGTTCACATTATATTAAGCTATAATAGTATCATATACATTAAAAGTAGTATTATTTTCATAGGCGTGTGCACGAGAGAGGCTGGGTTGGCAGTGGCTCCTATTGTAAGCTGCATTTTTTTCTTAGCATAATAATGTAAATATTAGGCTGTTAAATCAGTTATTATTTAGGCAATTTCAAATCTTCAACTTGTTATCATGTCAAATAAAATAAAAATTTCCTTTGTATTTTAGCTTAATTTTAAATATGATGTCAACTATTTTCTAATCACAATTAAAAACAGTTTGGTAGAATTGCAAATGTTATATACAAACTCAAATTAAGTGCAAAATAACTTTTATTTATTGATAATTACTGCAACAAAACTTATATAGAAGATAGTTATGATAACCTATATATAAGCAAATATAAATGTACATTTATTTGTATTAACTTGTAAAAAAAAAAAAATTTAATTAAATTTTTTTTTGTATGCTGTTATTTAAATTACAATTAATCCTGAAACAGTTGCATTTATTGCTAGAAGAACTCGTTAATTATTTTATATTCTTAGTTGTGTATATTTATTTAATATTTTTGTGTTTATTAGGATATAATATTAAAATTAAAATGAATAGTTGAAAATAATTAAATACATCATGATGTATAGTCTTAGTGGAAAGTTCAGAGTTAAAGTTAAATTAAGCTTTTAGTTTTTACATAGTTGTTTTAGCAGTAGTCAACAGTTTTTTTTTTTTTTTTTGTAAATATGTTTAGTGTTAATTACATACTATCAATAGCAAAATCACTCGCGATTTAGAAAATCAGTTTCAAAAAAAATGTACACTTTAAAAATTATTTTTTTATAGTAAAACAATTATTTTAAAATATAACATTTAAATTTCTAATTTTATTTTAATTACTTAGGACTTATATGTTTTAAGTAGGTATATTATTAACATTTTAGAATTTTTTATTCTCAGTCTGTTGAGAATTTGATTTTTGTTAAAACTTATTTATTTTGTCAAAAAATATTTTTATACTTATATTCGTAGTCCAATAAATTATATATTTCGGTCTAAATTCAAATTTCCAGAGCTGTGTTACTAATAATTGATTGCAATTTATATTTTATCAATATAATATATAATAGTTAAAAGTTTAACAAACTATTATTATACCTATTAACAGAGTTTATTGAGGCATATGTTGTTATAGTTTAGAGAATATACCATTAGAAGCATGGTTAGCGATTAAAACTTTATTTGGATTTTGGGAATTGAGGATTCATTGAACAATATAGATTAATGCTGGAAAATTTAAATAAATAAATACATAAATTAATTATCAAGTATGCCTTTACTCTTATTTCTGATGAATTATTCACAGAAAAATTTCTCTTACCACATTCATTTTGAGTTTAGAGTATCTACTGAGAAAAAAATGTAAATGAATAGGTAGTATTATAAAGAAGAATAAATTACATGTATGTAATTATCTTGAAGTATTACCTATATCTACTGAATTAGGGGTGATGGTATTTTTTATTTACATCGATATTTCGGTACCTATGATATTTTATACCGGTATACGGAAAATATCATTAAACCAATATTTTGATTAAATTTTTTCGGTATATTCGATATTTCGGTATTACCAGTGTATTCGATAATTCGGTATTATCGGTATATTCGGTATTATCAGTATATTCGATATTTTCAATATTTCTGTATTATTATACATTTATAAGAATTTCAATTATTAATCCGATAGAAATGTTTTTTTTTACCAATAGATTCGCCATATAATTTCTTACCTATAGTCCAAGTTTCATAGAGATTCACTCAATTTGTTATTTTTTATACGCGTTTTAAGTTGAAATTACGGCTTAAAATACTCTTTTTACGTATGATCTCAGATTTGTATTATGTTTTTATTTCATTAAATTTGTAAAATTTAGTTGTAAGACCTGAAACTTATATGCAAGCTTTTTTATGTGTAGTCTGATCAATGTTCATATTTTCATAACATTCGATTAATGCGATTTTTTTGTACTTGTATATAATATTACGATAAAATGGATCATTCAATTTTTTTTTTCATGTTTGTAATCAATTTCAATTGTTCTTAAATTATTTTTAATTTCGATACGAATTCGACAGTGCGACACACGTCAACAATAAGAACAAAAAAAATACGTACTCGACCTGTATAGTTTTAGAAATATTTAGTATAGTATACATTATTTTTCTATAATTTATGTATAGTGGCACTAGTGGTGCCGAAATGTTGTACAGTCTAAAAATAGACTACCATAATAATTAATTTCGATATTTTCGGTATACCGTTTATAAAAAAATTACGGTTTACCGGTATACCGACCTCAATTCGGTATACCAGTATTACCGTTACCCCTATAATGAATTGTTTATTATATTACCTGTGCGGTTGTGTCATTTTTCTTTAGACAATCAAAAACAGTAGGTATATTTAGATGATATTATAAATGTTTAATTCAAAGATATCAATTTGGGAATTTGGTTTGAATTAAACATCCATTCTCTACTCATATTGCGCGATTCATATTGAGACTCGATAAATAAAATACGAACAATGGTAAACAAAAAAACTTTATTTCCTGTTTTACCTATTCTCCATTGTTGTTAAGTTTCATTCATTAAAAAGAAAGTATTCCCTCGAATTTGGATGACTTGCAGTTCCTATAACGTTTGAATCCTTGTTTAAGCCCCTGGTAAAAATATTTCTGTTGATAAAAACTAAGTATATTTTTAGTGGTTCCTTAGTTTTAATTATCATCCAAAAGACTTATAAGATACTTATCATCTAAATTTAATGAAATCTAAGTTTTAACTTATGAATTATGAAATACAATATGTAACAGAGTATTGACTTAAACAGTATTACACCTTACACGTGAGTTGTTGATCAATGAATAGTATTCTCCTGTGTACAAAATAAATTTACTAAGGAAATAATTATCACAATATGATTGCAATTTCCATTGTATATTTTACAGTAATTTTAGTACTTGGTACTAATGATGTTACAAAAATAAATTCTATGATCCATATTCCATACATCTTCATGAAAGGTATATACTTATATAGTCATATAGAAATTAGAAATATAAAAAATGGATTAAATTTTGATATTTTTATGCTCTAAAAAAGAATAAATTGACATACAAAATATTTTAGATTATCATGAAATTATGATGTATGACTATATGAGTATGACCAATCATAATAATTAATTTTGATTGTCAAAATTCAAATAACAACAATAATTGATTGGGTACTATCTTTATGAATATGCATAAATGTGTAGTAAATCGTATTTGTAGAATTTCTGACTCATTGTCATTCATGTCGTATTTAATCCGGAAATTATATAGATATTAGTATATAACTATATGTAAGGTTTCCGGTTAGTTGTGTACTTCACACTAGTGTTTTTTAATGAGTCACAATGCTTTAAATAGTGTTTCGATATTATTCCATGTGCGTTCAATTTTAAAGCATCATGTAACATTTTTTCAGAATTAACTTTTGAATATCTTTTAAATAATATCGATATCTCTCGAAATTTTTTATTATTTAATTCAAAATTATTTATAAAAAAAAAAAATCAAGAATTATACCCTCAAAAAATATTTAATTTTGTAAAATGCCATATTTAAAGTTTATTAAGTTGAAATCTGTGGCTTCAATATAAATTTTAAGGTTGTAACATCAATACAACTGTCAGCAAAAACATGTTGTCGTACTTAAAATATCAAATTGTACCTATCAAAATTTAGCTAGTAAAGTAATCATATTGAGTTTAGACATGTTTTTTTTTTACTTATTTATTTAATTAATTAATTATGTTTTAAACTCAAAATGTTATATTTAATCGAAAATAAGTATTTGCTTTCTAAAAAAAACAAAATGTGTGAATAATTACCGAAAAAATCATAGAATATCCGTATTTAGATTAAAAAAATGACACTAGATACCAATTTAAAATAATTCGGTTTTGGTTTTCATTGCCATATACCGTGTGTTCACCAATTTAGGGAACACTGAATTTCTGAATTCACTGATAAATTTCAAATTTTTAATTCCTTCGGTATGCGCAACGCAACTTATTTATTTTTTTTAAAATAGCAACTGGTATTTTTGATACCAAATTCGGATAGACTGAATTTTTTTAAGTCGTTTTGACCAATTAATCATGGCTCTAAAACCAAAGTTGACTGAATGAGAGCCATTCAAATTTTAATAAATAATACATTTTTACAATTCATTGTAAAATGCATAACGTCGTTGCCACGAAAAAACCTCCAATGTGCTTAAACCTAATTTTTCAGGAGAGACGAAAAACATTTTAAAAAATCACAAATCATCAATGATGTATGAAAATACATTTAACATATGTAAGCAAGTATAAATTTTTATTCTGACAAAAAATTTAAGTAAAAACTTAATATATATATGTGTTTATTGTACAATTTGTCAATATTTCATCACATAGGAGGTTATGTTAATTATTTTTTTTTGCCAAACACTACATAGGAGGTTCTTTGAATAAAAGTTGGTGTCAGAGAATGTACTATTTTGAATGGTTTTATATAAAAAAAAAACTATATTGTGTTATCTGAGAAATTAATATTTAATAATAAATCATAATTGTATAAAGTACTTATACCTAAAACAAAACAACTTTAAACTTTATATTTAACAAAAAAATAATAAAAAAATCTCCCATGTGCATATTTCATACACGACACTACATCTACTCTGCATGCCAATATCTCCAATGTAATTTTGACCAAATTTTTTTCTAAAACCATTTATAATTATCAGGGGCGGATAGGCTAAATTAGTATTTCCGGGCAATGCAAAGGAAAGAGGTCCCCACCCAAAAAAAATAAATGAAACAAATTTTTACCATGCAAATGTAATAAATTTTTATATTTATAAATGTTATCAGTGTTATCACTAATCAATTTTAAATATGATGGAAAAAATTCAGATCCTGTATTTATAAATATTCATTTTTGTAAAAATTATAAATAAAAAATTTTAATTATAAAATTTTACATTTTTATTATATCTATGTACACTATATGTCAGAATTTATCAACTACAAAGTCTAAAATTTTAATGCTTAATACTATTCAATATTGAAGCACTTTTTTGAGGAGATCACTTTTAGTTGAAATTGTGTTTATTATGTCATTATTATCGAGATCCATTAGAATTTCATTTTAATGTCTCGCCATCTACCAAGAGTTTAACTGTAGACCACCGAAAAACCGCTCGGTGAGAAATCTATAGTACCATTGATTATAAATACTATAATCTATAGAAATCCATAAATTATAGTATTTATAATCAATGGTATTACGTTCCATTATTGATATTTTTAGTAGGTATTTAGCTTAATTTTCATTATCTACGAGTATAAAATTATTATTTATTAGGTATAATAAGTTACAAAATATTAGTTCGGCCCGTGTGGCTGTGTATGTTTAAAAGTATTGAGTAGCTACTGTATCGAACTCTGTAATTATATTAGTGTATAAAAAAAAACACACAGAGAAGAGGGCCTACGGGGATTCGTCCGGTATCCCGGTGGGCCTATCCGCCCCTGATAATTATTTATTATTGGTTAATTTTTGAATATCTTTACGTATTTTTTTTTATTCTGCTCATAATGCGCATATTGTTCGAGATTACTTGAATCGGGTATACTAGGAAAAATGGCTTGGCCCTTATTGACCCATTGAATGGCCAGCAAGATCTCCAGATATTACACCGCTTGATTTTTTTTTTATGGGGACATTTGAAACAGTAGTCTACGCAGATCCACCGGTTAATCTAGCAGATTTAAAACCTAAAATCTTGGTTGTGTGTAATAACCTTGCTGAAAGTCAAATAATGTCAGCAACTAATAGAGGATGTCTACGCCTTTTTCAATTGTGTCGACAATCACGGAGCAAACTTTGAACAATTTATTTAATTATTTGTGTAGTTTAAATAATAGTTGTAAACAATTTTAATTAAATAATTTTATATCCATATTATGTAAATCTTATTTATAACACGTTTAAAAAAAACGTAAAAATATTCAAAAAGTAGCCAATAATAAATAATTAGGTATAAATGGTTTTATGCATTTTATAATGAATTGTAAAAATGTATTATTTATTAAAATTTGAATGGCTCCCATTCAGTGAACTTTGGTTTTAGAGCCATGGTTAATTGGTCAAAATGACTTTAAAAAAATCAGTCTATCCGAATTTGGTATCAAAAACACCGGTTGCTATTAAAAAAAAAAATAATAAGTTGCGTTGCGCATGCGCGTACCGAAGCAGTTAAAAATTTGAAATTTATCTGAAAATGTGTATTTATATACCACTAGCTTTTAAAAAAAATTCGATTTATTCCAACATAATCCGGCCGAGAAATTCAGTGTTCCCTAAATTGGTGAACACACGGTTTAATCAATATATAAAGAATGATCCCTTATTATAAATGCCGGAGTTAAATATTTTGAATATCTACCTTAATTGCAGTAGCTGTGAACGTTTTAAATAAAACAATTAAGTAAAAAAAAAAAATTTAATGTTGAAAATTAAATTTGTTATTTAATCACTTAATTTTTTTCATAATAATTAGCTAATTGCCTTCGCTAGAACTTTTGAGCTTAAATTCAAATATAACATTACCCTATTGTCGCTGTACCCACGACAGCTATGTATACAAAATACCTTATCATTGGGCTAGGGGTGTATACACTGCATATTATGCACTCGTATTGTCATTTAAATTACTTTATATTCAGAGTACCCATACATGTAGCTGTTTATTTATTTATTTTTTTTTTATGAAAACAAACAAGTGCTTTGCTAATCAAATTAAATATTTTAGAAGTCAATCGATAGAAATTAAAATATTCGTTTGTGTTGTGTCTTCTCGTGAAAATTAATTTTAAATCGTAATAAATAATACGATTAAATTAAACGAAATAACAATACTAATTATAATAATTATAAACATTCATTATTCGTGACGTTGTTTTCGTTTTTAGATATCTATATTGCATTGAACGTAATATTATCTATCGGTTTATGAGAAATTAACCTAGGTAAATATAAATATTTATATCGATTAAGTGGCAGTGGGTAAAGGTTGACTGTTAACCACTACCGTATTACAGCATAAATAGCACGAATAAAACTCTATAACGTTGACGTATTTTAAAGCTCCGTCCAAATGTATCGTACTCGAAATACGAATGTATTCGAATACAAATAAATAAATTACCAGCGCTGTAGAATAAATCGCGAGCCCTATGCACAGGGTTTCTATGGTTACGAACGGTTTTTAGCGAAGCTATCTGCAGATCAATACTATATACTCCGCTTTACCTGCTACCACGACACTTGATTGTTCCATGCAGCTCTTACGTTGTTTACTATGTTCACGCATTATCTTGTTGTCTGTTGAACGCATTTATTGTAATAATAATAATAATAATAACACATCGCCACCGCCGCCGCGTATAATTCTGTTTTTGTAACAATTGATTTTAAATCCGCGAGATGTTTTGTCATCCAGTGCGTTTGAATGACTTAAAGAGCACAACAATGAACGTTGTTTAAATACCACCACGCGAGAATATACACGTTTTATTTTATTATATCGTATTACGACATCGGCACCAAAGTTTATCCGTCCGAAACAAGTAAGCGAATTTTTACTCGAACGATTCTCATAATAACAATGCTCGTCGATTTTGATTGACACGTTTTGTTTTTGTTCTCTTCAGAATGCACAGTTTCGGTTTACAATCGGCTTTGGCGATTCGCCGTCAACGTAAACGAAAAGCCGAGCTTAAACGGCACATGGAAAGACGTCGGTTGAGTTCTCAATCCATCGAGAGTGGTATTCATGGTTCGAAATCGACGGTGACGAGCCCTACGGAATACAATGGTTCAGTCGGTAGTTTATCGCACGAGCGGAGGAGAAGAAAGAGACCCCCCAAAATGCTTGACACTAAAGTGGCTTCAAGCATAGGTATGCTTCATGTTGGCGTCGTATTCTTAGTCCTGGGCCTCTTCTTAATCGGATCTGGCATCATACCCGATGATTATGTTTCGTGGGGCTCGAAAAATTGGGTCAACGAACTAGTGATTACTGGCATTACTTCAAGTATAATTGGTATATTTTTGCTTATATTAAATCATTTTATCAACCGCAAAGCAGAATCGGATCTAGCTGCATATGTGGAACGTCAACTTACTAGAACCAGGTCCGGTAGACGATTGGTTCCAGATGCTGAAACAGGGGCTATGCACACTAAACAACAACAAAGAGCGCGGCAACAGGAGCAAAGTCAATTACAAAACTCTCCCGGTTCAGACCTCGATCAGATTGCTGAAGAAGAAGCATCAGGTTCAGAATACAGACCTATTGATCAATACAGCCATTCTGAAATGGAAAGAAAAAATTCGGACAGGACACATAATGCATATAACAGGGAATTATTAGTAACGCGGTGTTATGATACAACTGAAACATAGTAAGTTAATACAAATTAACTTGACAAGTTTAACAAAAAAAAAAAAAAAAAAATTAAAAAAAAAAATATATATATGGTACTTTCATTACGTTTAAAATATAATTGATATATTTTAATTTTAATAAACTTAATTCACATTCAAAACATATTTTACATTTTTACTCATCTATATTTACATATTTGATTTGCCTGTAAATGAATGTATCTATACATCGACTTCCTTAATTAATATTTATTTATATATTTTATACTTGTAATTTGATATTTTTATACTACCTATTTAGTTAATTTTCGTAGTTATATGTTAAAATATTGTTAATTAACATTAATGCACAATACATTAAGTAAATTGTAAAACTTTTTATTTATTCAAACTTAATATCAGTATTATTTTGCTTATATTTGAAATATTTTTGGATAAAAAATTTCATTCATTAACAAAATATGACCCCTGCTGTGAAATTTACATGTTAGGAGATAATATGAATTTCGTTTTTGTTAAAAATTATTTAAGAAATGAATATTAAATTATCCAGTTAGTTATTATTTATGTTATGCTTTTAAGTTTTAGATAATTTTTTGTTTGAATCATAATTAAATCACTAATCGTATCATAATAATATTTATCGAAATAATTTTAAATGTTTGAGTATATGTATGTTCAATATTTCATGTGGTATTTCTTTTGGAAGACTGAAAATATTAATTTATGTTCTTTATTTAGTTTATACAAATTAATAACTATTTGTTGCAATCATTGAATTTTT
This sequence comes from Therioaphis trifolii, assembly GCA_027580255.1. Lineage (NCBI taxonomy): Eukaryota > Metazoa > Arthropoda > Insecta > Hemiptera > Aphididae > Therioaphis > Therioaphis trifolii. The sequence goes on along the minus strand of CM050406.1, from coordinate 12,674,249 downwards.
TTAATTCTTGCTCAACACATTACTTAAAACAAACCAATAATTCAAAATTAAACATTGGGGATCAAAACTATTAATTGTTTTAAGCCACGCTATTTATTATTTCATAACGTAACACCATTTTGAATATAAAATCATACTGTTTCTAGATTTTAATTCCCCTAGAAAATGATTTGGTAACTGTTTAGAGAATTTAGGTACCTTCGTGTTCATAACTATTAATTAGTTTGAACTATGTTCTTGACTTGAATGAAATTACTTGCACTGTGATTTTTGTGTTTATATATCTAATTTATGTTAAAGATAAGGCTATATATTGGATACCTATTGAATTTATATAACTTACTATTATGGTTAATTATTCAATTAGAAAATATGTATTACTATATTTATTATGATTGCTTGACATATTTAAATTAAAACAAGTATTATTAACATTTTAATATTCAAAATTATAAAATAAACATTTTTTTAATCGTATTATCTTTCTTGTTTATTTGTGAAAATGTATTTGATGACTCATCATTTACTTCCTGACTATTAATTACTCAATAAGCTTAATTTCTATGGTATTGTGGCTGTAGCCCAAAGAAAAGAAATGTTCATAATTTATTGTATCAGTCAAAATCAGGTACCCATTTTGAATTTAAAACAATAGAAATAATTTTATTTCAACATTGCAAATGTGTTTTAATTTTCATAATAGAATATTAATAAAATTTGTTTATATTTAATTATTTTGTATACTATTATAATTACATTGTATTATTATTATTTTATTGAGTATTAAGTATTTAAAATTTTATTTAAAAAAATGGTGACAAATATTGATGCATTTTCTCTTGAATAGTTACTATTGCAGAAATAATCTTGATTAGATAGATCAAAGAGGCATTTATGAATTAAATTTGTTACTTCTAACAATCAGTAACATAATTTCGAAGTGATTATAAAATATAATTTGGTGTGGTGTGTATATTAACTTTTATCAAAAGTTATAAAAGACGAATATCTTTAAAGTTATATTCAAGTAACAAGACTGAACAAGTCTTCCGAAAAGCTTATAAAAATGCCTTAAACAATATACATAATACATATCCTATATTATAACTCTTTATGTATCTGTAGTTATGATATATTAATATTGATCTAATGTGGTTAATTATTATTAGAGTAAGGAATTGTCAAAAAATTAAAAATATATTATATACAATATACATAATGTAAAAACATATTTTTCTCACTAATTTAAAATGAAATCCATTTTTCTGCTCTAGATTTAATTTAATGATTTTTTGTTTTCTTAATCTATCCTATCCCAACTTATGGAATTTTTCTGACAAAAGGAATCCTAACTAAACTAAAATTATTCGTGACATGTTTTCATATACCGAACTTTATTAAATTTGCTTGTTGGTAGAAGACTAAAAATTGTATGTAGGTAATATATATTATATGATAATTATTATTTAAATGTATAAACCGTGATATACATTAACTTATAATTTCAAAGCAACGTTAAATACTTAATTGTATAATTATTGTGTTTTCTGCATAATTCATAATACTTTATGATAATTATATGTTATTAATGTAATACTTTAAAATAGAAGTCACTTTAACTTGTTGCTATGTTACTTTATTTAAATTTTACTTGTAACCAGATACTGGAAATTAGAGTAGAATAGAGTAATTTACTATGTTTTTAAATGATAAAAATCATGTCATATTTGAAATACTTTAAAATAATACTATGTCATTTTCTGACATATTTATCAATTATGAAATTTTGCATATACTACATAATATGTTAATTAAAGAGACATATTATGAAGATGGAATGTAGCTTTCTTTTCTATCGGTATAGATGAGTTGTAGTTGTATGAAGTTATGTAGTGTATAAAAAATTAATAATTTTTTTTTTTTTTTGTATAGCATAAAAAGTAATTAATTAATAAAACTAAAATTAAATTTGAAAAGTTTATAAACTAAACTAATATTGAATCTAAAGAAATTTTATTTTGTTTTGTACTTATAAAATACATTAATTATTTATTAAAGGAGACTCAATGATTTTGTAAATTGATTATATATTAGTTGTACTAGAAAATAGTTAAATATAGTAATTAATAATTAGAGATAGCGTATATCATTATGTTAGATTAAATTGATAGTTTAAGGGTGCTTTTGAACTATAATTATTGTAATTTGGCACTGAGGTAAAATTATAAATATTCTTCTGGTCTGTGTTAATAATAATATCTGTTTGTATGATTCTAAATTAAAGTATTGTAGAGTAAATTTTATATTTTATAATAAGAGTAGTTGATTTAATGTAATATTATAAAAATACTTGGAAAAAACTTAAATACCAACCCCAAACTAATTTTGTAACATGAAATTTAAAATATTCTTTATTAGAATGATATTACATATATTTTTTTATATGAGTATTCAATGTTAATTTTGTATAATTGGTTAACTTTCAACTTTACACCACATACAAATACAGCACGAGAAATGAAAAAATTGTCACACATTCAATATATAATAAAATTGTTATAGTGTGCTTTATAATATAAAGATGGTGAAAATAATCTTTGCTGGTTCTTTATACTACTTAATGTAAGTACTTTGATTAAAAAAAAAAAATAAAAAATTACTAGGTTATAATAATAAAAGTTAATATCATGGAGATATATTATATTATATTATATGTACATTTACAATGTAATTGAGATAGTTATATTATTTAATTCATCTTTTACTGAAAAATGCAGTTTGCTATGTCTAGATTTGAAATGTTTTGCACTTAAGGTACATAGTGAAAACGATATATACTGTTTGAAAGTCTTTTTGGGGCAAGGATAAGGGTGATTTATTATTTTGTTAGTATTTAATACGTTTTTATTATTATATTATGATTAATATAAAAGGAAAATTTTAAAGGGTTTTATTATTCCCTATTTTACTATGTAATGTGCTTGTGTAACGTATACATATATTTTGAGGGATTCCAGCAGAGGAAAACATCTTAACGAATATTTTTTGTATCCTCTTCATTTTCGGGTCATACGGCAGTTTCATTAGTTCTGGTAGCATTTTATGTGTCAAGAGACAGACCTAGGTCTAGATTAAATCTCTAGACCCAATAGGCAATGGCGTATTCATAGCTGAGGGATAGACGTATAGATTAGCCGTAGCATTGTTATACTACGATAATAGGTATACATGTTTTCGGTAAAGTGTTGAATCCGACATTCTTTGAAATGCTAAAAATGAGCAGGAACATAACAGATTTTCTTAAATGACTAGATATTCCATTGAATACTGAATTTGAAGTAGAAAATGTTTGAAATGTTATACTTTAGTGCGCATTAGTGCATTTACGAATAACAACAGTGATAATTAAAAATGATATCAAAGATATTATAGATAAATCGTTTAACAAGTAACTTTGTAAAAGACGGTATAGTGACAAATAATTTAAATTTGTTATCATAAATCTAATGATATTATAACCGACCCCTAGTCTATATGTAGTTATTGTGTAAAAAAAAAATATTCAAAATCATCTGCACATTGCAATAAACAAATCTAATAATCAATATAACGGAATAATATTGTACAGGATCATCGTTATATTCGTGAATAAATCCAAAACATCAAACTTTGTACACCCAGGCTAATAAATGTAGTGTAGGCATTCCAAAGACACCCTAGGTGCCTATTTTATAGATCGCCCGGGCATAGTTTTCAGTGTGTGGCATTTTAGACGTTCAACGCTTTGCCGATAACATGTCGCACACTCGGGACACGTTATGTATTATATATTTTATACTATGAGGATAAAACGGAGTATGGAAACGGACTTTCTGCAGTCGCGGCGCGCGGTCTCCCCGTCCCGCGCACGTAGTTGTCGTAAAAGATAGGCCCGACGGGTGCGACACGATTTGCGTGTCTGTCTTGTTGTTGTTGTTGTTGTTGTTGTTGTTGTTGTTGATGTTGTTGTCGTGTTAATTAATCGCTGGGTTTATGAAAAATACAGACGAGATAACCATGATTGGAGCGATGCCTGCTGTGGCCGTGCGCCACGAGCGGCGGAGGCAGGAGAAAAAAGTGGTTTGCGTGAATAATCTGAACACCGGCGACCGCGAGGGCGGCGGCACGTCGTCGTCGTCGAACACGACCGGGAACCGCAGGCCCAGCCTGTTGACCCTGCAGTCGCCACACTCCCAGTCCGGCACTCCGATCACGTCTCCGCCGTATGTCCAAAACTCACTGCCAGATATCTATGTCTGCTCAAAAGTAAGACCTCGCGTCGTCCCGCCCCCCACACACATCCTCCTTCCTTCGCCCAAGGCCTCCGGGTCCGGGGTGCGATCCTCTTCTCCCTTCGGACCGGGTCCTTTATTAATAACACGCGCACGTGTATCTTGCGACCACGTCGAGTCCCGCGGCGCCTCCCGTACGCGTTGTACAACGCGTGATTGACCGCTCAGTGAAACCTCCCTCGACGGACACCTCTGTGTAGCGGACGTTTTTATTTTTTATTTTTATTTTTTATTTTTTTGTGAGAACGTGGACGTTTTGCGTTTAGTATTAGACGCTTGAATGATCGTTTTATTTTTCGATTTTCATCATTTTCATTGTAAATTTAAAATAGTATATTGTAAAATTGCGTGTGTGGCCCACATTATTAAATTAAACTTGATCACTATTACACGTTATTATTTCTCTATTCGAGATACTCTTATATGCTCCAGCACGGTCGAATTATAAACCGATATATGAAATGACCACGCGCCGATGTCTTAAACGAGTAAAGTAACGGACGATTATTTTCATAAACGCTGATTTTCATATTTGTTATTCACTTTTACGTCGATTTTTCAGTATACATCATTATTGCTTATTACATTAAATTAATACGCATATTATGTTGTCGTTAAATGACAAACCGAATACATTTCATTTCACCCTCTGAATCCAGACACGATTTCAGCGTCCGGGAGTGTCATTAAGAGGTTTCACTGTAATAATTACACTATACTTAATATTTATTGTCTTCATAACGATTATTGCAATAGAAATAAGTATACATTTTGTAGACTTATGAGATATCAGTGGCGCGACTAGTCCCAAAATCGTGGGGGACTTGAACAGCCCCCTCCGTATTATTACCCCGAATTTTACATACGTGTTTCATTTTTACTTTATTTCGATCAAGCTATATTAAATTGTTAAAATGTTTAAAACTTAGGTTATGTACTCACCTTCACAAAAATACGTTTCGCGTTAGTACTTTTCAAAAAAGGATTGATATTGAAATTTTCAAATAAGACTTAAATTTCACTAGGGGCTAAACCACTCAAGTCCCCTATCGAGTTGCGCCCTTGCTTATTACCGTTGACGTTCATATTATTTATATGACCACCGCGTACAGTGTCTGTATACAAACACGTGCTGGTGCCCGTGCCGCCCCGACCGGGTACGACGTGTTACACACATGTATTACGTCCCCTCGGTCGGTTTATTGTTAATATTATTAAAATGTATAATTACTGTTATCATATACCCGTACAATTATGTGGTACGCGCGCAAGATCGTGACCGCAGTCCGTAAACGTGCTAGACATGTAGTTTATATTACTTTTTGTTTTTAATTTTCATTGCACGTACACAGGGTGTCACACGAATGTGAAATACTCACTCACAAAATGTCACGGGATCACGCACGTGATATTTACGTGTATGTCGCAGCCCGTACGTAGGGTTTTGTGTCAGTGTGTCACTATATATGCAGGTTACGACCACCTCGGCGATTTTTTTTTTCTATTTTCCAAGCGTGAAAATATTGTACCTGACAAATTTTACCCGTTTCACGTTTCTCGAATTCGGACTATAAAACATTAAAATATCCTATTCATCTAACCTCTAATTTCTAAAACTCAAATTTGTGACACCTTGTGCACGATTTAAGACCCGACATTAAAATCATAAATAAAAATACATGCATATAAATGTGTGTGTGTGTGTGTGTGTGTGTGTGTGTGTGTGTGTGTGTGTGTGTGTGTGTGTGTGTGTGTGTGTGTGTGTATTTTAATCGAATCGGCCTTTGAAACGTATTGGTACTGCCCACGTAAGTACACGAATATTATGACGTATCGTATACGTAAATGCATGGGAATGAACACTTGTAATATATTTATACGAGTAATAAAAAGCGTCTCCGATTTTTTAACTTTTTGGAATATATTATATATCATGTATAATATGTATATTTTAAAATTATTTACGTACCTGTATTTTATTTTGAACCGGTCGAACACACACATTTTCATTTTAAATTATTAAATCCCGTCGTTGTTTCCATTATTCCATATCATATCCCGTTATTATTTTATAAACCATGATTATTATTATTATTATTATTATTATTTTTGCTTCTTTTGTTTGTTTTTGCGTTTCTTGTTTTATTTTTTTTCTCCTCGTATTTATGTTCACCAGGGTATAAAAACCGCATGACATAGAGTGATTTTCGTCGGTCTGAGTAAGACGATCTACGTGTCTGAGAGGTATTTGTATTATGCGAATCTAGTAAGAATTTTTCGCGCCTATCCGGCCGACCCACGCTTTTCTCCTCTTCTCTCCCGTCTCACACGCCGTTTACGGATTTGTCTGTGCAGATATCGGTGTTACACATAGCCGTGGTGACCATACTGATCGGCGCCATACTCCTGATCGTCGGCCTCGTCCAGCTGAAGCCGGGCGCGGACGCGTCGCAGTACAAATTTCTGCTGATCTTCTCCGGCCTCATCACCACGCTGTTCGGCATCCTCATGGCGATCGTCCGGTGCTGTCTGCTCCCGTGGGTCATCAAACGGCGGCAGCGGAGGTCCACCACGCCCACCACGCCGGGCTTGCTTTTGACTGCGTAGAAGACGTCAGCGTGTCTCCCCGATGCTGCTGCGTACCACCATTTACCGTGCATTCATCATCACATAAACGTTAATGATACATTTCTGCTTATCCGCTTACCTCGCGCAGGCTGGCGCGCGCACACAAACACACACACACATACACACACACACACACACACACACACACACACACACACACACACACACACACACACACACACACACACACACACACACACACACACACACACACACACAACCATAAACACTGTTGTTATTTTAGAGTTAGATGTTATTTATTTTATACTCTTTTCGCGTTCTTGTCTGTGAAAATACACAATCAATGGAAGAAGGGTTGTCTTCCATGGTTACTAGTCGGAACGCAACTGACGTACATGTACCTACAAGTCTGTGATTTTTTACTCCGGCCGATGTCTGGTTTGAGTGTGTAGCGAGGAAACACAACAATAAATAATATACAATTTGGATTTTTGGACACATCAATGGATATTTTATAATTGCAAATTTGTTTAACAATTTTGTTTCCTTTATTTGTGTTTATCGACTGTTGTCACGTACAATTTCACTCTATCTATATTCCAAGTCAAATACTCACAGACAGCATACAATATGTGAAACACTTCTTGAAATAATAGTTCATGTTTACATATAACTTATTTAATTCATTCCACTTTAAGTACCTAAAATATTTTTGGGACCAAAAATATAATTAACTGACATTTATCTATTATTTTTAGTCTGACTCACATGCTACATATCTATAAATAGTTATTATTACCATAAGGAATGTTTTATAATTTTTTAATTTTTTTACTCTGGTTTTCGTTGTACTTTTCGTCGTTCTTATAGTTTTTTGTTCTTATAAATGATATACATAACTTCCTTAGTTTGCTGGTCCATTTATAAGTTGAGACAAGAATATTATTGTAACAGCTCATTTTTGGATATATGTCATAACTTTTGAAGTCTTCCATTGTAATCCTGTGCATATATTATTTTAGTTGACTGACCTTTAACACAATCGACCAAAATATAATTTAAATATTAAACCAATCAATCAAAAACTGCAATGTCCTAATCAAAATATGTAGCCTCCTTATGATTCGCTCAAATTTAAATTTTAATTATTTTAAATTTAATTTATGTAAGAAATTTAAGAAAGAATTATTATTAAAATTTACTACAAATTTTCAGTAATTTCGTTTGTACAATTTTGAAATCAATGAAGATCTAATATCGTTATCTGAATTGTATAACAAAGTTGAAATGTTCTTGAAGTCTAAAGCCTTCATAAAGATATTTGACACGATAAATGATAAAATTTAATGTATTTTAAAGAAAATTAGTTACCTAATTTTATAAAAAAAAATTAGTATTTTATAACAGTTTAATTAAGTTATGGTTTTTTTTATCTACATTTTTTATTCTCATACTAACACTATTGATGTAAAATATTTTAAATAATATTTAGAGTGGTTATTAAAAGGGTGTAAAAGTTACCTTCAAAATATAATCAAAAGAGTTTTTTTCAGTTTGGGCTTAATTAATATTTCCAGAAAAGAAACCAACAAACCCTTTAGGAATGTTTTGAGAAATGTTGCAAACAATATCTTAATTTTTCACTTAGATATCCTGTTTTTATGTACACTATTGGTGAGGAATTAATTTATGTAATGATAGTCATTAAATAAATGAGTACCTAATGCTATGTTATGCTATACAAATATTAATAGTTAAACATTTTTGTAGTGTTGGTGTAAAATATAATCTATGAACTGTTAAAGATTTAAAATTAAGATTTTAAGTACAGGAGTAGTACCTATTTTGTTTTTTTTTATTTAATTAAATTGTAACATACTTTTGTATAATTATTGAGCTGTATTAGTTGTAACTTAAAGCTACCAATAAAAAAAAAGTACTGTAGCATGGTGCAAGGAATGCTCCTCCAGCTCATCTGTTGACTATTTTTGTTTTTCATGAGACTGTTTTTTGTGCCAAATGTTTATTATTATTTTGTATCATTAAACAGTTTTTGTTTTACATATAAATTAACAGTTGAAAAAATTACAATATTTATGTTATTTATTTAATGTAATTTATTTTTTTGCCATAAATTAATCAAAAAAAGATTATTTTTAAAGCCCTTTCAGTAATCACTCTTATTATTTAAAAAATTGATTTTGTTACATTTATTTAAAATCATTTCAATGGTTTATTACTTAAAATTTAATACATTTGATGATAGGTATTGTAATATTATAATTTGTCTCAGTTATATTTAAGATTTCTTTTTTTTCGTCTTTACTTATATTCAGATATAATAATTAATTGATAAATCGCTTATATTATCTATTTTTTTTTTCAATCTAAATGTATTGAACATTTTGGTTACGTTGATCTGTTAATTCTTATGATATTTTATTATTGATGTTGTAACAAGTATTTTAAGGAAAATAAATATAAGTTACCTTCCAGGAATTTTTTACCAAGAAAAATTGTGATAATGTTAGTGTTTTATAATAGTAAAATGTGTTGAATACAAAATTTAAAATGTATGTTTGATATGAATATAAGTAGTAATTATTGCAACTGCACTTATAATCCGCCCAATCTTATTTAATCATAAAGTTTTGTTTATTTTGTTTCCTTAAATTATTCACATTGCTAATTAATGTGTTGCATTTAAGGTGCATTTGTATAATGTAGATAAAAATGAATATCATATTATAGTTGATTGTATGCTACCGCCAAAGAAAAAAAATACTAATATTATAATGTATCAATCAGAATGAATAGCTTCATTGCAATGCTTACTTGAAAAAAAAATCACTTAAACAAATTATTAATATCTTATTTTCATAAACTAAGCTATTTTTGTATTGCAAAAAAAAAAAAAATCATTTTGTTGTTAACCTTATGATTCTGCGTCAATAACACATTTTATTCTGTTCATATTATTACTTACGATATTATTAAGTATAATATTAATGTGTAAAATCCATTTTTTTATCATTATATTATTATTATTATTATTCATACATTTTATATTGTACAATACAACTTGTCATGCACAAATTACCATTGATATAATTAAACAATGTTATATTTTTAAGACTTGCGTATAAATATTGTTTTGTTATTAAGCAACATTATTTTGTTTATTGTAACATTTGAGACTTCAGTGATAACATATACATTATTCACATACAATATAATTAGCCGTGTATTGATATAATGAATAATCTATTTGTCTTATATAACAATAAAATGTTTATTTAAATGTGTTTAATAAATAAAAAAATGAACTTTATTCGATGTTGATGTTTCTTGTGTACACTAGTTAGTTTTATGAAATTAATGTTTTGATTATATCCAAATATGAGTCCGTAACAATATGAAATGCAGAAAATCTTTTATGTTTCATCATGTTTGTAGAATTAATTTCAAACACATATTGAGGCCTTTGGATACCATAGGTTTTTTCGATTAAATCTCTGGTGTGAATACCCAAAGAATGGTATGCTATTGTGTGCTTTTCACGATTGTAAAATAAATGTGTTGTAATATCGTCATCGACACTAGAGTACCTATACAACCAAAGTACAACATATTCTGTTATAATTTGGGTTAATTATGTTCACAACAATATAATACATAAACAAAAATACTTACAGATACTTTAACATAAAATACCAAACATGGTGGAAGGCTATACAAGGAAGGTTATATGAAAAACAGGCAGTTTTGATAATTTTTTTGAGACAAACGGCACTTCAATTTATTTTTTACATTTTCATAGGTTAAAATCTACATTACATTTTAGTAGACAGTTTACCGAATTTCTGAGTCGTCTGTTGACTGCATACCATCCAATCAGACAACTGAAGATAGTGCCTGTTGTTCTGTGACTGTGCCGAACGGCCTTACCTATGTAAGTGTAAATTGATACGAAATACAACACGAGAAATATATACGAAACATCGCCGTTTCAATTGTTTAGTTTTATTAGGGACATCGCTGCTAAAAACCACAGGATTTTTTTTTTTAACAAAGATTAAGATTTTCTCTGAAATAAACATTTCAGCCTTTTGTAAAGGCTCTTACCTATTTTATTCGTAATGAAGGGGGTAACGCTCCTAGCGACGTTTAGCGCCGATAACCACACGGTTTGTTAAGACTATTGGGAACTAAATTCTTAACTGAGAATCTTTCAACATTTAAGTGTTCTTTGGGCAATTGAAATTTCGTAGGAGTTATGTAACTACAGTCATGATATAATTTATAATGAAATATCTCTGATGAAATTAAAATAATTTAATACACGAGTCGAATCATTATCCTTTGCTATGCATCTGTCAATGTGTAAATAAATAATAACAAAATGATGATTCTTCCAACTAGCTTCATAAAAACAAATGACAAATTAAAAAAAAACCACCTGGGATACAAAATTGAAAATACACACATTTTACGAAGCAAATATGTCGATATTTGTTTATTTATTTTTATTTATTTACACGACTGTGTCGTATAAAAAAAGTAAATTTAGTTTTTGCTAAAACGATACACTGCGACAGCGGAATTGATAAGACGTTTTTCAGATAGTATTTGTTTTGTTTGTGGATAGCACGTGTTCATCAACGTTCACTTATTTCGTCCCGTGCTTCGTCCACGGAATCATACTGCGGACTAAGAAATCGTTTTTTTTCATTCCTTTCGTCAGTTGTTGGATCGACATAATATCAAAATGAAAGTGAAACCGGGACCGCCTAAGGCAAAACCTTTCAAGAAAACCCTAACCGGCTCCGTGCAGAAGAAAAAGTTTTCGAAACCTACCGGCGGTGTGCTGAAGAATGTCGTAAAAATCACCGACGCGTTCGAAGAGCTGAAATCTGGTAACGATCTGACCGGCATCTCTTGTTCTAGAGAGCCCAAACCTGTAAAAAAATCCAAGGCCAAGGCTCCTAAAGATACTAAAGAATCCAAAAATGCGAAAAAAGTTGACGGCAAATTACCTAAAAACGCTGTGGACGTTAAAAACCGGCCCAAAGACGTTGTAGCGCCTAAAGAAAAGAAACAGAAAAAGAAAAAAGAGGACGGTGCGCCTAAAGTGTCATTGAAAACCAAAATACTCGATTCCACCGAAGTGAACACGACAGATAGCGACCCTAAACTTGATATCACTAAGGTAACCTCGTTAATGTTCATTGATTTTAGTCTAGGAATCATTATAAATTTGCAAATTCATAGGTCGAAGCCGCTGTTAATGCACTTTTTACATCGATCAAAAGTGGTTCTACTTTACCGAAAAATGAATTATGGGATGAGGCTACACCAATACATTTAGTAGTTACTGCTATTAAAATGGGAGTAGGTCCAAAACGAGTAATAAGAATGTAAGTTTAGTCATGTATGAGATTATTTATTTTTTCATGATGAACATTGTATTTATTTGTTTTTAATGGTTTACATTATAGTGCATTACCTAATTCATTGATCACGGATACAACCGATATATGCCTGATTGTACCAGATCTCGTACGCGGTCGTAATGTTGATCACGAGAAAACTTATCATCACTATAAAGATTTACTTGATAAAAATGGCATTAAAAATATAAAAACTGTAAGTTTTACTGACATTGGTTAAGTGTATTATTTAAGGGATTAAATAATAACAGTGTTTTATAATCGCATAATTATACAAATATGAATTAATGTTATATTTAGCCATTTGGGTCCATTTATTTTTGAAATGTAATTACAGTACCTATGTTAAAGTATCAACTAATAATTACAATGTACTAGCTATGTACAAAAGTAGTATGAGAATATTATAATATAATATATAATAAATAATAAAAAAAAATAATAATAATTAATTTTGTTTTACTATCAAATGATAATAATAAAGTGTCTAAATATTTTATTCATATTTAAATTTTAAATAAAAAAACAAGAAACATAATTTTATATTCTCATGTTTTATTTGAATCAGATTTTACCAGCAAGACAAATCCGAGTTGAATTCAATGAGTATGAAGCAAGAAGAAATTTATGTCATTCACATGATATATTTTTAATTGATCAAAAAATTAGCGGTTTTATGGTTAAGAAATTAGGAAAAGAATTTTACATCAAGCGAAAGTAAGTTGAAAATAAATGTTGAATAGTAGAAAACATTAATCACAAGTATTATTGATTTATTATTAAAAAAATTCCAGGCTGCCAATTACGGTTAAATTGAATAAAAAGTATCTAAAAGCTGAATTAGAATCAAAGTTGCACAAGACATCCTTTTTCCTTGATTACAAAGGAACTACAAAAACTGTTCAAGTATGTAAATTAAGTTCATTTCTTATTCATCTGTAAATTTGTTACCTATCATTAAATAAACTTTGTTATTATTATTCATATGAGAAATGGTTAAATGGTTGCTTGCACTCAGGAACATGATATTTTAATCAATTAAATACTTATTATTTTCAGTATTAATTTGATCTATAAAACGAAAAATATGACCAAAGCTTTTATTTCAATAGTATATATTTACATGTTATGAACAATAAGCAAAAAACCATTTTGAATAAAATCATATTGGTTGATCTTTAATACTAAATACCCAAATTGTAATTTCAAATGATACATAATATAATGTAGTAAATGGATAAAAATAATAATTAGGTTTAACATATTTATTACATAAATAAACTAGTCTTATCAGATTTATTTTTTGACAAGCTTTTTATTCACATTAGTTTGTATTATTGTAGATTGGCCATATGCAGCAAACACCGAGGCAAGTTGCTGAAAATATTCTAGCTGCTTTTAACAATCTTGCACATAATTTTCCGGGTGGTCTGAAAAACATCAGATGTCTATTGATTAAGAGTCCAACATCTGAATCATTGCCTGTTTATTATTCATTAAGTTAGTATTAATTTGAGAAAAACAAAAATGACACCACTGACAAATTATTGTTTAGTTTCTAGGAATGAAGTTAAAGCACCTTACTCTAAATCTCTACAACATTCCAAGGATAAAGAAGTTGAAGGGGAATTATTTGGAAAACGTGTGTTGGTTAAACCCAGTGGAGAAGTATTAGTTCTATCGGTAAGTTTATAAGAATAAATTAAAAATGTTTGTACTGAGCTAATTTTCTTTTCTTTTAGGAATCTGAAGAAGAATCTGATAACAACGATGATGATGATGATGATGTTAAGGTAGCTAAAAAAAGAGTTAAACAAGAAGACAGTGAAGAATCTGCTCTTGAGGAAGATAATGAAGAAGATGAAGTAATCTACAAATATAATTGATTAATCACCATTTGTATAGTATTTTTAAATGTTTATTAATTAATAACTATTTAAAATTATAGCAATCCGATTCTACAGTAGACAAAGAAAATGAGACAGAATCAACTAAAAAAGATGGTTCAGAATCTGATGAGGCTGATACTGAAGGTGAAGATGGTGATGATGCTGAAGCAGAATATTTAATGGCATTTGAACAGACAAAAAAATTACAGGTAAGAAGTACTAAATGTCTAAAGAGCGATGGTATAGAAGAATTATTTCATTATTAAATCACTAATCGTTTTTATATTAGACGAAAAAGAAACAAAAGCTAGATGAAAAAACAAATAAAGAAAACAAAAAGACCTTAAAAGATAATAAAACCTCAAAAGACAATAAAACAGAAAAAAAGTCTCCTATTGTTAAAAATGTAAGTACAAATTTGTATTATTTGTTTACATTTTATATTTAAAGTCTTAAATAATAATTATTATATTTGTATGTTGCAGAAGAAAGTAACTCAATTGACTAAAAAGAAGAAATTAAATAAGTGAATAATGTAAATTATATTTTTGTTTTATGTTACTATATTAAAATACTGGTCTTTAACATCGCCAGTTCTATATTTTTATTTGATTTACTTGTGCATTTAATCAATAAAGGTGTTTATTAGTACCTATTTGAATCTTGTTCAATTTTTCACGGAGAACAAAAATTAATTTGATTAGAATTGGTTAAAACATTAATATGTTTACCTTGTTTAATTATTTAGTTCACCACTATATTTGAATTATTTCATTAATCTATGTTAAAGAATAATTTATTACAGTAAATAAAAAAAAAATCTATTCTTTAAGATGAATAAAATTATACTTTGTACACTTTAAATGAAAGCTATTAAATTTAATTTAATTTGTTTGCATACAACTTTGAATTATATTTAAGAACTTAGGATTATATACAATAGTTTATTTTTAAAAATCCTTAACTAGAAAATGGTAGTAATATTTAACAAGCTGAATGTATCTTATGCAAATCAAAAATAATTTTTTTGTGTATTTCTCCAAGAACCTAGAACAACGTAAATCAAGTTGTATATGCAGGTAGAAAAGTTAAATAATGTTGCTAATCTGATTATTTTTATTTTTAGACTTAATTTTAATTTTATTATTTTTTATACCCGGTCTGGAGATTGTTGACATGTATCAAATGAAGACTCTAGCAAATGTTAAAATGTATGTTCAAAAAAGTGAAATTTTTGTCAGAAGTCTTAAGTAACTTTTTGATAGAAGTATATAATATTTAGGGCTAGGATAGTATAGGATTTTGCTTTTTTTTTTTAGGATTTACAGGACATAGATTTTCAAGCACAAAATGTGATATGGTCATATACAATTCCAAATATATAGTTTTTATTTTGCTTTTTTTTGCATTTTTTGTACTTTTATGGATTTAGTGTCATTTTGTAGCATTTTTAGGTCATTTTTTCAATTTTACGGGCATTTTTTAAAACTTTTTTGAAATCTAGTTAATATTTTTATACATTTTCATTTACACTAGATGTTCTCGATAAAAGTTTTGAATTTGTAACAGAAATAATATCATATTCAATATTTTAATTATAGAGATAGTATATATATATTTTTTTATAATATTATTATTTTTAATAATTTTGTACCGAAATAGTAATTAATAAATAATAATTAATAATTATAATGCATTTTTATAACATTTTAAAATCATTTTTAGGTTATTTTAACGTCATTTTTTTAGGTGTTTTGGGTCATTAAAATCCTAGCCCTAATAATATTATATATTGTTTATGTTCTATAAATTAATTTCACTAATTAGACACACAGATGCTTATTTTAAATATGACAAAATATTTAGGAAGTTTTTGAATATTTGTCAATCCTAAAGGTGTATCTGATAAATGTACAAACTACGTTAATATAATTAATTAAATCAGCATTAGTATTGATTTTCGTACAACCAACGACACCTTGTTTGTAATCCATTGGCTACTTGTATGGTCATTGTTTGTTTTAGACACTTTAGTTTTAAGTCGTTTCGCTCTTATGCCTAAGTATGGTGAAGAGATCAGAGTTGTGTTTATAACCTATTTCTTTGTATTTCATTGTAGGAGGAAATACGCATCGGTTACTTAAATTCCTTGCTGTGCTGCTTATGTGTACCACTATGGCAGAATGCATGTTTTGACATTTAAAAGGCTGGAGGCACGAACTGGTTTTGATCGAAGAATATTAACACCTGGAAAAACAGTGGCGGTTATAATTGACTTTTAAGGGGAAAATAACAAAAACAACAAATTGTAGGGTCAATAATGTTGGATAGACCTTTCCTCAATATTTTGAAATAAAATAAACACTTCATATAGTATAAATATTTTTTTATTAGTCATATTACATCAAATATCATTAAAAAAAAACTACAGTTTAATCATGTGCCTATTCTTTTGTTTAGAAATGCTAAAAATATATAATAATATTTTCTATATCTATAGAAATATCATTAAAGATGTGGAGTAATGCTAGCCCATTCAACCTTTCTTCGTCAATCGTTGACCTTAACCATGTTTTCAATCTACGTAAATAAAAAAAAGCACACCACACATGCATATTATAATGTAAAAGCCATAGAAATACAAGTTAATTAAATAATAGCCTAACAGTTAGATAGAAATAAGTAAATACCTTTAAGCTAAGCAAAAAAGCTGATAATACGCGTAGGTACACACGGTACCTATAACAACAAAAATAAACTAAGCGCTCAGACTTCTTAACAAATTGCGGTACGATAAAAATTAAAAATAGGTACATGTTTTTTCCTTTTTGTGTAAGATTGTACCATGATTTATAGGTACTAAATAAATAAATTTACAAAAAACGGCCCAAGGGGGGGGGAGCGATCCACCTATCGCCTCCCTTAAAACCGCCAATGTGGGAAAAGTGATTACAAAATTAACGTTTCTTAGATGTATTTACTGATTGAAAAATGGATTAACAGTACCTAATTATTTTTTACAAAAAACAGGTTATGATGTAAAACTGCTGTTATTGTTTTACTAGTTCAGGTTACATTTTTAATAAAACTTAGTCATAGATTTTTTAAATTAAGTACCTACACCGGCATTTCTACGATCAAAAATAAAAACACGTTATAAAACTTGAGGCACATATTTGTAATTCCTGAGATGCACATTAATTTTAAGGGGACACAGTATTTTAGGCCGTGACACAGCTGTTAAAAGACTGCGGCCGTAATTATACGTATTAGGTATTGAGCGTTGGTCATTCCGTGGTAGAACTCGATTGTTTTTCTTTCATGACACTTGGGCTGTAAATTATTGTGCAATGAGCAACGGAGCATGGGTACACGGTGAGTACATCTACCTTGCTTGGGCAGTAGGTACAGCTGATCTCTAACGTTGTGCGCGTAATTACGTAACGATTGTTATTTGATTCCGAAATTCAATATGAGACGAGTTCCGAGTACGAATGTATGCAATCTGTTGCGTCTTTTGATTATTGTATTAAAATATTATGTTTACTATCTATACCTATTGAATATTGGGTTTTTTTTGTCTTTTCATGTGAGGTGTTACCATAGATGATAGACATTATAGACGTGACAATGTTACGCCTACGATTGTTACCTGATATCTATTATTTGGGTATATCTGACATTTTAACTAAGAATTGGATTCGGGTGGCTGAATTTAAGTAAAAATCAAACCATATAGAAGAATATATTTTCGGAGCAAGATTGGGTTGAAAGTATTTTATAATAATAATCACGATTATGTTATTTTAGTGAAATTATCAACGAAAAAACTACCGTAAAAATAATGAAATTTCAAAAATACCATTTTTATAATTTACTTACAATTTTACGAGGGTCGCATTATTTTGAACGAAATTGATCGAGGGGTAAAAATGTAAATCATAAAAAGTGAATGGATGAGGGGATGGCCTCATACCTAACATATACCCCACTTGGACCTGCACTGCTCAATGCTCATTATGTCAGCTAGAAGCTAAAAGTTTTATATGAGAAAGTCGGGTACCTATTTATGTTTATCGTAACACTGATTTCGAAACATCCCGCGCTAAAATCTATATCAGACGTACGCTCTTGTGCGCTGTGTGACGCCTAAAATTCGAAATCGGAACAAAACGTCCGGAGCAATGTGTTATTTGTCACGGGTACACTAAAATCTTGATTTCTGATGCGAGTGGATGCGATGGAAAGTGACTTTTTTCCGTCCGGCCTCCGGCGGTCGGAAAAGATTACTTTTTAGCCCGTCGCGCTTGGCAAAAAGGTAACCGTCCCAAGAGGATTAGTACAAATATAACACATATTAGTAAACGATGTACGTTTTATCTATAAATATATATTAATAATTACTGGTTGGTGAGTTTCTTCCGTGGTGTTCTCTGAAACGATATTTTACTATTTGGTATAGGTACGTAAACGCCGGCAACGGAAAGAACAGTTCACGGACTAGTAATTAGCCACGGAAAAATAATAACTGGTGACAAATCACTCGGTTTTGACGGCACATAAACTCTTGGTCACGTCATTCGGCCTCTTTTGACGACGCGTCGTGGCGTATCGATACATTTTTCATTTTCAATGTTTTGGCGTTTGTAAATAGGTACATTTTTTTTTGTTTTTACCATTTCGCTAATAAACAAAAGAGGAAACCTGGAATTTGTTCCAGCAAATGCACTTTACCGCGCTTCTCGCGATGCCAATGTTTTTTTTTTTTTTTTTTAAAAATGCACTTTTTCGTGCCAAAAGCGTATGAGTATCAATTCAGGATTAGTCAGCCGTATTTAGTTTTTAAATTATGATGGCGATATGAAAAACTAGTTATATTAGTGTTTGTAATTTTTATTCATATTTCATGCACAGAATCGGACAATTCGTAGTGAATTTCGGATTTTCAAACATAAAATCACTTGAAAAATAATTTATAAACATGCATCGTGTAATTGAGAATTAATCGTAAAAAAGTTATGGCAGTTTGAAATCCGGCGGCGTTATAGTGGCATAGTCATTATAAATTTAACAGTTATTATAGTCGCGTGGAATACGCCTGCCGGCTTCAGACTGTAAGCAGTCAGACAAAAGTCGGTGTTTTTTTTTTTTTTTAAATTCATATTTGTTTTTTATCGATTACAGTCTGAACTTTGATAATAACGTTCCGATGTAGTTGAATCATTATATCATCTGGATTTTTCGACCGTTTACCCAACACGATATCATACCCGACACGATGATAATAAAACGTTTCGTTTTAAAAACGCGCGCGGTCGACGAGATCGTTATCCGAGCCGCTCGGACGGACTCTTAGATCATATACTATATAGTATATGATCTAAGGACGGACTTAAATCACTGGCGGTGATTGTTAACGATATTAAAACACATTATCACGGATCACGCGGGCTCTGCATAGCGACAAACATGTACGAGTTACGTGTGACGGACGTCTCCGCGCCACTGTGGAAACATAATTGCGTTCCGACGTGTGTTGACGTCAATGAAGTGCAGTTGGAAATCGCCTCCGGAGAACGATAGCCGCGCGAGGCTATACTTGTAATCACCAGATTAACCTCGCGCGTCTCCAAAGGTGACGCATGTGTATCCGTGTTGGAGAGATTACTAAAAAGGTAGTCGGCGTTCAGAGCGATCAAGGCCGATCAAGCCCGTAACTGGGACCTTATTTATTTATTTTTTTTGCAGAGGAAGAGGACAAAAAATTATATTTCTTTGGGGTAGCCAGGATGCTTCGAAGATTTCGGTCATAATACGAACATATACGAATAATCGAGTAATTTTTTTATTTTGAGAAAAGAAAATGTTCATAAATATTAATATTTATCTAAACATTTTATCTAACATTTTATTTTTTGCGTAATCAGATCTACTCATTTTTTTTTTATTTTAGCAAACCGTATTGAGTGACTTAGATTAGAATTTTCGTTTTTTGATGAATGTTAACGTTATCAATTTAACAAAGCGCAAAAGCCCATTATCATTAATCCGCACACTACACTTAATTAAGATACATATTTAGTAGTGTCACCACATACGTGGTTCTGTCCAATTTTTGAATCCTTCAGAGAAAATATTTGAAGCTACAGTGTCACATGAATAAGAATTCCAAAGGAAAATGTACAGTTTCATTAAATTTTTGACGATGATTATTTTGTAGTGTTCAAAATTCGTCTATTTTAAATTATAATACAAAATATAAGTACTTATGTATGTATATAAATTAAATAACACGGAATTTGAGGGGGGATCGGCTTCATTGCGTCTACCAAAATGTGTTCGAGGCCAACATAGTGCATTCTTGAGGTTCACATTTTGGTTATTTTCATTAATAAAAGTTAAAACGTAAGATCAAAATTAAATATCGTTAAACTAAATATTAATACGACATCAAATCAAACCGCTTTAATAACGACGACACGTAGCGAGTCAAAGACGTGAAATAATTTCATTTTACATGTATTTACAGTGGTATAGGCAGTATAGCTAGGAGTTAATATAAGTGGAGGGTGATTAAAACTAAATATGACGTTATATATAAGATACTTTAACCCTTCCAAACCCATTCAAAGCCCTCTACTGGTATTTTCAAAAATTGCATAAAAGGCTAAATTAAACGAATCAATATATTTTAGCGTCCACAAACTTTACATCGTTATAGTTACGCACTTACGCCAATGTGTAAAGGGAGGGATGTGTATTATGGGCACTGCGGACAAAGCCTCCTTACTCACTTCATCATATTTTATATTAGGTACTGCTACTAGCTCTTTTAAAGTTTTAAAAATATTTTTTTAATTAATGACTAATAATCTATTTTTGTAATTATAATTTAAAAATATCACGCTTGACTTGAACCGTGCATCATTCTTGTCGAAATGTATTACGCTACTTGACTGAATAGCAAAAAAAAAAAAAAAAAATGTAATGTCTTAAAAAGAAAGTCGAGAAAATGGGAGTTTGAATCCTATCCCTTCTTTTGCCACGCTACCGCGTACACGTACCTACCGAATGCAATTCGAGCGTCTGATATATATATATATATATATATATATTTTTTTTTTTAAACTTTTTACACGTACAGTATTATTGTGTCCTAACTCGTAATAATTCATACAGTTAGAGCTGTGTATTCGGAAATATAATACCGAACGCCAACAAATCGAACACTTGAAGATCACCGTAGCTGTTCTGTTTTTTTGTTAAGTATGCGATTCCTGATCGGATCGACTGTTGCTCGCTGATCGATGGGTCCGTGGGATTGGTTTTTAAACGGAACGCGACCTTAATAGAACGGAAAAAAATGTTTTTTTTTTTAACCCATTGTCGAAACGAAAAAAAAGGCAGATTGTGAAAAGCTCTTGTCGTTTCCTCGATTGGCTTGAATATAGATTATAATAAATACGTATGAATAGTATATATTATTCTGACGATTCGTCGTGACTCGTGTCGTAAAAAAGTTTTAACGAGCATAAAAAAATACAAACGATGGCAGCGACGGAGTGGATTAGCGAACCGATATATATGTACATGTATATTATATATATGCACTATGTATATATTATAATCCTCCGACGAACTCGATGATACATAGGGTTTGTGACCCGTCAGAGCAGGTACCGAGAAACAGCTCGAACCCGCTGAAAGGTTTTTTTCCCGAGGAGCACGGGAGACTGATCTAATATGTCGGGTAAATCACGCGCCGCTAATACGCGCTACTGCAGCGAATGCCGAACGACCCGAACCGGCGGCGCAACAAATAACAATAATTACTCCGGATCTAACCTTCGTATATATAGGCTATATAGCGACACCAATTATTCGAGCTGTGGGATCGCGGCTCGAAAAACATTTTTTCACAAAATACAGAATTAACCCTGGAAACAATTTAACTAGTTAAAGCATACGCGCATAACGCTATTACTTACTATAACTGAATACAATATTTAAATAATAGTAGTGCAATAAACAATAATTATCATAAGGAAAAGTTCACTCGGCCATAGAACTGAACTCATAATTTCCGGTTTCTATAAACCTAGGTATTTGTTTAATTTTTTTTTTTACGGAAAATCATTCAAAATTAAATTGGAACAAAAGTACAATGATATTATGTACACCGATAATCGTTACAATATCGTAAATACGGACGAATTTTTAACCATAGATATTTTGATTATAAACTGAAAATTAAATATCAAGCGCGGAGCTTTAAGAATCACGAAATAACATACTCTACCGAGACGTCAAACAACACAGAATACTTTGATAGCAATAATAAAAATTACTACTCGTTAGCAGCCGTTTATGATTACGCTCGTTTAATGTATATGTCTATCTTTAGAATAATACCAATAGGTACCTCCTAATCCATTCGATTTGATAACAAATACGTGGGTCGTAATCCGGGGTCTTTATTTCTCTTCGATAACCACGAATGAAAGCAGAGATTCTCACCAGATATATTAGGGCCGCAATCGAGCTACGACCGAAGGGAAAAGATATCTATTTGAGCCGTTATCGGACGATCCTAATTATTTCAGCGTTCTGCTGCGGGGCCTGCGGAAGGCGAAAACACGGTTTTTATTATTGTGGGCACACATACACACATACGTACGCACGCCACATACCTACGGGCTACGGTCTAAGAATTAAACCGTCGTAGCTGAATACCTGCGCGCGATTATACGTACATGTTATATACGTAAGTATACCTATAAACATATATACGTATATCAACCTCGGGGGCTTGGAATTCGTCCAGAATACATCTATTGTTCGCAGAATAAAACGTGTACGAGTGGCTTTTGAGTGGTCATAAAATACGCAGGTACCCACTACCCCAAGTGTGTGTGTGTGTGTGTGTGTGTGTGTGTGTGTGTGTGTGTGTGTGTGTGTGTGTGTGTGTGTGTGTGTGTGTGTGTGTAATGTGTATATTACAAATACGTCTACTCGGTATAGATTCTACAGTATATTTTATCGATAAGATGTTTATTTCGCTTCCGAATATACCGCACAAACAGTATATACCAACGGGGATGAGAAATCGGCCAAAAACGTCATCGTCGTTTTGAGTCTTTGTATATTTCACATACAACATTCAATCAAAATGTTTACGTTAATTTTTACAAACAATTTTTTAACTTGACATTTAACACGGTTATTTAAAAAATTGTAATCAATTTAAAATGTTTCGGTATTTAGGAACCAATTCTAAATTTTAATAAGAAATATTTCTTATCCAATATTAAAATACCTCAGAGATGTAAATAAGAGACCTCCTTTGCACCCTCATAATGCTGCTCGGCTCGCACTTACTTGTGATGATCGGTCGTTGTGTTCGTTACTCGCTACGCCCGCGTCGTCGCTCTACTGTCGGTTATTTTGTTTACCCGCGGGCGGTAATATCTTAAAATTTCCCAAAATTTTAAAAAGTTCCGCAATCGACACAATATTGATCGAGCGGCCGTCTGTATCACCGAATACTAACGGAAATTCTCGCAAAAATAAGCTCGCTATTGAAATCCGTAATCAATCTCCTTTCATATCCACCTTCGAAACGACTACACGTCTCACCAAAGTCCACTCAGTGTAGGCTTAGGTATACAAGTGGTGGAATGAAAGGGGATCGAACAATCATCCATTTCCCTTTAGATGTGAAAAACGTGTTGTATAACTATATAAGATATTTCATTAATAATGTATAGGTATTCTTAAAATTTTGGTCATAACATAATATCTTCAAAGAACCATAACGATCGTCGCATTTATTGATCAAATTACCGAATAGGTACCGTTACTGCCCTTTTGATTCTTCACAATTTACGTGACCTGCAGACGGCTGCGATAAACACATTATGACAATAATAAATTATTATGTATGAAAAAAAAAGACAATTTGCAGTTTAAAATATTAATCGTTGAACGTGATCAAGAAAACAAATAAATAAATAAACAATTTATTTTCAATTTCCGCAAAATATACGTTTGTATTATTTGCTTTGTAATCGTCGCATACATTTTTTAAACATTGTATTTACGTTTTGACCGTTTTGTAAACCAACGGAATGTCAAAATCACAATATACGTGAATACATATTTTTTTTATACCATTATAGTGTATACATAATACAAAGATAGGTATTTGGTATTTCGTATTTGTGTCACTAGGTTATTTTTCTTTATAGTGCATATTTTATACAAACGAAATCACTCATTCCGTTCAGGTCATCTCACACGCACCCTAAACGGCCCTCATCGCGTTGAACCGAACTCCGGACGCGATCAGGTCGGTCGTCGTGGTCCACAGTGCGATCGCTGCCGATACGCGTCCGTCGACCGGCGCTCGTGCCGCTGCAGAATATCGACACGGACGTGCCCCCCCCTTTACGGCGCGACGGCACAGAAATATCGAAGCGTTCGCCACCACGACCCAAAATAAATAGACGTGTAATTTCAACAATAAGTACCTGCAGCAGTGTGTCAGTTTTGATTATAATTTAAAACTTGTTCAATAACCGTAAAATTTCAGTCGTGGAAATCCGTCTTAATTTATTCAGCTTAAAAACTAAAATTTCGAAAGTCCTATAACTTCGTACTCAAAACTGCAGGCCGACATAGCACTCTAAGGGTTGACATTTTTGGTGATCGAGCTATAGACGTCCAAATTAATTATTATCGTACTCTCCCACGGAGTAAAAGCGCCCCTCGTTAAATCACGTTTCCGAGGGAAGCAATGTTTACACTCGTCACGTATCACGAATGTCCCGCGGCTTTTTTCATACGGCCCGAGTCGCGTTTGAACATTTCAGATATTTTCGCAGAGACTGCGTTTCCGGCGATTTTTGGTTGGTTCGGCCGTTGGGCGTCTTGACTTTTTTTTTTACAGTAATATTAAAAGTTGGAACGATTGTTACAATATTGACAACAATTATAAATAATATTCACCCAATCTGTCCTAATGACGTTTGATACAATTGATGCAAGTATCAGTATAATGTGATCACTGATCAGTATCTCATAGTTGATAACAACACAAATAGTATACCATAACTAGTCTACGAAGCTCTATTGTTAAAGATATTCCCATTGATATGAATTATGTAATAGATCAAGTTTCTTTAACTTCTGACTTTCAAAGAAAAAATAATGTTCTCTTACATTATTTTTCAATTAATATACTCGATAAAAAATGGTACTTGAGTTTAAATTAAATGTTTTAATGCTCATTTGCTTAGGACCGACTAAAATTTAGTAATACTGTTTTACCTAATGATTAAATGAGGTTATAAAACGCTCATATTACAGGAATGTGATATTAAAAGTAAATTGTTTTAAAGAAAATGTTCGTAGGTATTTGAAGAGAAATTATTGAATGTTTTTTTTTATTGTTTAAATAGACATTTTCAGAATAATTTTTGGTGGGTGGGTGGTAAGCAAAAATGTTTGTATCTCAATAGTTTTGAATTCACCTTGTCACTAGACGTTGCCAAGATTATAGAGGTGGTCAAGTATGAATTATTCTACGAGTTTTTGTTAGGTTTGTTGCTCAATGCTCATTCTCTTATTGGACCAATCAGAGGCCAAATTTTTTAGTGGTGCATATATACATATATTCAATTTCAATATTATAATACATTCTTTAGGTGAAAATGCACGAAAATAAGCGACAGGGAGGGTTTGAAGTTTGAACACCCAAACCGAATCCAGTTCCTCGATGATACTATTATTTCATTATTAATAACAACAACAAAAAAGGAAATAAATACAAACATTAAATTAAATTATTATTACACGCGTATATAATACGATTTCTTCGTGTGTTTACATTTTAAAAAAAATGTAGGTGTTTGACATGTTGATCTTTAATTCTTTCATTCATAAATTAAACATAATTATTCAAACAAAAAAGAAAAATATTAAAGTAATTTCTTTACGAGTCCAATTATTTTTCCTTAAATGCAAACCACATTATTATTAGTACACAAAAATGAAAATTTTATTCATTTCAGGAACAGAAAAGTCAAGAACCCCTGCCCCATTATAAAAACCTCTGCTATATATCATATTGTTTGCTGTGTAATAATGTACCTCAAAGTATAATAAATAATTATAAGAGGCAGTGGTGTATTTAGAGGGAAAATTGGGGGTTCAATCTTCACCCCGAAATTTATCATTGGTAATATATTATAATAATCTATAATTAAAATAAACCTAAATTAAAGTGCCTATTAATTACATTTATTTCGATTATATAAATACGAATACACATAGCTTCACCCTATACACGTAATATTATGTAATAATGAAAAAAATTGAGTTTTTTTTGTTATTTTCACTTGCGGAGGTTACTAGCAGTATAATAGGTGTAGATAAGTAGGTACTTGATTTTTCCGATCATTTTCGAAATCGCACTCCACCTCTTATTCTATATAAATCGATACTCGCCACCATTAAACCCTTTTCAATTCTCCAAAACAATGAATACTGATTATTTTGCCTACAAGCTATTCTTTCGAATAAACACATAGTGTTATGGGATAGCGCGGTTACTTGGCATGCAGTTCGGATGAAAATTGTTGCACGTTATTATTATAATATGTCACATAAATAATATACCAAGAGGAACTGAGGGACGTGTCACCCGCGTGTTCCTAAAAATACGTGTATATGGGTCATACAAATTCGTTAAAATAGAAAATTATAATAAATACGAATTACGTAATAGATATTCACATAAGTTATACGTACGTTGATAAATTTCACAAGCGAAAGTACAGTGGCGCGGCGTGGGTGAGATGCATTTTTTTACACAAATGAATTATATCAAATTTTAAAAGAAATTCTGGTTTCACAAAACAACGCGACTCTATGTTATTTGTCTTGTACTTGTTTTACAACACAAATACCTACACAATGCAAGAGCATCATCAAGCTTGAGACCACTATAGTGAATATTATATACAACAATTATTTTTGAAGACATTGTTGTAATGTTGTTGTTACTTGTAATTATTAAATTCATAATACACACACACACACACACACACACACACACACACACACACACACACACACACACACACACACACACACACACACACACACACACACACACACACACACTCAATACATATATAAAATTCGTAACTAATACCCAGTTATAACAAAGAAAAAGAATTACGACGCTATAGCGTTTAATATATCAAAACAATTGCGATAAGACTTGTTACTAAACAATGTTATTTGGCACGCCAAAAAGTGTTATACGCGCGATAGTAAATTTTAACTATATGACTTACTCGTAATAGTGGACTGATAGCGTTCGTAGTTCATACTATATTCATTATTATTCTTATTAGTTTTGTTATTACTAGCGAGTAACAATATTTACTATTTATACTGTCAGTTTCGTATTGTAATGACAACAATAAAGTTTTTGGCATAATGTAGTCGCGGACGCCCTGGACAGTATTCGTTGGCTTTTTTGTCGTTGTTGGAAGGTTTTCACGGTAGAAAAACGAGAAAAATTTAATTTTCTGATCGCCTCTACTACCAGTCTATCTTCGTGCAAATAATCGTATACAAAATAGGTACTATGCCTGTACAATGACACAGCTTGTTGTGTGTGCAATGGCAGCATTAAACAAATGGCTAGTTTTGAGATTTTTTTTAGTCACTAATTTATTTATTAATATTATTAACTCTCAACAGCAAAATAAAAACTAGTTATAGATTTCAGTTATATTCTGTAGACAGGAGACGACACTAACGAGTGTAAATTTGAATATGGTGTTATTGATAAATGCAAATTATAAACATAATATTATATTATCGATTCATGGCGGGAGCTTGTAGACCGAAATATCAAAACCGTTACATGTTTACGAATTCCTACTCGGATATCTGCAAATAATCACGAACCCAGATGCATTAGAATTTTTCGAAGAAGATGAAAAAGTTTTTTTTAAAACGTCTAATTTGAAAAAGTGGTAATTTATTTCGGTACAACGTGACGTGTTGCGTAGAATATGACGATACTTTAATCTGTATCACTGACTCATACGTACATTCGCAGGTTCATCGTATCAACATGAATTTATGACGTATACAGGATGAGTTTTAAGTATCAGCTCACTCTATTTTTAACCCTGTGTACAAACGTATTTTAAGTAAAATTTAAAATTACAATTTCACGAAAAAAAAATTTTCTGTCTATTCTTTTTCATTTGCACGATTTTATATGTTTTTAGTTTTTTTTACGCAGCAAACATTAGATACCTATTTACAGTTTAATATTATTCTGAAGGAGAATATAGTTTTAGAATTTTGTTGGGGCTAATGTAGTTCAAAAGATATAAGTGTTCAAAGTTTAAACTGTTTAGAGTACTAACGGTGTTTGGGTAGTGGCATATTAAAATATACATTTTTGCGTGGGGTTTCCAAATGGTTTCTTTACTCGCGCCTGGTTTCAGTATTGTTTAAAATTTCACGTGAAAAACAAAAACTCAAATTTAAGTTCAGTACATACAGTTTAAAAGGAGGTAAGCGTAAGTATTTTTGAAATAATCCTACAGTTATAACATATTTTACCAGTAGTATATTTGTACGTTTAAATAATAAATACACGATTTACTTACCTATCAGCATAAAATACTGATCGAGAATATAAAAGCGTAATAATTGTAGTTTAGTCGAAATAAAACAAAAGTGAATGACTAAACTAAAATTTTGTTTATGATCATGTACTACCTACTTATAATGTGTTGGACCGTCTCGATATATTTTTATTTCTTTTGGTAGTTTTTCCAAGTATTGAAAAAACTTTTGAGAATATGGAACTCCAAAGTACCAACTAGATGCAACTTCATTTGGACGAAGTCTGCTACACGAAAAGTTCTCACAGACCTAAAATATGAAAAAAAAGTACCTACATAAAATATGTAAAAACAATAAATTTTTCGCTCCTCCCAGAATCTAAAAATGTCGTAGGTTGTATTTAGTTTTTAAAATCGTAAAAGTTGGTACCCGTTTTATAATGTATGCATAATTATTAGTATTAGGTATAAATTCACTGTGAACTAAATTCTTGTATGCCGGCAGTACACATTCGCCGAGATTGTCTTGGTGAAAATTTAATCTAGGCGAGGGAGCGCGAGTGCATGCAGTTTAGTCTCGGCTGGCCCCGCGTGTTCTTTGACTCGGGCACAAAGAACCGCGTTCCGATCGAGCGCCATCGATGCGAGATGAGGTGACACGAGCGCGTCTAGTTCAGCTGTTCTCTCGACGTCTCGGCGAATGTGTACAGCCGGCGTTAGAGTTAGTTGCCGCAGCTTACATCTTCGCTCCAGCACGTGTAAATATTCGCAGACTTAGCTAGAAGATAGCAGATAGCAGCTAGTATGGGCCACTTAATATCCTAAATGCCCTCCAAAATAAAATGACTCAACAAATCCTCAAAGTTTTTTTACTCATAAGTTCTAAAAAAAAAACAGATGGATTTGTGTATTCCGTATTTAGGTTTTTTTTCTTTTTATTAATAGTACCTAAGTATTAACTTCCTTAAATTAATTCACCTGCTCAAATATTATTTTATTTCGTTATCAGTTATTATACTTTAATATATGAGGATTTATGTCTGTCATGTAACATTTGAATGAATTTGAAATCGAAAATGCGCAGAAGTTATGTTTTATCATTAAACCATTGTATCAACTATCGATTACTTTTTTTTTCAAATATTTATTTTACGTTTTAATAAGTTCGTACTGATTTACGTATGAATATTTTCGTTTAAATATTACAATATTTGTTTTATATCGTATTTGTTATTTATATATTTAATTATCAACACGTTGTACCAACGCAAGTCTGTACCGTGCGTCACAATTTTTATTTATCCAATTTTAAACGAAAAAAAAACTTGAAGACATGAAAATTTGTTAACTTTATAGTAAAGCACGAATAAAATGGAAAAGCTGGGTGATGAATCTCTAAACCCGTGACACTGAATCACGATGACGTGTACGCCATCAAAATAATATAAGTTGTATGGGTGGTGGCGACGACATCGCGTCTCTAAATCGGCGACTGGCTCCCTCTTTCCTCCTCCTCTTCGGCGCTGGCTATCCCTGAACACGGAGTTATGATGGTGCGGAGAGGATCTGGCTCCACCAGCAGCACTACTGCACTATCGACGTATAAACGTGGCGTCAAGTCCTTTTTGCTGATCATGGTCGTTTTCCGAGTGCAATTACTTTTACTTAAAAGCGGACAGTTCGTTCGAGCGACTATCATTTACTTCTACCGGTCACGCGCGATATTATTTTTATCATTCAAAATTAATAACTGCATACCAGATTTGTTTTTATCATTATTATCTTTTTAATTGACCGTTACGCAGTGAGTACGATAAGTGCGTTACTGTACATCAGTGGCGTAGCTAGGATTTTCTGAAGGGGGGTTTTAATTATAAACATTAAATATTATATATAATACGTACAAACTAAAACTTTTATTTTAATTAATTAATTATGTACCTATATATAATGTCTGTATAGTATTATCAATAGATAATAATGAAAAAAAAAAAAAATTATAAAATAAAATCCGTTCGTCGTTTTTGATTGAATGACAATTTTTGTATTACTTCTTCTACTGTTACTTCGACTTCACGATGAATATTTAAAGATGCTAATCCATTAAGTCTAAACTGGCCAATAGAATTTCTAAGATAAGTTTTTATTCGTTTTAATGTAGAAAAACTTCTTTCAGGTTCAGTCATGATGTGACAGGCAATGTTGCAAATATATGAAGGAGTTTAAA
Source organism: Therioaphis trifolii (assembly GCA_027580255.1). Classification (NCBI taxonomy): domain Eukaryota; kingdom Metazoa; phylum Arthropoda; class Insecta; order Hemiptera; family Aphididae; genus Therioaphis; species Therioaphis trifolii. The sequence goes on along the minus strand of CM050406.1, from coordinate 12,643,106 downwards.
AGCATTTGGAAATAGGTCTTTATTACAGTTATCAAGAGCGTCAAGAACACTTTTAGATTCTGAGTGAAGCGAAGGATCTTATGGTTTCACAATGATGTTTACTTTTTTTTTAATTTTTTTTATTTTTTTTTTTCTGAAAACACTTTTTCCAATAGAAATCCTTGTCCAAAAGTTTTGTCCAGCAACTTTTTAGATTCGAAATTGAACTGAGATGGTACTTTAAAGAGGTCATTTTTCCAAAATCTCCATAGTTTTTCCAGTAATCAAGAATAACGATCGAAAAACTGAGTAAAAACGGTAAAATCGGTAAAAATCCGCCGTAAACGAGATTTTCACTGTTCAGACTTTAGGTATTTAGTCATAAATCAAAAAGTATTGAAGCTAGAAACTTGAAAATTTTATCCAATATCAAATACATACCTTTTTATATTGGACAACATTTTCAGAAAAATTATAGCACTTTTGACTTAAATATAGAACTTTTAATTTACCAAATTGTTTGAAAGTTTTTATGTAGTATAATTTTAAATATTTGACAAAAAGTTCTGAAAATTTAATATGACCTTACTCATATACCTACCTAATTATCCTAACAAAAATTCAAAAATCGTGACTCAGGATTTTTTTTTATACACACTTTAATAAATTATCATACGATTTTTTACGATGTTATCTGATTTCTTTTAAGTTTATTTCTAATGAAATATTGAGTATTTGTTGGAAAGTTCTGAAATTTTAATACAAGTTTACTCTTATACTAAACTATCAATACCGAAAAAATATCAATAATCGTGACTCAAGATTTTTTTCCAAGCATTTAAAAAATTATACAAATAACCGTAAAATACGTAAACAGTATTTAAATAATAATGTATTATATTACACTGAAGCTTTGCTCAAAATCGTTTTATACTAAAGAAATGAGTCATCATTTCTTTAAAATTTAATACATTCATCACCAATATATTGTCCGAGGACCGAAAGGACGAAGGACGAACTTGTACCACCATCATCTCACTTACCAGCTTTTTTATGCTTAGTTTTTCCAGTTTTTCCAAATGTGTATGCCATAACTTTACCTCTGTTTCAATAACTTCTTGATCAATGTCATCAGAATAAAACTCACTTAAATCTTTGATAGCTTGTTGATTATAATTTTTATTAGAAATGAGAAAGTAAAGCCAGCTATAATAGTTTGTGGTTTATAAATCGGTCATTTAATTATTGCACTAAATTGTCCAGAAATGGAAGGAATACACTTATTTTAAAATATTTTTCGGGATTATCTGTATGATAGTTTGATCGATGCTTTTGTCGTTTGACCATTAACGGTCGTTTGACCACGGTAACAGACGCGCTATACCACTTTACGTTACGCGACCTGTTAAGTGGTCGCCACGGACGCGCGGTTATCACATAGCAGTCCCCGTCCACGGATAATATTTATATATCTATTATCCGTGGTCCCCGTCGTCGAAAGCATGGCTATAGATAATATATTATCTATAGCCGTGGTCGAAACATAGAGTAATAGTAATACTATTACTCTATGGGTCGAAAGCGTATATCGCGATACCGCAATTACCGCCGCAATCGCGATATTGTTAACCTGTATATATATTATGTAATTACTAATTAGTATTGTGCATTATTTTATATTTCATATTGTATTTACGATTTGGTATTTACCTGTGTTCCTATTTTATTATATATGATAATGCATATTGTAATATATATGTAATAATAATGTAATATATGATACGGCTCAAGGGGGGTGTCATATCCACCAAACACCCCCCTTGTATACGCCACTGCTGTACATCACGTTATATGTGATTTATAACGTCTTTGTTTTTTCAATTAATTCTACTTGGTGTGCACCTATATTATTATTGCAGTATTACTTCCAAATTGATCGCTACACAAACATCAAGTTCAAAAGACCACTCAGTAAGTACTTTTCTAACAATGTATGCTATTTGATAGAACGTATAAAAGTTTCGTTATAATTTAATTATTGATTGATTTCTCTTCCCGAGGAGGACTCATAACCAACAATAAATAAACAAACATTCGAAACGTAGTACAAACATTAGTTTAATATGACAATATATTTTATATTATTTGTAGCTCCGGTAAAAATTGGAACGGATTTGTAGGCATACATTCTTGAACAAGTCACTTTTTGGAGAGTTATAAACAGATCATATATTTTCGGGCTCACCTAATAATAAGAATAAAATCCAAGATGGCGGACACTTCCGGACCTCGGAGGAATGGCGACTTTTTTTTGGTTAATCAGGTGCCTATAACCAAACTTTTTGCAAAGTTTCAAAACTTTCCGATTTAATTCCTCAAAACACCAATTTTGGAGCTTAAATGACTAGACTATAAGTGGTCTACGCTTCTTTTTGCAGCAGTGACGGCGATAGTCAGAATTTCTTCTTCCTAAACATACCGCAGGGGCGCGTAATGTAATTATTATCGTCTCATCGCAGCCGTTGTAACGTGATGAAACGAACCGACCATGTCATCCCTTCGGCAGCGATGGGAATCGTTTCCATTTCGGCCTTTGTACATAAACACGCCCCTGATGCGGTGAACTGTCGTGCACACGCGGACTCGAGATAATACGTGTGCGTTGTGATGTTTTCGTTTTATCTTTTATTCGAATTTTTTTTCCTCTCCACGCCCCGTTCTCGCGATCCGCAAAGTTTTCACGGGTGTTTGTTTTTTATCAAAAATATGAGCTATTAGAGAATTTCGGTGAGTGACGTATTTAATGAGTTGATTTATGCGATGCATGTTTGTCATTTTACCGCATACTCAGCATTGAAAAATATACATATAATATACCTACATAACTTTATGGGTATGATGTTAATAGTAAATACACTTTACTATTAGATTTTCGATAAACATTGAAGTGGTTCTGAATCACGATTCACAATAATAATAATAATGATGATAATAAAATTCTTCTTTTTCTGTAATTATTGGTTTATAAATAATAATGCAGGTACAAGAGTTATTGCCGTCATCACAACTTGCGCATTACAACTCTCCTGATCTTGAATTATATTTTTCTAATGATCCACTCCTATTAGAATTTTGGATTCTTTTCGACCCATTCGCCTTCTTTTAGGCCACTTTCGTGGCTTCTTTTAGTTCGTTTCCAGGACATTGCTACTTTGATGGTGATATTGTTGTTTCCATGCATTTTATACCTGAGCCGTTGAATCCTAAGACCTCTTATGTAGCTTGTAATAGTGGATTAATCCATGTTTCCTCTAATACATTTTTGTTGTACATTATCCTCCCCATTCCGATACAGATATTTTCATCAAACTTTGTCTTAGATATCGTTCTTCAAATTCTATTTTCGAACGAACCAAGTCTTTGTTCTGTAGTCGTCTATGTGTTTCGCATCCGTAGGCAATTCTTTTATTATTGTAGTGTTGAGTCTAATTTTTGTTTTCATCGACAGTATTTGTGATTTGAAAATTTAGACAGTGCAAAGGACGCGCTCGCTGATTTTGCTACCTGCATGTACTCCGATTTCACGAGATTAATCACGTTTTTCTGACTTACACCAACGTATTGAAATGGGCACTTATTAGCTATTTGATAAAAAGAAGACTGTCTTGAATCACGATTCATAATAATAGTATTAAAAACATGCGTAACTTATATCATCGGTTAATATACTCCCATGCCACTCGCCGGTTTCGGAATTTTTGGGTCAACCACGCGTATTAATTGATGCTATTATTTGTGATACGTGGCACGAGGTTGTATCTGGACTTCAGCTGAAAACGTCCTTCGATTAACAGGGAAAAACCGAATTGGACAGATTTCCTTCAGAACTTTAATTATCATAATAACATACGTTAATTAATTCTGTAGTTACCTATACACGGGTAGGGTTTTCATTAAAATTATCAAGGGTTCTTTCGATTGAATTTCTGACATTGAGTGAATAGGAGCGACCAAAAGCGTGCAATTATGCGCCATATTATAATTAACAGAGTATTAATTCATTACGAATTATCGTACAGCATACTTTGTGTGTATTTGAAATAGTATACTATATTAGTTACCTATGCGATAAATCTGTTACCGTAAGCGGCCAGAGTTGTTTTTCTAGTGAAAATGTACTTTAAATTTACACAAAGAAATTTATTGAAAATATTTGAAGCACATTTCTTTTAACAGTTATTATCCTAACCTGTGATTTAAGTGCATGGTATTTTTGACAGAATATAATTTAGTCGGCTTCTAAATGTCTAGCGATATTTGATATTTACTTTTGAAAGAGAAACCCTAAGGCCACCAAGTTTCACGCTACGCCACTGCCAGTAAGGTACAAAACAAAAGATTATTAAATGTTAATATTGTGTGTAAACTCGTATGATTAGTTTTATAAATTACTACCCCTCACAGTCCCTCTATATTTAAGTAAAGTACGTTAACTTTGAGTTTTGTAGTAAATTCTATTGCGAAAGAGAGAAATTAAAAAATCTAAAACTGTATCTGCCTACGGTTTGAATCATTTGCAATCAAAATGCTAATTTAAAGGTTTCAAGCGTTAGCCACTAACCAGTGCCCAGTATATACACATATTGTATCGAAATAAAAAGTGTGAATAGGTATATTATTTTTTTCAAACGTCGAAACGTATTGATTTCATTTTTATTTTAAATAAACATCAATTAAATATGCATGCAATTAAAATATACAAAAAAAAAGTTTACTGCCGGATAAAATTGTCTTCATCTGTAAAATCGCGACCATACCAATTATATCATTTAATTGCTCTCGATAAAATGCGAAATGCCTGTACTGTTTAATTGTATTTACGTTAATATTTTACACACGAGGGGAGCGAATTGTGAAAATACGTACCCTAGTCTCCAGGGGCCTTCACCCCTTGGGATGAAGTAAATATCAGAATAAAATTTTTAACGATGGTTATCCAATATCCATAATATATCTAGTATATGATGTAACATATCTCCCTGCACTCCAAGGTTTTGACGTTTTCAACTAAATTTAAATTAGGCAAAATACACAAATACATTCGACTACTATTTCAAATATTATTATATATTGTTTCATATATAATATATGTATCAGGGGCGTATTTATGGGGGGGGGGCTGATGGGGCTGCAGCCTTCCCTGAAATTTTTGTTTAACGTAGAAAATTACAGTATTCTACATAGTGTAGTGTGTACATTTAATAATAACAATAATTTTTATAGAATACGGACTGATAAAGTATCGTGATCTAGCGCAGCTGTTTAAAATGTGATTTGAGTGAGGTATAAACATTAACTATATTTTTTAATTTTCTACAGCCCCCCCTGAAAATAAACTCTGGATACGCGCCTGATATATATATAGTACAATTATAAGCAGATCGACTAGCCGGAATTCAGACCCACATTTTGAGGAGCACTACAGTCAATTTTCCCCCAAGGGGCAACAAAATTATCATAGGTATGGGATATATTCTCAGGCTAAATAAAATATCATAGATTATTTGGGATTTTCTTTCAAATTTATTTTATACGTGTACGTTTTTATACTCGAATATTTTTATAATTTTTATTTATTTTAAATTGAACCCTCCCCCCATAAAAAAAGGGCCGAATTTTTTTCATATGACCCGGGACGTAAAAATTATAAACATAGGCTTGCCAGAACTTCTAGATGGCATTTCAAATTACAATAAAACTATTCTGTACTTACTTATTTTATGTATTCCGCTTTGAACAATATTACACTATTTGAAAGTGGTATAACTATATTATGATATTATATACCTGTTTTGAATAATTAACAAACATTAGATGTCTTTTTTTATTAATGACCAAACAATAATATCTTTTTGACACTTTGTGTCAGGTGTGTTATTCAAATTAAAGCAACATTTTGCTAAAACAATTTACACATTATACACCGTGCGTTTTAGATTTAATATTTATAAGCATATACCGGGTGTCCTACGAGGATTTGACAACTGCGATATCTCCCAAGATAAAGGAAATAATCGAATTCTGTTTTTTCTCTAGATCACTCACAGGGCTCACAGGGCTAAGAACTACAAATAATTCATTCAATTTAAATATTTCAGTAAAAAATTAAAAGAAAAAAATCATTTTAACATACAAATTTGAATATATACATTTTATTGAGTTTATTTTTCTTTACATTTTGATATCTCAAATTTGTATTGTTAATTTTTATTAGCAAATTGTAATTTTTATGATAATTTTATCATGTGATAATTTGTAGAGTAGTTAATAATTCATGAAGCAATAATTATTAAAAAATTAAATTAAGCTGATAATAATTATAACTTATAACACAATAATATATCAAACAATTTATAATTTTTCAGGGCAACTAAAAAAAAAAAAAAAATCATTAAAATCAATGAAAATAAAAATTAAAACGTCAAAATTGTCAGAAAAATAAATTCTATACGATTATAGCTGTATCTTCAAAATTTTCGAAAAATGTTTAAAAAAACGAATTTTTTTAAATTTTTTACTGGAACATTTAAATTAATTTAAGTATGCGTTATTTGTAGTTCTTAGCCTTGTGAGAGTCTTCTTAAAAAAATCACAATTCGATTATCTTCATTATCTCGGGAAATATTGCTATGGTGAAACCTTCAAGAGACACCCTGTATACGTTTACGTTGTTACACGAAACACAATTATAATTAATGTGCAGCAGGGGCGAATTGAGTTGATAATTCGTTCCGGGAAAAATCCCGAGCAGAGAAGTCCATTTTAATGATAATAAATTAATAACGAACCGTTTGACGTTTGTAGACAGTAGAATAATTATTATAATGTGTTATAAATGCGTAGTAGAATTTAATATTGTTTATTTTATTTATTTCTCTTGATTTTATGTTTTGAAATATTAAAAAAATAAAAAACACAATTGGCGTAACGCGGTCAATGTTTTTGAGGGTGCTACAGCCCTATGTTATACATTTTTTGTAAAAGTATAAGTGCGTGGATCTGAAAAACAACGTAAAATAATATTTACGATATGTTTATGATTAATTAGAGACGTGAGGCTACTAGGGCTTGGTATTCTTGAAACGTGCCTATGCTAAAGACAACCATATTAGTCACCAAATTATACTTGTGTTATACGTATTCCGGTTTATCTGAAAATCATTAAAGTTACAGCGTTTCAGCATCAATACAACTGGTGGTCCAATCGAGAATTTTACTTTCCGAAGTTCGGGTATTATTTATTGGTTATTTTGTTTCTTCGTGTCTTCTTGTTCTTGCAGACATCATTATACAACAGGAATTTGATAAAAGCATACGGTACTACTCGTATATTATATAAGCTATGTAGGAAATATAAATTTTAATTATATTAAAAACGTATTAATAATTTTATATTGGTAGCTTAAATAAAAAAAACAAAAAATAATAAATAAAAACGTATTATTCATTTTTCTAAAGTCTAACTTTGAAATTTAAATCCAGGCTTTATGAGAATATGTTTACTTGCACAGGTAATTGAAGTAAAATCGAAGTTTATAAATTATAAGCCATTATTTGTTATTTAAATGACAATGAAGTATTAAAAATCAAAATCATTTGAAAAGTATAATAATTTTTTATTTTAGTCGAATACATCATACTAAGGACATAATATTGCTCTATGTATAAATGAACACGCACTAAATTAAATTAGTATTACATTAAATGAATAATTTTTTACGAAAAATGTGTTTTGTAATTTTCGGTCTCATTTGTTTTAATTTAATATCAGTTGTCTTGACAAAAATACATTATCAAGCATGTGTTTAGATATTTAGTAGTTGGCTAGGATGTGATGGGATTCTATTTAAAATTCAAAATACATTTATGTTAATGATTTTATCCACTTGCTGAATTACCACTTAACTGGATTCATACATTTAAATTCTACATCAACATATATTTCGAGTAGTGTATTCCTATCAATGTATAAGTCAATGTCTGTAAATATTAATGTGTAGGTATTTCTATAAATAAATAATTGACCTAAATGATTTCGTGTTTATTTAGCAATAGTTTACATTTTGTTTTTGTCAGTTCCTAAAGTTTTATGAGCCAATAATTATTTTTTTTCAAAAATTTTCACACGTTAATTGTTTAGTATAATTTTTTATTGTATTTGAATCCTTTAAAACAATATCCTACAAGTATTAAATGCGTTGCCTTCGTCTTAGCGGGCTTTATGTATAGTAATAATGCACGTACTTACCTATTACACATTTATGCTGTTGATGTATTCAAGGAGACGGCTAAGTGGATCAACTATGTATTATACAATATAACAGAGACAAGATTAGTCGAAATATTGTTATCTGTTTCTGCAGTCGAACGACGTTAAACAGAAAATGGGTCGAGTTGCGGTGATCGTAAAATTATACGTTTGATTTATTTGTGTTCGTAATTAGTTACAGTGGTGCAATTGGGGAAGGGGAGATGAGACCTCTTCTTGAAAATGAACCCCGACTGTGCCATTGGTTAATCTTGTACCTAGTAAGTTAGTTTTGCGCGTTTTACGCTCGTTTGTGGACACGTTTCTAGAAATTAGGATTAAGTGTGTACATCGAAACGAGGTAGTATTTGAACGACCCCGATAAAATGTCGAAAATAATTATTTTAAGGTATACAACAGGTATTAAAAATATGAAATGAGTTTTTTTTTATCTTCAGATAGACCAAAACTGATAAATATAGGTTGAGCATCTTTGTCCACTGAATATATCATTATTGAAAAACGCTTAGTGCATACCTCATTGCTTTGAAATAACATATTGCATAATAAAATGACATCATCCGTACTAATTGCTATTTAATAAGCCAAGGTAGCGTGGAAATGTATCTAGATACCGGAGATCACGGGATCGTAATACATAATTGTTTAGAATTCAAGCTAACTTGTCGGAAAAATTTAAATATGTGGTTAGGAATTTCCCCTTCACTCGAACACGATCGTCGCATCACGAGTGATACACGAGTGTTTTATTTTATTTTTACTCTCTAAAACATCATAATTCATCACGTCATTGAACACAAAAATTTGAAAAGTATTTACTATAGTATTTTTCTGATTTGGTTAACAAGACTAATTGGTGACTTCAATTTTAAATTTTTTTTATAAAATCACCAAACTTTTTCTCTGTTTTTTTTTCAAATAATACGTGGATTAAAATGTAGGTTCTAAAATATCATTTTGAGTTCTTACATGAGTGAATTTATTAATCACTAGCTATATTTGTTGTTCATATTTCATATGCTTTAAATTGTTTTGTGCTCTTTCTATCTATCTCTTTTTATTTCTCTCTCTCTCTCTCTCGTCCATTATTTAAAATTACGTTGCTGAAAAGACGATCGTGATAAATAATTATTTTAGCTTTAAAAATATGAGTATTGCGTTGGTACTGCGTTACTGATACAGTTAAAACAATTAAGCACTTAAAGCATTAGTAATGTTACTAATAAATCATATTTCATAATAAACTAACACAAATATTTTATTGTTTTCAATTTTTCTTTCCAAATTTTTCTCACTGTGTTATAATTTACGTGGGTATTTTTACGTCAGAGCAAGGTAATAACTTTTTTTTTATTAAATTAGTTGTTATTTCAATTTTACCGAAATGCGAAGCGATGCTCGACGTTCGTGTTGTCTACTAATTAAATACCACAGATACCTTTGCAAAAATATTAAAACTGCGATGTTTATTTTTATTTATCAAGTGAACAACACGCTAACGTGTGAAAAAACAGAATTCGCCAATATTTATTGCTACAGAGTACAGTGCAACAAAGTTGAATAATATCGGGGAGGAGCTGAAGAGATTTTACTCGTGATAACTATACACGCTTACCGATCGATTCGTTAGCTGTAGTTTTCGTGATATATTATGTTTTGACTTGAATTTATTAATGACGTCCAATATCACTTTCCAAATTTTAACCGGAAACAAAAATCGATTCGCCTATTTGTGTAGATCACGTTTTTAGATTTATTTTACTTTCTCGATGTTATTATTACTCGTTACTTGTATTATTATAGTTATTGCTTTATGGACGGATAATTGTTACTGTCAAGTTCAGGTGTATGAAAGATGTCCGCTCCATCATAGTAACTCACTCTGGATTCAGAAACTTTCATTTACAATAATTTTTTGTATTTAAATTTTTAGTATTTCACCATGATAAATATGTTTATAAATTGTGTATAATCCATTGAATCGTAAAAGCAGCTACGACTTGCGTCCGTACCATCGGGCAGACGGTAATTCATTTATAAATGTAATGTTTCACATATTTTAAGAAAAATTATTTTATTGTTTAACAGCTTATTTTATCACAATATGTTGAAGATAGAAGAACAATCTTTTCATGTTCGTTAAAATATATTAGATATTTATATAATTAAAATTAAAAAAAAACGGATGCACATTAAATTGATTAGTATCCAGTTCAAATTTAAATGCAATGAAGCAGCCAAAACCAAATATGTATAAAATACATGTAATTACAAAATTAAAATATTCTTAAATCGTAAAACTATTTTTATAAATGAAGTCCTCAAAAATCGTTAAATTAAAATTACAGTAGATAATTTGTAATAAAATTTAAAAAGTACATAGGTTATTCTAAATAATATAACTATCAAACAGTACGTCAGATACCAGTAGGTAATTTTATTATATTCTACAAAATTGACGCTTATCAACTGCCTAGCAAAAAGTTGATGACCGTTTCAAATATTGATTGTAATTAGTAAAGTTGCACATCCCTAGTTATTTTATCTACAAGAAGATTTTCACACAATAGATTCATACAACGGTATTTTAATGAAATTGCCTAACTATGATAAAAAAATATGTCATTAGTCATATAAATTTACCATTATACCGTGAAAATATGTATTTACATAAAAAACTAAATAAAAACCAAGTCTTTAATTATTTTATCTTTAAACTCTTATCATTCAATTACTTAAATAATGTCTCACTCCTATTTTCTATACGTGATTTTGTAATTTTGTTCGATGATGTTTTGACGGGTGCGTGGGGATAGATAACCAACAACTTATATGCGAAATGTCTTGAGTTTATTAATAAGTTCTGATTTATATTTTAAATTTAGTCATACAAACTCAACTCATTTTGTTTATCCATGCTTGACGCTTCGCCACTATGAATCAAAATGTCGTTGACAGACAAATACACTTATCAACAACATAATATGTACCTACCATTTAATATAGTAAAGATTTATACTTGTACGTATGGGATTTAGAATGTAGTACTACAACGAATCAATTTATAATTTTTAATACATTTATCAAGTGTATTCATAAAAATTCTAAATAATTAATATTTTTAAAATTCTATTTGTGTTAAAAATTTTTATATACCTATATATTTTAAGTAAAAGTATACTTTATACCAAGATATTTCATTACTCACTATGTTTGATAATGTGTTGTACAAAATATCATTTATATAGATACATACTGACTAATTTTGAGAATTAAAAAAATTAATATTTACTTTAAAATTGTATAATATCAACCTAACTTTAAAATGCATACAATTATGTGGGATCCGAAATGTTTGTACTGGATTTCATAATCATAAAAATAAATTTATCACAGACACTCAAATAATTATTAAAATATACGTACCATTATAAACTTGAACAGACAATTATTTTCAATTAACATTTTAAAATGAATAAAAAAATATTTTATTTTCTTGCGAAAATTGTTATATTGAGTTCGATTTTCAGTAGTTTGTTGTTATGTATTAAACCACTATGCATTTATTTAAAATAAAGGAATAGGGATTAAAAGTTATTTTGGACCAATTAAATGTACCTATCTTTGATTTGTAAACGGAATTTATTACTGATACTTATATCTGTATCTCCATAAAATATCTTCATGTTTAATAAATTGTATATCTGTTTTCTTCCCTGGATCTGCTTTTAGTGAATAAAGTTGTTGCCATTGATAGTTATCATTTTTAAGTTGTTGTATTTTGTTTGGAACTTAAAAATTCCTTAAAATATCATATAACAAAATTTTTTTTTTTTTTAATTTGCAATAATCCTAAAACCGTAAAATATCGATGTCAAATATTATATTATTATAAACGTCAAAACTTAAGAGAGCATTCTACCACCATTATGTTGAAATTTTAAAAGTTTTTATTGATAAACTTTATTTATTTAAATATTAAAACAAATTTTATAATTAATAATGAGTACCACAAAAGAGTAAACATCTTCAAGGAGGTCTGCATTAAAGTATGATAATCAGTCAAAGACGCGGGAAACAAATCCCCTCAAAATGTATACGATCAGTTATTTTAACTATAGAATAAATGCACGTTAAAAAGAATTCTGTTATACAACATTATTTTCATAGTATTAATTATTATTTTTCAACCCCTCTCGAAATTTTTTCCTACGTCTGTCTTTGTGAACAATTTGTTTTTATTTTTATTTGATCTTTAGACATTCTGAAATTGAAATATCTTTTTCTGTTTATTTCTCCCTCTCTCTCTCTCTCTCTCTCTCTCTCTCTCTCTCTCTCTCACACACACACACACACACACACACACAACCCTATATTATAATATGTAAGCATGAAACAAGCACGCCCTACAACCCGTAATAATTGACGAATGAATTCGGTGTAAATTATTTGATGATTTACTATCAATAATAACATCAATAATGTCATCATGTATTTATTAACAGATGACTGGTTTGATTTAAATCTTCAAAACTTATTAAATGGAATGGTAAACAGAAATCTAATTAATAATCTTACTAATTCATTTTAAATTTTAACGTTGAGGAGACGATAAAAGCGCACGATTACAATACTGTCATCGAACACGTAAAACACTATGTGTCAATTTTTAATACGTTCTGATGCGTATGCATTGTACATATTACTAACATCATTGTATCGGGATTTAATGTACTAATATAGCCGTACGTAATACTTTTATTTTTCTTTCGTTAGGTCCTGCATGCACGACAGTTTTGTTCCGCGCGCACAATGAGGTAGATCATGACTGCAATGTTATTATATTATATTCTACGTGTGTGCGACGTCACGCAATTAAATTATACACATTGTACGTATTTCATTTTTTTTTTTTTTTTTGTTATATTTCACCATTTGTAATGGGATTCGAACACGAATAAACAGACGATAGAAAAATGGTGTGTATTATTTGCTTTGAGAACGCGAGTGTAATAATTTATTTTGTTCCGTTATTATATACGTAGGACAACATTAAATGCGTGTAATCGCTCAATAAATCACTTTGGATCTTTACAATGACGCGGAGGTAATATTGTCTATTGGGTACACGATTTTCAGACCGAATTTTCGTCGTAATAACGATTTCAATTAAAAACGTATTATTCCGACGTCTTTGATTTAATGCCTAACGGGCGACGATTCGTCAAAACTGCACGACCTGCCGTCATACACCGGTCGCCATTCGTAAATAATCGAAACAATTTGTTCGGAGTTGCGAAATTTAACGGCGCCGCGAGCGCCCATCGAAAACGCACCACCTATCCGCCGAACCTCCCGCAGTCGGATCCGTATAATAATGGAAACAGTTTGCCGTGGCCGCGACGCAACTCTGTGACGAATTGAATTGATAAATAACTATTCCGTCTCGCGAAATTGAACTTTCAAAAGATGTCGCCCGCGTAATTTCATTCAAATTTCGAGAAGAATTTACATAATATTTACACTGTAAACAAAATCATCTCTTTTACGAATTTTATTTTATTTGTCCTTCGAAGGCGTCTCTATGCATTCGTGCTCCACACGTTGATTCGCGTCCGTGTCTCAGACGAAACGATCTCATAATTTTTTTGTATTATCGTTTTATTTATTTATTTTTCTTATCTTAAGGGTGTATGTATTTAGACGTTTCGGTGGCGTGAGAATGTTGTGTAGTTTTCTCTGAGCCGTAATTCAGTTCCGATCTGAATCGTATAATAATACACTATATTATACATTGCAATACTTTTATTTTGTCTGGTGTTCATCGATTGGTTTTTGTCTGGTATACTAAACTTTGAAGTCTAAAAGGAAATTAATTAAAAAAGAGAGATAATACCGTATTTGAATTCTTTAATTGACAAGTTTGTTTTGTATCCATGGATTTATTTTTATTGGGTACCCTCTTTGTGGTAGAAACCGGCGAAGTAAATGTAACGATCATCGTTTAAATTTGATAAGGCTATATGAACACGAAAATTTCAAAAGTTACATAATATAATTGATCATAAATAGTACTATTTATAATCAATGATAATTGTAACAATAGCGTTTAAAAAATGTATTGTTTATTAGATGGCAGCAAACATTTGAAATGGTCTTTGTGGACAATTTAAAACACTAATAAGCAACATTTTTATGAAAAATTACTTTTTACGATTTTTTTATCTACGTGATTTTTTCCATTTCTTAGTCTTCTTAAAAAATAAACTATATTTACATCACCATTCTATGAAAAAAAAATACTATATTTGTAAATTTGTTTTATTGAAATGAAATACGAGTAGTATAAAGAATATTGAAAGAAAAAAGTATTAGAGTGATGAAGGAGGGATATCCGTAAAAATGTATTGCTACTATTCCGTTGCTTTAAGTTTTATTCCTTTAATTATATTGGTTTGATAATTATTCAATTTTAAACATCAACATTTCCAAAATATTATTGTATTATATTTTGTGATATTATTTCATAAATAGTGGTTACTATTAAATCATATAGATAAAAAATAGGAAAAAATTATTTTTTTGTGCATTACCCCGTGTTAAACTGCATAATGTTAATTTTCGTGGGACATCCTGCGTAGGTATATACGTATCATAGGTATCATATTGTTTAGTTCCAAAACTTACACCAGGAATATTGCCAATGGGTGATTATTTTTTTTAAATGAGTAAAAATCAAAAGTAATCAGTTGTAAATGTATTTAAAATTCAGAATACACAGTATAAAAAAAAAATTGAATTGAGTCTCGTTGAGTTGCCGTCGTATTAATTTATCGTAGTGTCATAATGACATAATGAACGACGTGTAATTTAAAAAATATTGTAATACGTATATTATGCGTTTCTAAAGAAATTGCTGTTCGCGTAAACTATGTATTGTGAATAACAAACAGTGTAAAAAGAAAGATAAATTATAACGATTTCCGTCGACGCGTTATTAAGATTTGTATTGGGTGATTTTTTATTTCCAACCAGTAGGAGGTATACGTTTTCGCAGAGCCCAAAACTTAAGGGTGGGTCGTCACTCCTCCGTAATGTGCCCGGCTTTAAACCACATCGGAGGTTTCTTTCATATTAAAACGTGTTCCTACGGTAATTTCGGATATTTTTATGGTCCTAGCGCAGACTATTCCGGGAACCCTCTGTACAACACGAACTGCACCGCGTGCAACCCCGCCGGGACTTCTCGATAATAATTAATATCAATTACGCAATAAATAATATTCGTATTTCACACGTTATAATATGAATAATATATAATGTGTGTGTGTGTGCGCAGTCCACGTTTTATGCGCCCACGTTTTTAAGTTGACGGCGCACTTGCCGACACGTATGCGTATATGTTTTAACATTACTATAGCTGCCCGTTTGAATGCTAAGTTTGGAATATTATTTGAATATTTTATTGGTTATTGAAACCGCCCGTGTGCAACCCGTCCGAATACAATGGGGTTAAGCGCAGGTAAAAGACGGTAAAAGCGAGCGGGTATCTATTATTACGTTATCCGCGCGTAGGTGGGGACTGCCCGCACAAACGGTCCGAGTGCGGCCCGGAGAACACTATACTTTTGTGGGCATGAGCTCAGTTGCGTCCCCGAAAACAGTGTAGACGACGATCCGCGTCTGCGTTAGTGTGTTTGAAAGCGACCTTTTTACTCGCTTTTCCACTACGAGTAAATAAACTATGAAAATTATTAGAACAAATGAATATACATGTATATATATATCTATTTTATTATTTAGCTCACGTTTATTCGAAAACGCTTTTTAAAAATTCAACACTTTTAAAAGCACTCATAAATTTGAGTTCGTTCCAATTGTTTTCTTCAACTGCGTACATCATTGTGAATTTATAAAAATAAACGGATTCCGAACGTGTTTTATGACATTTCGATTGGCTGTTCGGCGAAAACAACACAGAATCGTTAAATCGGTCAACAACTCGTTTGTCTCTGAATATAATATATACGCGACAGGCCATTTTCGTACGGCGCGCCGGGTAAAACGCTTTTGGGGGCCGTTTCGCGGTCAGGCTTCAGATAAACTGCACTATTGTACGCATCGTCGTTCTATTGTCTTCATGGTGTTAAATATATAAAATAAATTCAAGTGTATATTATTATATCGTCGTGATTACGTCCGTTGCACGCGCACGTCACACGGCGCACGAGGTCGGGGGAGGAATCCGGGACGCGGTGAAATCATTATGCAGCCCGGCGAATTCCGCGCACGCGGTCATCGAGTCTCCGGCGACGTGAAACATAATATTGTGTCGTCAAATGTGAATGTGTGTGTGTGTGTGTGTGTGTGTGTGTGTGTACAGATACGCGCGTCTTTTTTAAGGCGGGTGGCGGTCGCGCGCGGGTAGCCCATGAAATCCTCCGACGGAATGTCAATTCAAACAATACCTAATATATGTGTGCACACACATGTACGCATAACATTAAAACTATTCGTATTCGTTTGGTTTCCGCTCGTGAGCGTATAGTGCGTGTACTGTGTGTAGGTTACCTACGTACGCACGGGGTGTCACGGCACCGTGTTATGTGACGATTGCGATTTATATCCTTTTGTAACGTACGCATTTTATTTCTTTTTCATTTACTGTATAAAAACCATAAGGTGTAGAGAGTATTAAGAACTGCGTTTTTATGAAAACAATTTTTAATCACATGGTATTTTAAGTTTTTAGTATTCTTAAACGGCAACCACTATTTATAACATCGATAATAAGATTATGTAAGCATAATTTTTTATTAAAAATATCGTGATAGGTAGTGAGATGTTTATTTTTTCGTAGATTGAAAATAAGTTTTAATGACACAGTTAATATAGCTTTATTGTTATTTACGTTTTTCGTTGTTCTATGATTCGGATCAATTTATTTACTATTTATAGTTCTTACACTTCCTTAATATTTTTTATAAAAACTCAAAATATTGTTGTATTTTATAATTTTCTTTAATTTATCGTCACACGATTTCATGAATTAATCGGGTACAGGTATTATTTTATTTTTATTGTGTTACATATTGTTGACATTCGATTGAAGACGATGAATATTCTATTTTGGCCATCAAGTATTCCCAAGTTAGCTTCACGTGACTAATTATCAATATATTACAATGTCACATTTTATATTTTTTTATCTATTATTGGCCCCTGGTGTATAGTTTTTTTTAATATAACATAATTTTTATTTTGTTTTTCCATATTTTTTCCCATTATGTTAAGCAGATATTTTTTATTTTATTTTTGATGCCAGAGTATTTTTTTAGATTCTGAACGAAGTGAAGAATGTATTGATTTTACTATGATGTGTGTTTTTTTTTTTTTTTTTTTGTTTTTTTTTTTTTGTTTTTTTTTTTTGTTTTTTGTTTTTTTTTTTTTGTTTTTGTGTCTGTGTACACCATAACTACTCGAAATAATGCTTCAATTTTGAACTTCAGGGTATGTTTTCGGTGGCAAAACGAATATCGGAGGTACCTTAGAGAGGTCACAAGTGAAAATTCCCAAAAGTTTTCAAATGCCACGGGAAAAACAAACAAAAAATGAGGAAAAAACGGTACTTTTTGTGCAAAACCCGTTTTCGACGAAATCGATTTTTTTATTTAGCCGTTACTCAAAAACCAAAAATTGTAGATACTTGAAATTTTCACCAAATGTTTATATTGAAATCATCTATACGTGGTAAAATTTTTGAACACTTTTGACTTTTTTTGAGCTTTTTATAGACAATTTAAATTTTTGACTTTTCTTAGTATTTTTTTCTGAAAAGTGGATAAAAAAAATTTGGCTGGACAAAAAATCTTGAAAATTTAATATAAAGTTCCTCATAAGAAGTACTTATCGGTATAAAAAAAAAATTCAAAGCGAAATGCACACCTTTTTTTTTATAAGCATCTAAAGTTCAAACGTTTACGAAATAATTACATGATTGCGTAAAATAATAATTTAGCCTTAAACGATTTTTGATATTTGTTCTTATTCAAAAAGTATAAGTCGAAAAAACTTGAAACTTTCACCAAATGTTTATATTGGAATCATCTATACGTAGTACAATTTTTGTAAACTTTAGACTTTTTTTGAGCTTTTAATAGACAATTGAAATTTTCAACTTTTCTTTGTTTTTTTTTCTAAAATGTGGATAAAAAAAATTTGACTGGACAAAAATTCTTGAAAATTTAATACAAGGTACCTAATATGTCGAACTTATCAGTATAAAAAAAAAATTCAAAGCATAATGCACAATTTTTTTTTTATAAGCATAAAAAGTTCATATTTTTACGAAATGTGTAGAAAATCGCGAAAATTTGAAGTTATTTTGCACTTGAAAATTCATAAAATTTTAAGTATTCAAAACTAAGAATTGTAAATTCGGTACAAAGTTTGACATACGTTTTCCTTCAATTATCTGTAAAAAAATTTGCACTGGAATAAAATCAAAAATTTTTATGAGTGTTTGAAATTACAATTTTTTCACATAATCGCGTAAAATAACAATTTAGGCATCATTGATTTTTGATATTTGTTCTTATTCAAAAAGTATAGGTCGTAGAAACTTAAAACTTTTACAAAATGTTTAAATAGGCATTTTCTTTACATAGTTGTATTTTCAAAATATTTCGTTTATTTTTTAGCTATTTATAGGCATTTGAATAATTCGATTTTTCTTAGATTTTTTTTTATAAAAGTCGATAACAATTTTTTGGCCCTACCAAATCGCTTGAAAATTTAATAGAAGGTTTTGAATAAGTTGATCTAAGAGTGATTCAAAAATTATTCAAATACATAGGCACAATTTTTTTTTATAAGCAGTTGAAGTTCAAAAATCGACAAAATTTGTCAAAATCACGAATATTTGCAAATTATTTTGTAGTTGAAAATGTATAAAAATTTTTGTATTCAAAGATAAGAAATGAAAATATTATGTAATATCACAGCTGATAAAGATAATTAAATAGATTAAGTTTATTATAATATAATCAGTAGCTGACAGCTGTTCTATACAAAATGTTGGTAGATTGTAAACACAAGGTGTATAACGTACCTTTACATGGTTGAATAGAACGTTACTAACTTCCAATTTCCAGTTATTTTAATGTGTGTATCAGTTCCATAAACATGCGGATTTTATATATTATTATTAATTATTAATATTTAAATAGACGTAGCCACGGAGCATTCAGCATATATGGACGGCGGGGTCGGGTGGTACCGTCACGATAGTGCATTTAGGCAAATAATATGGTATTTACCTACGCCCTATCTATGCACATCCTGGTTTGTCCAATGATCACGAGCAGAAGTCACATGAATAGACAAATGTAAATTTAACCCAATCTAGGATATTAAAATAAAATATATATTACAATTTAAGGCTGACATCTTCATCTTCGTTCAGAATCGTTTTTTTTTTTATAATATAAAATAATTCCAAAATCTATCCAATAATGCCTAATCTAGCAATGCATCTCGTGTATCCCACCCAACTACTGTATCCTGTACTTAACTTACAATGATTTATCATTGCATTCAAATGTAAAGTACCATACAACTAAACTATCGTAAACCAGGTGATCCCATGATAGAAAGTGCTATACACTCCTCACCATTATCTTGTCCGAGGAGCGAAGCGACGAAGGACGAACTTCCACCACCATTATCTTATCGGCTTTTTTATAATTGTTTTAGCAATTTATTTTGAATCTTTGTCTACTTATTCATTTCCTTGTCAATTTTTGTGGTCAGAAATCCATTAAAAAGTTAATGTATAAATTTTCGTTGTGTATTCATTGAATTATTTATTTTAATGTGTATGTCTCTGAGATTGAGGCGATTTTGTATACTAGATACTGTGCTTAGAGAATGAAGATTAAAAATGTTTTGTTTAACAGTTCGAAATAGAGTAGTTTTGGTGGTAAAGTTTTTTTTTTTGTGATTAACAAAGTAAGTTAATAAATTTAAAGATTAACAAAGTAGTATATTTTGTTTTGGCCCGGTATGTCAACTTTTACATACAGATTTCGGATTTTGATGCGTCGATGTAGATTTCTATGTAGTTTGGGTATTTTTCTTTATTTTATGTATTTGTTCGCTTGACTATCTTTTCTAATAAACTTAAGTCTGAGTTGATATCGATTCCGAGGATCCATGCAGAGATTTTACATTGTTCGATTTTTATTATGTCTAGATTAAAAATTCGTATTATTGAATTTATAGGTTTAGATGTAAAATTATCTAAAACTTAATCAGTGGAGAGAAAAAGCAGCAGTACCTTTTTGAAATGTATTGTCACTACTTCGTTGTTTTTTACTTTAAATGCTTCAATCTCTTGAACTATTGATAAACATATTAATTTAAATAAGTATCACAATTTCCAAGAAAAAAGTATTATTTTTCATAATTTAATGTTATAAATAGTGATCAGCGCACAAGATAACCAAGAAACTTACAAAATTGCGTGGATAAAAAATTGTGATTTTTTTTTTTATAAAACTTGGTTCTATTTTATTGTTTTAAATTATGCATAAAAAAAAAAATCGAATTTCCGTACCATATATTGGGTAAATTCGCGATTAGTTTGATCAAATAGTACTAAGACACCCTGTATACGTATAAGTGTACAATACACTGTGTATAGGACTGTTTGTAACGAGTTGGTCCACGTGGTTATACTTTATAGTTTATACACAAACAAGTACCTACCATATATACATATATTTTTTTTTACACACACCTATATACTCGCTTGTTTTGTACGCATAGCTTTCCGGGGCTTCGCGGGTCGAGGGCTAAACGTATTATAATAACATACGCGTGCGTATAAATTATACTCATATATAATACGAGGAGTACGTATTTACGTTTGAAAAGTTACGGCTGACTTTGCCATTGTGCAATAACGCACTCACGTGCTCCGGCGCGGTTATTACGGATTCGTGTACTTTTATTTTCTTCGACGCCCGCGCGCACCCCCGAAACCATGTAGTAGTTAAGGGTGTTTTTTTTTTAGTTTTGTTTTCGGTTCGTTTGCCTTTGAAAAATACGCGAATTATCTCGCCCGCACATATTAGACGGAGTGCAGGCTGATACAAACGGGCTAGGGGGTTGCATATCGTTACGTCTTGCTCGCGATATAGTCGACGGCAGTATTGAAGCTGCAATATTGTTATAATATTATGACGGTAATCCGTTTCGGAGTAACAATATATTATAGATTTAATAAACGGTGACCGACATTAAGCCATTTCCCTTTTTTAGCATATAGACAATTGAATTAAAAGTATATTATCGCTCGTCAAAATCACGCCAGATGACAGATTTAATCATCTTAAATATACTTAACTATCCGAATTATAGTAAAAAAACAAAAAACGAAATTATGTACAATGTCATCGGAATTAAATTATATATATATTCATAAATTATCATTATTTAAATTAGAATTAAAATATTAAAAAGTACTAAAATACAATTCATGTACATTTCATTAATGATTTTCACATCTCTCTCAGACGTTGGATACGTTTCCATTTTATTAATAACATCGAAGAACACTCAAAATAACTTACTAAACACGCAATTATAATAATTTTGTTTCATTAAATATATTTTAGTTGTGTGTAATCATAAGTACTTATATTACAATTCGTTATAATCAGATCAGTTAATAAAATGAGTATAAAATCGTCGAATAAAATATTTTCTATGAAAGCAAGCATAATTATACCATATTTAAATATAATTAGTAGATTGCGTACATACACGCACGCGTTATATTATGTACCGACGTGCGTACATAATCACGCAGCAGCGTCACGTTTGACGCGTCCGTCGCATATTCTTTGGGATTTGTTTTGTCTTTGTTACCAAACGTGGTTTCAGGTGGTAAAGACTCCTTGAATTATGCACCCGTGATATTATCGATTCACCGCCCCTTAATCTTCATATTCGCCACTGAGATCGTGCAGTGAAGTACATTCGGCGTACACGGCGAATACTGCGTTCAGAGATATCTACGTGTTACGCTAAGATTAATAGCGCTATATTAATATATAATAAAATAATACGCCGTTTAGTATACGCCATCGCACACGCGTATTTGTCCTTTTAGACGTTAACGTGCGGGCCGTACACACGGCGGTTTGACATTTTTGTTTCGCCGCCGCGGTCGGAACGCGACGCGGAATAGCACCGGTCACGTCATGGCATCGCGCATACGGTTTCGACGGACCGGCGAAACTTTCAGTCGCTGCGACGACGGAGGCGGTGACGACGATGACATTCGTATATTATATTGATTTTTGGCCATTAATTTATAATCATAATAAACGTCGCCGAGGCAATAAATTTCGACTGTAGTTACCGGCGACGGGATTTGACACGAAGACACGACAACAGTCTCTCTCT